>CM040746.1:33649711-34169711 GCA_022829145.1 Albula goreensis | reverse complement strand
CAAAAAAACTCCAAAAAACCCACAACTTCAGCAGAGCATAGCGGCGGTGAACACTCACACAAACCTCTAGGCACAGGCCCACTCTATCTGTGCACTGCTTATTCCATCCAATTAACTCATTGGCTAAGAGAGGGTCTTAATTCAGAGTGCCAAATCTAGCTTCCATTTTTTTTTTTGCATGTTATCCGTTTATACAGCTGCACATTTAGTGGAGCAATTCATCCTAAGCACCCTGCCCAAGGGAACAACACCTCTGCCACGAACTGGGATTCAACCCAGAAACCTTCTGGTTGCAGGCTACGTTTCTTATCCACTAAAACCACACTCTGGTAAGCAGTAGGAACTATTAGTGGCTGCGTATGTGCACCTTCCTACAGGCGAAATCTTGTCTCGTGGCCTTGCCAGCTGGGAAAAACAATCAATCTGTTATGGTGCCCATGATAAAGCTTATGACAGAGGGATCACCAGAGACATTAAGTGATAGACTTGAAAGACAATTCCAGCTCTTGAGTCTCTCTGTGTATCTTTGACAAACTTGACTGAATCTATGCAAGGATTAACAAGCAAACATTTGCATCATATTACTATAAGCCATGTGCGTGTATAAACGAGCTATTTGGGCTCCAACAAATGAATTCAGTGCTTACGAATCAGCAACAGAATTACACACGTAATGGATTAAATTTATGATGAAATGCTTATCTGCCGGAATTATTTAACATGTGCTTACCTGTGTAAAATACATGGATGGAGAAGGAAATGTGTTCTCTCACATGTTTTTTTAATTAGAGTTAATTTGCCATGGCTATGGCTATGGTTTACCTTATCTCCTCAGAAAAAATGCAGTTCCCATGTGTTTCAGTAGGGGGCATTAACCACTGACAGAGCAGGTCAGACCTGCAGTTTTTGAGCAAAACTTAGCTTGAAATTTAATCAACTTTGTGGTGACAAACTAAATTTTGATCCCCCAAAAAAAACATGTAAGAACTCACTTTTATTGTCATGACGGAGGTAAACTCACTGTATGAGCTCAAAATTTTACCTGTGAATTTGTGATAATTGTTTTAATTCCAGACTCCAAGCCCTTTAGTAACTGAAAGTATGATTTTACAAATCTGCCTTGGCACATTTTATGTGTATGATTATTATTCTACACATGAATTATCCCTGGTTGAAACAGATGTTCTTCATAAACTGGGCTATGTGTTTTCCCTCTTGTACACTGACTGCAGTTTTGCTGTGTTTTTCACTTGATCGGACCAAACCTGATTTATTCATTTTCCAGAATATTTGTTTTCATCCTTTGTTGTAAATCTGAATTCTTTTTGAGATGGTCATTACATACAATTTATTTCAAATGTGTTTGTTAAGTCACTGAGGTCTACCTCTTTTTTTTCAGGAAAAATGAATAAATTCGAATCTTGGATGTCAAAATCGATACCATAATTTCAGTTGGTGTATTGCAAAACTTGCCCTCTGGTTCAAGCCAAAAAATCCCTCGGCGCAGTGCTGTCAGAACAGGCCCCTGGCTTTGTTTTCCTGTTACGCTGCATGGGTATTCAGTGCCTGCTTACTCTCAGAAATGAACACCCTCAGTCAGGAACACCAAAGGCAGCTGCCCTGTCGGTGCAGAGCGCCGGGCGCGGTTGGCGTCCAGCCAGGACGGGGTATCAGAGGTGTGTCCGCCGCTGTCCACTGGGGCTGTGGGGGAAGGGCCCGTCACTGCTTTAACAAAAGCCTTTTGAGGGTGAAAATGTCCTCTTTTTAGATTCACCCAGCAGGGCTGTCATGTCATTGCTGAAACCCCTCTGGATGGGGTTGGCTGTGACAGTGACCACGGCCAGGCTGGGGGTTTGGAAGTGACTTTGTGAGCGTGACATGGGGTAAAAACAGACTTTTTTGTGTTTTTTTTTTTTTTGTATTAGAATTCTCACGTTTGCCTGTAATGCTTCGTCCCCTCAAGACACCGCTGCTCCCCTCGCCTACCTCTACCTGCCTGAGTGTCCACCTGTCCTCAGGAGAGTGCTGCGAGCTCGCCGTTCCAACCCGAGTCCACTGGGTCAGGCTCTTAGGCCGGTCCAAAGTTGTATCCTTACTAATGTTAAGCCATTTTGCCCATTCGGACGACTCTGTGCTACATGTTTTGGTGTGAATGCACCTGGCCATGCAGCCCGGGACTCAATAACATATTACACTAAGTAGAAGACTGTAGTCCCAACTGAGTCAATAGCCAAAAGTACATTCAATTCATTTAGAGATGCTTAATCTTTTGATCGTACCAAAACAATTATTTACAACAATGCCTTTCTCTTTTTTCTTGCTTTCTTTTTCTTTAAACCAAACCTCCTCATTATAAAAATGGTAGAGCTTGTCTCTAAGTGGTTTAGCCGAAGAGGAAAACGGCACCACAGACCAAGCTGAGAAGCAGACCCTCTCCTCTCTCTCTGTGGTTTTCTCTCTGCCCAGCAGATGTGAAAGGTAGACAACAATGCAATTACTGCCTTTCGCAACTGCAGGGCAGATGTGCTCAAACTGTGGAGACTGGAAGAATGATAAACCATACCCTGTAGAAAAACCCTGTCACAAAACCTCAGAATCCTCAACCTCACTAAACAGACACTATGGCTCTGTCTCAGTACAGCTGAAGGAAAATTGCCTCATTTTGCCATTGTTGTTCCTCTCTCTCTCTCTCTCGTACCAGTGGCTAACGGCTGCACGCATTTCTCTTCAGTTAGTCGGAAAACGCTACTGGTCCTTTTTTTTCCTCCATTAGCCAGCGAAGGGTTCCTGGTTTGATCTCAGTTGTTCAGTAAACTGGAAAAGCCACATCATTTGAGGCGCCGCTATTTCTCGGCGGGTGGGCCTATTCCTTTTTGGAAAAGAAGATAACAGCCTTGCCGATTACTCTGCACTATGGTACCCGACTTTGGTGACATTGAGGCTGACCTTGGAGTCACCTCCCCCGCTGCCGCACTCTCCCTTGTCGTACCACCATTTGTTTTTCAATTTGTCCAAGAGGCCCTGCTCGTTCAGTTTTAAAACTGCCAGGTTAACAGCATTTCTTGAAACGATAAAACATAACTTGTAAGAAAATGCACAGGTCCGTGAGAAATCTAATGTATGAAAATAATAATAATAGTAGTAATAGTGATAAGAATAATAATAAGAAGAATAAGAATTTATAAGATTCATAATAATCATAATGAGAATAAGGGTTATAATAATCAATATTCATGGTAATCATTGAAAATAGCACGAAAGGACAAATTGGATAAGAATTTACGGGTATGGAGAGATAAGAAACGCTTGTACAGCAGAAAGAAAGTTCAAATATTGGAAAGGTGGCATGGAGGGTTACGTTGCTTCGGGGCTGAAGTGTGCGGGATGGGGACACTCGTCATTGAGAAGAAAGTATCAACAACAAACACCATGCAATTAACATTCGTCACAAGTGACAGCGCAGCTCTCACAAGTTAAATTGAAAAACCGTTGGACTGTTAAATTAAAAGTGACAACACACACACAGTCAGAAAGGACGGCACAACGGGTCGGAAGGAAAGACAGAAGGGAAAGGGAGAAGGAAACGAAGAGGGGGGAGGGAGGAAGGGAGGGAGGCAGGGAGAGACGTCAACATGAAATGGATGTTCATTTAACTCTAGTGCACCAGAAACGCATTTCTCTTATAGGAAAGGAATGCAGACAAGTAAAAAAAAAAAAACAAAGATTCATTAACAGTCTTAAGAATTCAGCCTTGGATATCCCAAGTCATGATTAAACAAAGACATAAAAACCGTTACCTCTTGATGTCCCACTCAAAAAAATAAAAAGGAGGGAGAAAAAGGAGAGAACAAAATAGAAACAGAGGAGAAGGAGAAGGAGAAAATGACAACAGGAGACATCAGGGTAGGTGGAATACTATAACAACATGGAGAATATTGTTATATTATTCCACCCACCTTAATGCTGAGCCTTTGGGTGTGGCCACACCGTAGCCTTTAGAGTCGAGGTTCCCGCCCACTTTCATGGTGTCGCACGGCTTCCGCTGCTCAATGTACTCATTCATGGTGGACTCCAGCAGAAAGGCAAACTTGCCCTTTGACTTTCGTACCCGGGCAACCCCATCAGGCGTTGTCTTGGCAAACACAGAGGGTTCTGCGGATTTCATGTATGACCACATTTTTTCATACACAGCTATTTTTGAACGCTGCAATCGGGGGAGGAAGAGAGGGAGAGAAGAGAAATACGGTTACGTATCAAAAATAAAAACACATCGCAAGTCTTAACATGGCACTGCATGCTTTTGGCTCAGCAGTCACCCTGTACTTCACAATTATACACTTGCTTTAAGAAAACCCTGATAAAGTAGCAATAAGGCATCTCGGATGCCTAAATAAATCCTGAAATATTTATAGATATCTTCAATGCTCGATATCTTCAAATAGTTCAAGAACCTGCTGTTGTTGGAGGAAAGCTTCCTGGTGAACTCATCTGGATATACACAGCATTGTGAAGTACAGAGATGCACTCTACTAAGATGCTGCATCATTGTCAGTCTGTTGCAATGATACATGCATTCAATCACCATACCGGTTATACTCTAAAACTCAGCAAAGACAATGTTTGGCTGTTTTTTTTTTTTTAAAAAAAACATTTCCCCACCCAAATTGACCTGTGTTATCAACCTCACACACACTGCAAAATCCCCTTCATGTGATTCCTCCAGTTTACTTTGTGATCCAGCCTTTGCTGTTTTTCCACACTTCGGATGCGACACCAGTCACATGTCGTCTATGTGATGGGGGAATGTGAAGTAAACATATTTTCAGTGCACAAACCTGACCTCTGGCCATAGCCAGTAATGAAGCAGCTGGGATTCCAGCCATTGAACATAAAGCTGTAACACAGGTGTGTGGTTTTAGTTGCATGTAGCAACTGAAATCCCTAACTCATTCTTATTCATTTAGATAAAGACCTATATTCTGCCCACCCCCACCCCCTGACTTTAGCTGGTTCTGAATGCCATCTAAAAGCTCCGACTAAGACCAAGAAATATGGCTGCATAAGATCTGTTCTTGTTTATCTTCATTGACATTTGTTTAAATACCATGCTGATTACAAACACTTTTTATTGACCTATAAAACAATAGGCCACCATATTTCCTAGTAACCTGAATGGGACCCTGAAATCACACGATATAATCTGTCACCCTGTGCCTTCAGAGCACCCAAGCCTTTAAATTTAGAAGCAGAAGTCATCTTTTAGCCTCTCGTTGACCACCTGTCCCCCTATAATCCAGATATATCCCCTACCTCATTTGTATTGTTCTCAAACTATATCCCATAAGCCACTGCAGTCAGCAGGCCTTTCCCCTGGGCAAGCCGGTCGTTCTCAAAAGTGAGTCAGAGCCGTTTTCCACAAGACAGAATCAGTCGGCTACTGGACGACCTGATTCACCTCTGTGTGTGTTTAAAAGGTTATTAAAATGAGTCAGAATCTGCTTAAATGGAACCTGATTCATCCAATCACTCTGAAAGAGTTAGGCTCTGCTGTAAGAGGTCCTGATTTAGCTTGTTTTATTTAAAAAGTGATGAAATGAACTGGCTTAAACATGACCTGACAGACCCTGCCTCTTCTAGACACACCTCACCTGGACACCAGAGTGATTAGTACCTGAAGATGGTGTATATTTAGTTCTTCTCTGATTCAGCACTTTCCTGTAGCCACCCCAAAAATGTTTCAGGAGTGTCTCACTCCGCTCTCCTGGATTTATCTTGGATTTATGAAAAATGTATACAGATATATCTTGGGACTGTGATGTTTTTATTACTCAGTTTGTAATGCCAGACAGTCAAAATTGATGCAAGTAAAATATTGAGCAAAACAGTGAACAATGAACCAAAGCAACGGTGTTTAGCCAGAGGGGGGGAAGAAAGCCCAATTACATGGGAGGAGCTGCGTACTGCACAGTCTTTAAATCATCCCCACCACCCTCTGTCCATTTCCTTTAATTAGCAGAGGAGATTACTTGGTGCAAAGAAGGAAATATGGAAAAAAAAAACAATGAACAGGCATCAAAGGGAGAGAAAGAAAGAGAGAGGGAGGGAGGGAGTGGAGGGAGGGGGTAGGGGAGAGGAAGGAGAAAGGAAGGGGGAGGCTCAAGAGCCAACCACAGGAAAGGCAAACAGGACAGCAGTACCTATAATAAGCTTCTATTAAATTCTTCAATGTCAGTAGATTTATGTTGGCAATGGCGTTTTAGCACCTCAGACTAACGAATGGCAGCGCAGGCCAGAGGAGCCCAGGGCTCAATCTGTGCTCTGTGTATCCTGCACACCTCAGGCCACACACACACACACACACACACACACACACACACATGCACACACAAATAAATTCTCAGAGGGGGTTTACATTGGTGGAGCGGGCCCATTGCCAGCTGTCAATAGAATCTGGGTGTAGTGAAGCCGGAGGTACTACATTACGTTATTTGTTTTGCTGGCAGAAGCCCTTAAGCAGTGTGGCTTGAATTCCTTGCATTTTTTTAAAAACATACATATATCCATTTATACAGCTGAATGATTCCTGAGGCGACACGGAGTGAGAATCCCGAGCGTCTGCAGTGCTCCACTTTCGGCCCTGAGCCCATGTCTTTGTGGTTACGAGCCCCGTTTGGATTTCCAACGGTACCATGGAACCTTAGGGAAAACGGCCTTGATGTCCCCAGAGGACTCTTCATGGAGAGATGTCCCTATCTCGCTCAATTCAACCAAAGACTACTCTTCTGATTGGAAAGTAAGCATGTCCTTTGATGTTATATCAGTGCAACTTCTGAGAGGGTCCAACTGAGTAGGCTAAACCAGTTTCAATCTGAATTATACGATGTGGTCCCTCCTCTCCCCCCTCCCCAAATAAAAAGGCCACCATATAAGGACCAGCAGACTCTGCTGTGAAGTAGGGCAGTGCGACTTTCAACTCCACATACACAGAGAAGCTTCAGCCAGAAATTAACATTTTGATGGATTTTTTTTTCTGGAATGTGCTAATATTAGCCACAAAATCATTCTCCTTGTGGAGCAAAAAGGCAGGGAGATAGGCTTGGTCCATCTCTTTCTCTATTGCTGTAGTCAGTAAGTGGCCTTACTGCAGTAGATTAGCTTTGACTAGTGTTTCAAGAGGTTTTCATTCGCTGGCTCTCTGTTACCACTTATCTCAAACCTGATTCATGCATTACGATGCATGAGTAAAAAAAAAAAATAATAATCTTTTATGTACCTGTGGAGAGGTTTGGGAAAACCTTCATGTTTTTCACATTTCAATCCTGCAAATGGGAAGAGCGCACTACATTTCAGTTCCATTCACAATGGCGTGTATTACTGCCGACCTGACTGAGGTAAGAGCAGGGGTTTTAACACTGTGAATTTGTTAACTTGGTAACTGATAGACCAACTAACTGACAACTACAGCATACATCAGCATATACTGTAGGTGCAATGATTTTCAATCAGTTCGCCCTGACTGAAACTTGCACGCTCCCTATATATTTTAAAGTGCAGTTGCACCAATGGCCATTGACACTATCTACATATAATGGGTACATAGGGTAGAGGTTGCAGGTTTGAAATTGGGGTGAGAGAAAGGGCCACCCATGTCCTGGAATAAGTTTCAAAGCAGAATTCCTCTAGTGAAATATCCAGCTGTGTTGTACTGAACCTGATGTAAGGCAGAATGTATGAACTGTGAAATGTTGTTTAGAATAGGGGTCTGCTGTGTAAACCAATAACACAAAAAAATGAAGTGGATCGGTAAAACAAGCAGCTTCCTCATGATGTAATTCCTTACAGATAACCTCCAAAACATAATAAAAGTTTATAAAACAGTTTTTAATCAGCTGTTCAGCAGATTTCCTCATTGCACTTATTTACACAGCATGTATTATCCATTAAATACTGTGTACTTTCCCAAGCTCCAGCGCGCCGAGATTTATGAAAGTAATATTATGCGCATGGATTATGAGGTGCAAAGAATGATAGATGCTTTGCAATTTACATTTTATCACCTTATCACAAAACTATGAGAGGCTGAAGTTGATATTACCATTGAGAGCACAGTCGTTAATAAGGTAATACATTTATTTTGAGACAATGGACACTTGTTGGCTGAATGTACTCCCGTGAAATCTCTTAGCAACCATTAGTCACAGCCAATCAGGGCTTACAGGCCCACTTGACACATCCTTAAGTTTTTTCAGCTATATATCACATCCTGCAGTCTGAAAAAAGCTTGTTGCACATTGATCCAAGTCTGGAAATTATTTTGGCCATGAAAGTCAATTTCCTGACTGGCTCTTAAAATGATTTCCCATGTGCATTCTTACGTTCAGATCGTACAGATCAGATGATCCATCCCTGAAGTTACTGATCAAATTATGGGGTATCACTTTTCGTTCTACCGTCTTGAATCCTCATGTCAACCCTGCTTCCATTTTATCAGTACTTCTTCAAGTGATATCATGAAGTAAGCCTGGCTAGAGTGAACCTTTAAGAGGTAATCCAGTAACCTGAATACAGTGGACACAAATCATGAAAGAGTCAGTGATTTTATAGAGTCATCAGTGATTTTGGAGAACAGACGGATTGGAAAATGACACAACTTTACATGTGGAGTTAGTTGTGAAACCTGAGCTTTCAAAAACCAACAGTTGTCAATTTTCTTGCCAGCCAACAATGATGGCGGTTCAAAAACATCAATATACTCTTGTCCAAATGCCCATGTCACCATCGTATCGACTCCATCAACGACTTGTGTTTTGTTACAGATGATTCAGCACAATTAAAGTAAATTGCCTTTGTCCATTATTTGCACTAAAGTTGATCAGAGCTTATTTAATATTTTTTCTGTTACTGCGTGTCAAATAATCATTGGGAAGGACACAGGTATGAAAGATTATGCTCCAGCAGTGCTGGGTCTATCAGCCAAATGAGCTGAAATTAATGGATCTGGGAATTGATTAGTGCTGACAGAAAGTGTGCCGCCTCAGTGCTTACAAAGGCGATATTGAGTTGGGCTAGAGTAACCCCCCTTCCCCCAGACCTCTCCCCCCATGACCAGGAAATCCAAATAAAACTGTTCTGCGGTGATCATTTTCACAGCAGCACGGCGGGGTCAAAGCCAGGCCTGAGGACATTGTCACAGGGCCCTCAGCTCACCTGAGATCACCTGCACAGCCAGGTAAACACCTCTCACCGCGCCCCCAGCACAGTCACCTGGCCTTTCAGTCTCCTTTTGAAATAATCTATATGGCTGCAAGAAAAATGTAGTGCACCCTTTGGAGATACCAGGATTTTGGCATTGATTACTGAATGTGGTCAATAAGGACATGGAGAGTACAGCTGCTTGTGCGTTAGTAGTTCAGTTAGACTGTGTTTTTTCTATAATCGCAACTTAGATGAAGGTCAGACCACATCAGTGATTCTGTGAGTATTTCTTTGAACAAGCAATGCAGAAACAGTTGTAATTCCAAAGGTTTTGCAAAGTTTTTCTTGCAAATGTAGTAAGACCTGTTACGTGTTCTTGATTTATTTTACAGCGGTAAAAAGAATTATACCATGTTATAAACTTCTACAGACTGTTTCCTGATGGCAACATGGCTTAAGTGGCGTGTTTAAAAATGGCGTGTGTAGGTACACCATCTACTGTACAGTGTACCGGTGTGAAGGGAAACAGATGCCGTACTTCAGTCGCTTAGCAAACTGGCCTGTGCGGGGGGTTCCAATTTGTCACAGTTATCCGGTGTTGTGGCTGTCCTGAGCGGAGAGATGGAGAGGGGGAGTGTGAGAGGATCTTCAGACAGGCTATATTGATCCGTGCAGAGTGTCTCACGCCGCGAAGATGATAAATGCTCGGGAGTCTAATGAGTGGCTATCCCCCTCTCTACAGCAGAGTGTGTGTGTGAGTGTGAGTGTGTGTGTGTGTGTGTATGTGTGTGCGTGTATGTATGTGTGAGTGTGTGTGTGTGTAAGTGTGTGTGTTTGTGAGTGTGTGTGAGTGTGTGTGTGTGTATGTATGTGTGAGTGTGTGTGTGTGTGTATTCATGTGTGAGTGTGAGTGTGTGTGGGGGGGAGGGCTGATGTGGGTCTCTGCTTCAGCTGCCTGAAGAAGCATTAATCCCTTCTCCCAAACACACCGTTGCCTCTCTAATGGTCTCTGCAAACACAGCCCTGTGGAGCACATGTCAATGCTGTGATATACTACATGGATATAACTATGATGAGTGGAACACAGGCACCTAGCATAAGAAAGCTTAACCGCCCCATTTCACCAGCTCACGGCTCCAACAAATTGTATCATTTCTGTGGATCAAAATGCCTTTTTTCTTCTCTTTTTCTCTCATTACCAGTAACAAAAGTGAACCCACAAAATGCATACGTGCAATAAGCACTGCCATACAATGAACTGTTTAGCTGGAGTGAAGGAGGTGTAATTGCACCATTTTCGCCTGATGTGGAGAGTTAATTTTATATACGTGTGGTACTTGGTGTATTCCATGAATCCCTTACTACTTTCCCATAGCTATGACTCTAGCTGCAGGTTGTGAGTGGGTTAAAAGTGGTCCTTCAGAGTGCACTCTTCAGGTCAGGTTGATGTGTTTCTTTAACAGCGATAGCTAAGCTATCGCTCCAGTTTCCCACAGACATATTTTAAAACTGTGCTATGGAACCAGGTGCTAATTCGCTGTTCATGCTCAGGGGCCATCTCAGCCAGTCAGAAGCAGGCACTGAACTCCCAAACAGGAGAACCCCATGGCTATTTGCCCTGGTGTGGTGGCTCAGGGGTGTGAAGTTCCCCCCCAAGTTTCCCATTTGGAAACCCTCACTACTTAATAAATGAATGAATGAATGAATAAATAAATAAATAAATAAACTGTCAGTTCTGCAGCTCTGGCTGGTTTGTCACTCACATTTTCTAAGAGATATGCTGAAGAACAATCACATCACAGACTCAGAGACATGTATCTCCTGAATCTTTGTCAGGCGGCTTTTCCAATTCTCTGGCCAAATAAACAGCCCAAAGCTGGGGGCTGCTTTTTATCTCCACGGTTTTTAAATAAGTACAGAAGTCAGTTTCACTTCCCTCCTGGCCCCCGCCTCAAACATATACTGAAAACCATTCTTATTTAAACATCTCCAAACCCACTGCATCCTGGAAGATGTACCTACATGAACCTGGATGTTATTTTCTCCCAGGGCTGTATTGGTTCCCTTTTCTGCTGTCTCCATCTCGGGGGAAGCTGAATCAAAGTTGCGACTTGGTCTGACTTTCACACTGAATACAAACGCGCTCAGAATACCAATACCACCGGCAGCCAGCCTGGATGCATGAATCCATTAAACTCTCCTCTCTTTGTCAATTCAGCTGCTCGGAGGTGAGAGGAGAGGTCCGGCGGAGGCCCTTCTCATTCCGAGCGCACTGTTGCTCCAGATGAACCTGTCATTGTTTTTGTCAGATGTTCTCTTTTTGCAAAGAAGGTCTAATCCTCATTACGAAAGGCAGTGTTTTCGGCTCATAAAAAGACATCTATAGCTTATTATTATTATGAAGCTTTAATGGGATGGAAATGTATGATATATATATATTTTTATTGGACATGCTCATTGTGAGAAAATGTAGCCATTTATTCAACATGTACTTTGATGTTTCTGTGCAGGTGATTACTGATGACAATTTTCCACTTTGCCATCTGTGACAGACCCAAAGGCCAGTGGACAGTGACTCAAAGGCACACGATACACGACCCACTGCCCACTAAACTCGTGCTGGTTACTTGTGTTTTTGAACAAACTCCCAGGTCTGCTGCATTAACTTTATCACAGTTAAAGTGTCTTTCTTTACCTGATTAGCTGGCTGTCCAGACATACTCCCTTAAAAAGAAGAGGATTAACATGTAAAGAAAAAAGTCACTTTGGTTAAATCCTTAAGTGGATTTAATTCACGTGGGGTTAATACTCATTTTAATTGAAAATTTAAACTGCACACAGGGGCGCAAAACTCAAGAAGCAGAGCACTGGTTTATCTGGGATTCTCCTCTTCGAAAAGCTAGACTGAAGACATCTAGTCTGAGGTAAAGTAGAGAATGTGTTCAATTTTATAAACAAGGAAAGGCCAAAAGATGCGGCAATTTTTTTCAAGCAAGCAAGACTCCATGTACACTGGTCACCACTTTCACATGTTTATCCTTGGAAAGGCTACTCCGATCATACCTCTACCGAGCCAAGAGGAAGCTGCTGTTGTCGTATATGCACATTCGCCATCTGTTTATGGATATGTTCTTTTCATTTCACAGATGAGAGAACGGCGTCGTGAATAAAGCCGTTTGCGGTGGTCTGGTGCACCCATTTGCCATCGAACGGAAAAGCAAATTCCACCTGCTCACTGCTTAATCTGGGTGAGAACTGCTGTGGAGCCAAACACAGCCTCACAGGGAACAGACTGTGTGTGGACAAGAGCCACAGCACAATTTTTGTCATTAAATCAATGAAGGGAATATATTTTACATTTTTTATTTAATAATTAACAAAAAATAAGGATTCAAAAGCTGAGATTCTTCATTGACTATTATTTTTTATCCTACACCTATGTTTTAAAAATCATATTTTTAAACTCCTGAACAGATTTAAAAAAATTGTAAAAAGAGGATATAAGATGCAGGGAGAAGAATGGCAGGGGGTGAATATGTGTCTGACTGTGTTTGGAGAAGGGGTGTTTGGGTGTGCCCTGTGGTGCACTGCTACAGAACAGCCACCAGGGGGTGCTCGGCTGACCCCGTGTGGCGGTGGGAATGACAGATGTGGACACAGAGCCTGTGTTTCTATCACAGATGAGATCTGTCAGCTGAACCAGGCTGGGAGAGGCACAGGGGAGCCAGGCTGACGAGGAGCTGTCAGTTGGGAGAGCCGGAGGGTGAAGGACAGCGACGGTGACCACACAGATTTTAACGGAGGGGAGGTCAGCGATAGGCAATTTGCACAAGAAAGTTGCCTTTGTGAAGGACTGCACTGTCACACAAGGGCAATCACATAAAAATGCTGTGGCCAGCCCTTTGAATGCCAGCGGTTTGATCCTTGTGAGGACAAACTGTTTCAGGCTGGAAAGCTGTCATCCGAAGATTACACAGTAAGTCGTGACCAAGGTTTGCTCTTGGTCGTTAGAAAGGAGAAGAGAAGAAAAAAAGTATTGGGAGGCAGACGAGTGGATCCAGTCTGTCCTGTGATCCATCACTGGGCCCGAAGAGAGGTCGCTCATGTACTCACCACTTCAAAATTACATTAATATGTTGTGACAGGTGAACGCTCTGTGTAAATTGAATTCATATACTGGGTCATATTAAATTGCTTGCTTTTACAGCAGCACTGCGTATTCTAGCACCGCGTTTCCAAGCACAATGTTCCCTGGCAACTGAGATTTTCAAACACCCTCTTGATTTTTCAGTTCCTTAGACACATATACTCACACACACACACACACACACACATACAATGACAAGGGATTTAACACAGCTGAAGAAGAATTTAACCCTTTCCAGGAACAACAACAAAGATAAACTATGATGTATTTTAGAGCCATTTCCATTGGGGAAAATGATAATATGGTATTTAAGATATGATAATTTTATCCTCAGGGAGTCTGATTTAAGTGCAATCCACTATACTTTAAAGCAAACCATACTGACAACTGAGCTGTGGAGAAATGCTATGGCTCGGGTGTGAACAGTTACAGTTTATTTCTGATCTTCATCAAATTTGTATCGATTATGTCTCATGACATGTGGCTTCCATATGCAATAGTCGCCGATAATAGAAGCTTTTATTTGATCATTTTTCCTAATTGTGACAAATGCAAACACAGTAGTCATAGTGCTGAAGCCAGGTTATAGCTTGTAATAGGCGTCCACTTTGTTTGTTGCTCTGATAAATGAAAATGCCATGTACAAAACGTTGACTGAATTCGCATATAGACGGTACTCCTGTTTTCCTACTCTTAACATCTAACTGCATAAAACATCTTAATCCACCGACTTACTGGGCCCTTCCAGTAAATCTGTGCCGTGTCAACATTTCTGATATCTCAAACACCGCTTCATTCATGCCATCGGATGCAGTGATGTTTCACTAGGGCTTCACGCTCCACGCTTTATCGCTAATTTCATATGTCAGTGGGTGTGCGAGGGAAAGTTAAATCTCCAGTGAATGTGACCAGAACCTGCCATGTGAAAAGCAGTCGCCCATATGTACGAGTGTGTGTGTGCAGCCCTGGCAGCTGTGTGCGGGCAGACAACAGGCTCGCTCAACTATAGCGCAAAACAAGCGGCTTTGCTATTCAAACGCATCTCTAAACAACAGGTAAAGGGTCACTTACCTGAGCCACATACAGAACAAGCAAGTACAGAACCTCAGAGAGCTATGCAATATAGTGACTTACATAAAAGTGATAATGTAAACTTTAAAAAAAAAACAAATCCTTATGCAGCAAGATATAAACAACTTAACTAAATGATATGAACTATACCTATATATCTTGTTGTCAATTTTTAGTCTGGTCATGCACCATTTTTCCAACCAATGGCGCTCAAAGAACATGAAACAAGTAAGTTGTATTCCGCTCAAGTGTTAATCCTGTGAAATATGGCAGAGACAGCGATAATATTTATAGTGAGCATGTCAAAGATGAGGACATATTTCATTTTCGAAGACAAATACAGTCCCTGATTTCACAATTCCAGCTGCTTTATGGCATACAGGTCTAATTAAAGGGGAATGTCTTTGCTGAGGACCAGATTTAGAACAGAACTTGAACCCCTATTAATCAGTATTTTTTCCTCCTCGTCAGCCATCTACAGTTTTAATTAAAAGTCCCCTGGAACAGCATCTCGCACATGTCATTTCCAATTTGAAGGCTGAGAGTGTAACTAGGACACTCATTATGTCGTATATTTGAAATTTGCAAGTCCCTAACCTCCTTCCAATTACCTCTGCAACGAACCTTTGACTACACAGGAAAACAGTGCATGTCAGCCAGCCAAACAAATCATTAATTGACATTTCAAATTCATCAGGAACAGCTGTGGGTGAGGATTTTTTTATAATTAATATATATTTTTTTTTGCACATCACCTTCAGCGATTCATTTCTAGCCAAGTTTAAAGTCCTTCAAAAATGTAACACAAAACCCGAATTAATTTGCACTGGAAATACAGAGACTTGGGGCTGTACTGTTCCACTGACCACTACAGACGGTGTAATGAGCTCAAGGAAGGCGGACCCATTTGCTTAATTGCGATACCCTTCCCTCTGTTACAAACACATTGCCTTCAGCTCTTCCAGGTGACCTGCACGATGCCTCATCATTAGGCTCAATTTACCTGGCCTGGGCCATCCTCATAATTATATTGTGTTTGTGAGAGGATGATGGGTTCACTTTGATCAGAGCTCAGTCTCTCTCTCAGTCGCTCAGAGCCGCTAACGCGCATCGTTATCCGCGTCCCACGGCCTGATTACAGCAGGGAATTACACCTGGCGTGCATATTTCACACCTGCACGCCGCAGGTTTCTGCATCTTCATTTACATCATCCGCGGCGGCGGCTATACAAGGAATCTTAATCCACAGCTGCGTGCGACGCACGGCACGGGGATCAAAGGAGGCGCCGCATGTGACCGAGCGCGTTACCGTCACGCAGCGAGTTACACACACAGAGCCAGTCAGAGGAGGAGGAGGAGGAGGGGAGAAAAAAATCACACTTTTCTGTTCCCTTCTGCTCCAGTTAAAGGTCACGTGTGGATGACCTGGGGTTAATATTAAATTACTATTATCAGCAACCAGATCAGGAGCTGGACCTCATTGTTTTTTTTTAACGTTATGATCCCAACTCTTCTGGAGTCTACATACTGTATGTTAGAAGGCACTCACTGTCCACTTACGATTTCCTATTGTCAAATTCGCATTGAGATAAGGAATACCCTAGCAACCAAACCTTCCCGCTCCCAGTGATGCTGCTACCAGCTACCTATAGATTTTTCAAATCTTTGCTACAGAACAGTATAGAATTAATAACAATGCAGGTATATATGCAGTACAATTCTTTTTGTAAAATGAATCAAAATGACTAACTCTTCTGCTTTCAGATACACATTTATGAAGCATTCAATGTAGCAGGGGTTAATGTGTATAGGAACAGCCTACTACATTTAAAGGGGTTTTAGGGCTGGAATGGGGGACACCTATTCACTAGTGGTAGGACCATTAAGTGCTTCTGGTTTTGGAATTATACACTGATTTTTGCTTTCCAATCTTGTAATTTCTCATACTTATCACCCTAATATCCATATTCTGTCTCAGCATGTTCTGGGTTTAAATCCATATTGTGGGGTGTGTCACAATGCTAAGAGCTAATGCTTCAGGTGTCACCTGAGAAGCCTTGGTACAGAGTTTGTTTCACATAAGAGTTATACAAAATGAAACATAGGGCTGTCAAAAGGGAAAACTGAATCAAGAAAAAGAGCCAGCTTTGAAAAATCAAAGGTTTACCAATCTGCCCTGTGGAGCCAGGAAAGAGGGCCAAATGTATTCTAATCATACATGTTAAGTGATAATTGTGAAGTTAGGTACCCCTGTTTTTTTTTATTTTTTATGGAACATTCTGTTTATAGTACAAGAGATGGCTGGCACTCACTCTAAAGAACTCTTTGGTGGAGCCTGAGTCCAGCGTTCCGTAGGCGATCTCAGTTTGTTTGGCGAGATCCTCCGCGCTCTCGATGGGCGAGACCATCCTCTCCACAGTGAGGAAGGCAGCCAGGTTGGCCGTGTAGGAAGAGATGATGATGAGGGTGAAGAACCACCAGACACCTCCCACGATTCTCCCTGACAGGGACCTGAGAGAGAGAGCAGGAGGAGGAGGAGGAGGAGGAGGAAGGAGGGTGGGAGCAGCGGGATGAAAAACGCAGCATCAACACTGATGTCGTGCAGCACAACACAAGAGGAGCAATTAGCACCAGGCTTCAATTCTCAGGCCACATATGATGTCGTTCAATAGTGAAATCAATGAGCATTTAGCAGGCCTGGCTACCAGCAGCGCAGCTGTACTATGATACTGTTTGATGGACTTTGCTTTAACTCTCAGGGGGGTGGGGGTGGGATGGGGGGGGGGGGTGGCAGAGGGCCATCAGATTGGACAATTGGTTCAGTATTCTCTCATTTTAAATTCGTGCTTGTCATCTGAGCTCTTCCAAAAAAAAAAAAAAAAATGCTGCCTGACTCATTGTCAAATAAGCCCTACTAGCTTTTCGGTTCAAGAATAATTTTCAAGGATTATTTTATTATTTCAGCAGCAGATAAATTCCCATAAAATTGGGCTGTTTCGAAGACAGGACTGCACAGGAAATACTTTTTGAGGTGCATTATTTTCAACATTTTTTTCTCTGTCTGTGTGAACTGTGCTGTGCTACACTTGGCAGTGAATACCGATTACAAATGACATTTGGTGGTGGGCTTACAGAACAAGCCAGCAAGCAAGCCAATTTGTTAGCAACATCAGCACACTGACACTGCTAGAGTTGGTGGTAAATGAAATTTAATATTTTGCTGAAGAGCAAGAAAGATGGATGTATTTTGCTTGTTGTAAAATAAAAAATATGAGTATACAAATTTGTTAAAAGACTTATGTTTTGAATTGGTACAGGTCCAATTTTGCATATTTGCACATTTTCCATGATGTTGGCATTAGTTTCCAGGATTATTATTTTTTGAGGTTCTTCAAGGGCTGCTGTAATCTTTGGAAAAACAATCACAATAAGAGTGTAGACCTCCATACCATTTAGCTCATAAAAATCTCTCTAAAACTTGTTTTTACTGTCAATAATATTTTACACAAACCCTGTGCTTTGACTCAAACAGACTGCCTACAGCATGATTTAACACAAGAAGAAAATACAAGAACTAAATAACAAAAGGTGTTTTTGTATTTCAGAATGCATATTGGCAGTTTGTCATTGTCAAAGCCATACTGGTATTGGAGTGACAGACACACACCTGACAAGGACAAGGACCTGAATATACAAAATAGTTAAAACCATCCGCCATGTTCCATTATGTGTACTTTGGTTAAACACATCACCATCCAGGTTTCATCTGCCAGAGTAGCTCTTTCCATTGAGGGCACATCCCAGTTGTTTTCAGGCTGTAATTTGCAATTAGCCATGGGGCCAAAGTTCACATTGGGCCTGGATATGGCACTCAACCCCTTGACTCAACAGTCATGGGCCCCCCAAGTCATATATTCCCGAGGGAGGATATTGACTAAAACATTTTGGTTTTAACTGGTATAGATTAAAAATAGGTAGACTTTTATTGCAAACGGACATTGAAAGCATTCTATATGTATTGCTTCAGTTGCTAATGGAAGTGGCAATAAAGCAAAATAAACAGGTTTAGGGTTATAACAAATGACCTCAGGTAGCTTTAGCTTTCCTTGGTGTACAAAAAATAAAAACACAGTGAAAACCACAGTAAATGTTTGATTGGATTGTTAATTTGGATTTTTGGGTGTAATATACGTGAATTAAAATCATGGCACGGTAATTACTTTTTAATGGTGTTAACCATGTGACAGTCTTAAAAGGAAATGAACCAAAACAGGAAGTCGTGCTCGAGGCCTCAGTGTGCTAAATGTATTCTCAATAGGCTCATAACGTTGTTTGTTCTGCGAGGAAATAAAACCCAGGGAAAACATTTAGATACAAAACAAATGTGGTTTCATGGTGTGGGCTCAGCGTTTTTAAGAAAACACCTTCCCTGGGGTACCTACTAAATGATTATTATTATGGGAACAATTGGATATTCTTCCCCAGATAATCTGCTTTTTTTGCACATCTACTTCACATTTATGCACCTAATCTTGGAGTTTTAGTTTCATTACCTGCAAAAGTCTGTTCATCATTTACTTTATCACTTTAGCATGTCTTTGAAACACCCAAAGTCAGAGCCCTGGCTGACTACAGTGCACATTGATATCTGGTCTCACTGGTAAAAATGCAGAGGAAAACATGATACTAGGAGGCTAGATCTTAGGGTGTCTTTAACCTTTGACAAAATTTGTCTTGGAACCTAGATTCAGTAAAAAGCACATTTCATTAAAGATTTCTATAAGCTAACCAGAAGCCACATTTGACACATTCTAAGGTACCAAACGCAAAATCTTGCGAAACTTTAACACCTCGGCAGGTGGTCTCTGATGATAGCGTAAAGAGAAATCTCCCCTGGAGTCCGAGACACATTATAAAACTTTAAGAAGAATGAGGATGTATAATGATGAGAACAGACCATTCAGCCCCTCTGGGCTCATTATTTACCGCCAGCCCACAGTATCACATCAGACAATAACACATCAGAGATCGTCACATTTCATACCAGACATCGTTTTCCACACTACCCATTTATACAGCTGGATATTCACTGAAGCAATTTAGGTGAAGTATCTTGCTACAGGGCTGTGCCCTCAGGTCTGAAGTTACAAGCCCAAATTTTAAACTCTTGTTATACTCTGCTGCCACATAGGTCAAAGGTCAGGAGTACATTTAAATCTTGATGATGAAGAGATTTCTCGTAGCCGAAGTGGCTTTGACTGTAGTGTCACCAGGTATTTCTCAATGCTACATTTATTGACCGTGTGAAGAGAAATGCAGCAGTGAAATGAGCCATAAGCTCAGGATAGATCCTGTGAAAGGAAGACCCAAAAAAACACATTTAAGCTTTGCTGCGAAAAGACGGCCTTGCAAGTGACTCTGGGTTAAACAACCATTAGACCAAATAGCCTCCAGGCCTTTCTTTACTAACTGATTGCAGCAGAGCCACCTCTCCCCTCTCCGAAAGCCGCTCCATTCTGAGTGACAGCGGAGCTCACAGTATATTTTAGCACATGCCTATAATTTCCAAAGGCCTAGGGGTGCTTTATCGACCTGGAGAGCTGCTCTTCCATGACGAGACAGGGCCCCATGATCCTACTGACCCTGCCCTCTCTGGGTGGATATAAGGGCCCTGATGTCGCTGACAGGCAAAGTCACCACTCACTTGGTAAGGGCTCAATACCAGGGCACAGGGTACAATGCTACAGCGAGCCTGTACTCCATCAGGACCGTTTCACTCGATTGCCCTACAGGGCTGCATTTTAATTGCTATTGTGTTATATTGTAAATAACTGGGAAAGAAAAAAAGTGTTTGCGGTACTGCTACTGCCACCACTACCACTGACACTGGCATTGCCACCAGTTTGGAGGAGATACAAAACCTCCACACTACATTACGTTACTGGCTTGAAATAAAAAAAAAAGTGGTTTTTGGTGTCCATTGTCAGTCTCTTGCAGAGCGTAACGCACTGCCACTATTCAGCAATTATTCACTTTCATCTTCGGATTCATCACCATATTCATAAGCCTCTAATTTATCCGGAGACCTCTCCATGGCTCTGCCAGTGATTACCTCTACGGAGGAGGGGGAAAAGAACTTACGCGGGAGTGATCTATGACAACCTGAGTCACAAAGGGGCTCTAATTAAGCAGCATCCGGCCGCATGACAGGAACAACGGCTTGAACAATGACTTCTCCTCTCAGGTGTCGGGAAAGCCGAGCAGGACGAGGCAATAACGGTGACAAGGGAACAGATGGAGTGAGTGATGACGAAGAAGGAGCTAAGTGAAAGACAGGGGGTTTCAAAAATGACTGGTTCGTGGTGGTAGTGGTGGTGGGGGGGATGAAAATCTTGATACGGCCACTTAATTTTGAAGTGTGCGCTGTAACTAAAAGATCTGGATTTTGGCATTCTTCCACCTTAACTACAATCAGAGGTGCCAGGCAGATAAATATGATACCACATACATAACAGGAGCTGAGAGTTCACCTGAGCAGTGCCAGTAGAATGAATTAGTGGCTCAGCAGTTCAGATACTTTTAGGCAGAGGTGTCTTGGGGGCGGGAGGCACAGTGGTCTGCTTGTTCTTGGTTTGTTTCAGCAGTTGAATGATTAATCTACCTGGACTGGCTGAAGAGCCTACACACTGTGTTCCCAAGGAACAAACTGGCCGCTGATCGAATGGAGGCAACAAAAAGCTGCTGACACCGTGGCCCTCCAGGACTTAAGTTTGACAAGTTTGGTCTAGGGTATAATCGGTCTAAGTTACTTTAAGGACAGAAAGTGAGAGGCATTGTGGGAAAGAGGTGAAGAATGGAGACTGGGTGGAGAGTCAAACGACACCAGGGCAGACGAGAGTGGGGGAGTCGATGAGGGACACTCGACAACAGACGTGACCAACCTTGGTGAAATATCGCATCCTTGTTGCATGAAGGCCCCCAGGGAGAACCAGAGGCTGTTAAAGATCCCAAAGTCATTGGGCGGATCCGGGGTGTCTGGGGGTCTTTGGCTTCGTCGTTCTCATCTAGGTGCCACTCGTAAGGGCTGAAGCGGCTGACCAGAAACAGGACCACACTGACGCCAATGTAGGCGAAGACGATGCACATCCAGATCTCATACGCCAGCGGGTCCAGGAAGGAGAAAACGCCCGGCTTAGACTTCTGTGGCTTCTTGATCATGATGGAGATCCCAAGGCTCATGAAAGGCTTGGAAAAGTCTATCACTTCCTCTCGAACCAGTGTTATGGTTAGCGGTGCGACCGCTATATCTGCCCTCTGGAAACAACAAACAACTCGTGTCAAGAAATCTACTTCAGCATTTTCATGCTTTCTTCACAGATATATAACATGATTGAAAATGATTACTTTTTAAGAGAATAATTATAAAACTTTGAACTTTTAAATTGAGCACAAAAATGGTTATGTGGTGTGCCTTTTAATGCTGTTAGACTGAAATTGTATTTTCAATACCATCATATTGACCGTCACAGTAACAGATTTTTTATGAATAACATTGAATCACACAAAACTGAAGTGCTCTTCAGATGAGAAAGAAGCAATAGAGGATTAATGTACATTGTTACAATTTTAAACATCTGGTCAAAAATAGTTACATTTTGTATGACACAAAACTGTTCATCAAACTCGAGAGAACATTTGAAATATATATGGAGGAAAGCAAAATGCCATACCTTTTAAACCAAACAAAGAACACTGATTTATTCAAAGCACCTATTACCTTTGAGCAATTACTCGTGCTGCACCAAGAGTCAAACCAAGATTTAAGGTATCAGGTGGGGGCCAAAAATCAATAAGGATGTAAGTTAGATACAGTTTGGAGAACTGTAGACAGAAATACAATCTTTGGACTCAGCTTTCACCTTGCTAACTTTTCTCAGGTCATTTGTGGCTAGTGGCAGAGACGGATTTTCACACTTTTTTGCTGTTTCGGCACACAACCTGTGAGATCCTTCTTCACCTGTATTACTCACTCAGCTTTAATTTACCTGGAATCTTTGCCTGTGACTTTGGCAGAACTAGTTTGGAACAATTTAACATTCTTGGAACGAACAAAAATAACTGTTACCATTGGCTCAAAAACACAATGAGAATCTGACCTAAATCTTTCTCAGTGTTCTGTGAATGTTCTGTGTTAGCTGGGCAGCTAATTCCACTGACGTACCATGCAGTATAAATGAAGGAAACCTGATTTTATATAATATGACATAATTCATACTCATCAAACTCCCACCCTCAGGTGAACTAAATCCTGATTCTCTCCAACATGAATCCACATTGCCAGAAAACTTGTATCATTTTTAATTGGAGATTAACTATCAGTGAGGTTGTAAAAAGACCAAAACTATCCAGGAGAACACATTATGAAAGCTTGATTTCTTTTTACGTTGTAGCCGAATGCAACTCTCGCTCCTGTAGTCTCAATATAGCATAGCATAATTTGCATATAAATAGCTAATTAAAGGTCTAAATGATTTATTGGTAATGCAGAAAGGTGCCTCAAAGCTCGAATGAGGGATATGAATAATTGGAGATGATCATCTTTCTAACTCTCGATTCTCATGAGAGAAATATATACATATCTTTTTTCCCACCAGTGAGTGAAATGAGTGTAATTTAAATTACAGCTTAGTAAATGATTGCCATGGAAGCAGAATGCAGGCCTCTGTCATCAAAACCCATGCAGCGGCTCTCCATCATGTTACATTCATGCCCTAAAATGGCTACTTCATCAATTACGTTACACTTTATCTGCCAAGACTGAGAATTTTCTCTATCTCTCTTCCTGTCTTTCATTCTCATGGCACATTGCTGAAGGTGACTGAATGAAATAAGCAGAATTTTGTTTACTTTATGCCTTGAGAGTGTGGGGGAAAAGCACTGGAGAGCCGGTGTATTTAGAGGAAAACGTGACTGCAGAGAACGTGCTCTGTACATGATTTATCAAATAAAAGCCTTTCTGTGCAGGCACTCATTCATGAAGGACACCCTTTTCTTGTCTCACAGATTAAAGAGCTGAACAATACTCTGACAAACCGAGTTTCCACAAGGTTAACTTCACTGAGGAAATAAGGAATCCTAAAATTAAAATACGAGCTGAATGGCCAGCCTGCTGTTCCTACTTCCCTGATACAGACGCAGCAGTCGGGCTGAATTGTGTGTGAGTGTCCGTGCGTGCGCGTATGCTGTTGTTGTTGTTGTTGTTGTTGTTGTGACTGCTTAATCTTGACGAGGTGTTCTGAAGGGCTCAATCGATATTGACTTTAATAAGGCAATAAAGGCTACTTTCAGACGCGACCTTTAAAAAGACAACTAAAATCAAATTAATTTAATGGTCAAAAGGTCAAAAGCAATAGGGCTCATTTCTCCTGCCCAGCTGTGAAGACATGAGTGGCGTTTTTGGTAGGAGGAAGATGGGGCCTGCTGATGAGGAATATTTTTCTTGTTATGGGGAGGGAGAGAGAGCTGGTGTGTTTGTGTGTGTGTGCGTGCGTGTGTGTGTGTGTGTGTGTGTGTGTGTGTGTGTGCGTGTGTGTGTGTGTTTGTGTGTTGGGGGGCTGTTGCATTTTGAGGATCATTTCTGACCGTTAGCACATCAGACCAGGCAATCCCTCCAGCTGATGGTTTAGGGAAATTGAACAGATGAGGAAACCAAACCCTCATGCATTTTGGATACGCCACCCATCATCGCGACTGCCAGCGCGGAGGCATGGCAATCATTTCAGCGGGCTCGGAGGTGTTTACGGAGGCTGAGTGCTTCCACCAATTTGAAACCGGCCCCTGTCCCACAATAGAATGTCATTTTCCACAGCAGGGTGTCAATAAAGGAGAGGGCTCGTGCTGAGTCCCTTGCCAAATTCCAATTTGACTATTTCTTTGCGTCTTATGCATTTTATCTCCAAGCACCTGTGACAAAGCGTGTCTGCAGGCATACCCTTTCATTTTTATTCCACAGAATATGTCAGCTGTAGGCTTGAAAAAATTAACCAGGCAATCTCATTTGTGGAGGGCTGAATTTTGCATGTAACAGTCATCAAAAAATGATGGCCTTATTAGCCGGATAAGTCCTTGTACTCTGCATGTTGCTAACTTCCATTTTTCTACAGCGCAGCACCTAAAAAATGAATGGAGTGAGTTGCACGAGTCAAAGAATCTCGATGCGATCGATGAGAAAAAGCTGCAATGCTGCTGCCGCCAGTCTGCCCTGAGGGATTTCTTTGTACCATATTCCAAACCTTCCGGTTGTGAATTTAACTGTTCCCCAGAGGTCTGGGTACAAAACATGAGGGGAAAAAAGAGCTTGCTGTTTAACAGAGAGTTTAAAAAGTCAGTATAAAGAGTGTGCTTTGCACTTACCCCATACACGAGTTCACCCACCATCCCGTTCCAAGTCTTGGTCTCTGGGTCCCTTGCACCGTACTTGCCGTCCATTACGATGGACAGTTTGTATTTGATCCCAACGTGTTTTGCGATCTCTGATGCTAAATCGACACAGTAGCCCTCGTACTTGTCGTTCCCTTCCAGATGCATGTGGTTTTTCTTGTACATCACATACGGAGCTTCCTGTTAACCAAACACATGTCCGTTTATCGTCACACGCGTGCGCGGGCAGCCGAAACTGCAGCAGAAGTAAAACCCGGCAACCCAACCGCCCGCCCTCCCCTGCTGCCCAAAATTGTGACAGGTCACATGCCACATGCTCGGAGGACCCACTGCACGACAGCACCACTCTGGGGGGGGTGGGGAGGTGAGGTGGGGGGGGGGGGGAGAAGACGCCACACGTTATTTATGGACAAGATCACCATTAAAGGTGTTCCACCCGGTGTCAAAGGCAAATGCAACAAAGCCCCACTGCAGCCACACTGGACAGCCAATAGGAAGAGAGCTTTCTAGCCCCAGGGTCTGGGGATGGATTTGATTGGAGGCCTCTACACTGATTGCCTCTTGTGCTCTCCTGGTTTATGCTCTTTGGCTGGGGGCGCAGGGAGTGGAAGTTGCATTTGCTTTGCACTGGGAGCAGGGAAGACTTTTCCAGCTCATAAAGTAAATGGCAGTGACTAGAGAGCGGGATCAGGAAGTGCTAGTAGAATTTTTTTTTTTCAACATCATCAAGCACATTGCATCGATGAGCAGGGAGGCTGCATCATTCCAACTAAAAATACATAAATAAAATAAAAAAAATCATAATAATCATAATAACTCATCATCATCATCATAATCCAAAAAAGAAAGTATCTTTGAATGCATTATGGAATATGCTGGGGAAAGTAGTGCGTGCCGTTCTCATTTCAAATGCTTAGGTGCAGCTTTTTTTTTTTTTTTTTTTTTAAAGATAACATCACCGTTGCCGAACAAAAGGATTGCTGACAGAGAAGAGGACATGCTCCACAGGAGCCAGGAACAGTCAGGATGCCACTGGGAAAAGCAATGGTCTGTTTGTTCTGTGCTGAATTCGTCCTGTTCACCTCCGTTCCACTGACAGTCCCCTCTAATTAGTTTAAGTCCTCTTACTTTATTTAATGGCTTCTGGGAGAGATTCGTTTTTTTTTTACAATCCTCTAATCTGCACATCTGCACCCAGTCAGATTACCTGAATTACATTAATGCCTCCATTTTCCTGCAGGCTGCAAATAACTTAGAAAAATAAAAAACTTTTCTTAAGAGTCAAACAGCTATCAAATTGCATTTTTATTCCTGAATTTGAAGGTGAACTCCTAATTAATGTTTATGAGGCTTTCGATATGACACAGTGCAATGTGTAACACAATTTTGCATTCCAAAATAATGTTCAGGAGGAGGACAAGGTAACCTTATCAGGAGGACAATGTCATTTTAAAATTCGTGCTCCCATGAAGGTACTCTCTGGCTACTCCACTGTCTCTGCAGACCCACACAGCCTGTATGGGTAAGGATAATCAGTGGATATTAGGCATCAGAGACTACGTTATACCTGCATATCAGCAAAGAGGCCGTACTTCAGAACAGAACTTTTTTCATGGACAATGCAAAATACATTTGAGCAAGGAAACACTGTTGAAACGAGAGACCAAAGTCTCCAGATTCCCAGCCTAGCCGTTTCCTCCCTCAAATTGTGGTTATTTTGCTTTGCCGCAGATAAACCATTGCGCTTTTTTTTTTTTAGTCGTCACTTGCTCGTTTGATCAATCCCGTGTGTCATTGACCATTTACTTGATGAGGAGACTTGATGCTTACTTACGTATACACGGTATGGTTTTATTTGATGGAGAAAATGGTACCGTTACCGTTACCAAATGCCGTTATTGTGATGTCACTGCTACAACAGGCCACTGAGGTATACAAAATCAAAATGCTTTGTCACCCACACGTATACAATTAAAACACTCGGAGATTCGACTGTTTCAAAGTGTAGTGAGTGGATGGAAAGCAACTCAAAAAAAATGTTTTTTCTACCCGCCCAGGACAGAATGTCTGAGTCTTGGAGTCAACACCTTGACCTTGAGTGGCAGAATTAGTGACACGTTTAAAACTGCATGGGAAGTGTACCATAATAGTAGTGACCACAATTGTTCGGTTTTCCACTGATGAAGACTCGTTGGTGACCTGCTGATCCTTAATATAAACGAATCTTTCGAATTCGTTCCAGTACCCGATCTGAAAGTGGACAAACACAATCGTTATTATCAGCAACATCAACATTGTATTTTTTTCATCTCTCTTTTTTATTCTCCCCACCCTCCTTCCCTCCATCCCTCCATCCCTCCCTCCCCCTCTCTCTTTCTCCCTGCCACTGGATGTAGAAGCAGGAGTGCAGGGTCACACGGGGGCATGGGCTCTGTGACACTGCATTTAGTAAAACGGGCTTGACTCATTTCCCTTCCCGTTATAGTACTAAAGACATACAGGGTCTGAAGGGGGGTTGGCTCGGGGGTGTGGGGGGTGGGCAGAACTGTGCCACACTGTCCGTTGCTGACCTTCTGAGATTGGGGGAGGGTTTGCTTTCAGCAGTGTAAGGCAGAGCCCCTCCCGCCCTGCCAGTTCTCTCGTGCCGTTTGCCGAAAATAAAAAAAAAATTCCCTGCCCAGAGTCATTTTCATCTCTGCATGTGCAGTCCACACTTCCAGCACAAAACTGCGGGACGGCGCTGCGAGACAACGACTGTTTGATGTGGTCCCTCCCTCAGCCCAGCTCCTCCCTCACAATGGAGCAGCACCGCGTCACACAAAGCCGTTTTCCCATGCACATCATGCCTTATCAGACCTGATACCACTGACTGACAAACAGCCAACATTCAAAAATATCATGACCTGATCTGTGGAGCAATTCAAAACCTAAAATTGTCCACCTACGTATATGAAATCAATAACAGATATATTTGGAGCATGTACACTCTGTATACATCCTAAAACTTTTTTAACCAACAAATATAAAACCAAGAAATCGCTGTTTATTTGACCTTTCCTCACAGATTACATCATGCCAAGCAGGGCCAATACTGTCCCTGGGTACTGCACTACAAGAACTGATTGGCTAGTCTGCAGCTCTCACATACACCTAATGTATCAACTCCTACACTGCCAATGGAAATTCTACATTAAATATAGATGAAAATATTTAATAATGAAATGTTCTCTCCTTCTTGCTTTTGGTGCTTTTCCAATGTGTGCTCTGTTATGGCAACCACCTCCCCCCTTCCCTGCTCACTGCTCACCACTCTGGCCCACATGCAGACCCTTTTACCCAGAATGCACCGCGGGTCATGTTCTGCTGACAGAGGCAGGTGCTGTTCTGGCGCGGCCCTGCGGCGGAAAGTGGCGGGAAGCAGCAGGTCGCTAAGGTGGCGCGGGGTTGGCGGGGCCTCAGGTGAACAGCGGGTAAACGCCACACCTCATGCATCACAGATGACAGCGAACGCCACCTCCTCCTTCCTCCCGTGACCGGGCCGAGCGCAAATACACACTGGCTGAGGACAGGCAGGATGGTGGGGCTGAGATGCCAACCGATAACTGTGCATGACAGCATACCGTCCAGTCAGCTTCAACTAATCTACAATGCCCAGTCTTACTCTCTTAATCATCAACCCATACATATTTTATCTCATTTTATCTAATTTTCTAAATCATTCTCTGAAACTGCCTAATTATTTTACATTCAATCAATTAACCGGTTCTAAATTAATTAGGCACTATTTTAATTTGCAGACAGAAGCAAAGGTACAACCAAAAGCACAACTCTCACAAGCCTCCATGAGCTTCTAGAGAGAAGAGGGATCGGTTTTGTTTCAGTTACTCAGATAATTGCTGGTTCTGCAGGATAACCACAAAACATCTCATGACAAATGCAAGCAAACTGGCTAAATCGGTAACCTGTTATTTTTCCTTTCTCAAAAATGGTTATAAGATGAATGAAATAAAAACAAACACAGAATAAGAGTAGCTGAAGCTGCATGTGTCAGCACTACCTCCACTGGGATATATTTTTTTGACATAGATCATGTGACTGGGTCTCAAAGCAGCCATGTTTTTGCTATAGGGTGTGGCACGAGTGGCTGGTGCCCTCTAACTGTGGGTATGCAGGGACAGTCAAGGCCGCTTCTGCTTTGGCCTGCTTACCTTTATCGGCCCGCCTGTTTTCATCTCATACACGTCAACCGTGTAGTTTGATCTTCGACCAAAGCTGTCAAACTGGATATTTCCTGTCATACCTTGTACTTGGACCTGCCACGTAGTAACACAGAGAAACAGTAATAACACACACACACACACACACACACACATGCACACACACACACAAGTACACACACACAAAGAAGCCATCTGGGTTTTGGTCTTTCTGTTTGTTCACTTTGAACTGCATCAAAATATGTACTGACAATACAGGAGAGAAAGGAAGGGGGGAGGGGCTGTTTCTGCTTGTGTGTGATACTTTAAAGGATGTTTCCTGACATGCTCTGTTAACATTGCAGTGTTACAAAAAAATAAAAAACTAAAAAAAAGGATATGAATTTGTCAGTTTGTGTGGCTGTTAGCTGCTCTGTGGAGCTGCCTGGGGAAACAGATGCAGAGCTGTCGCTCCTACCATTTTCAGCGCCCGCTCGATGTCGATACCCTGGCTCCACGGCACGGCGGGGTTGGCCAGGCAGTCCCCGGCGCTGCCCCTCCGGGACACATCCACCCTCTGCCTGCGCAGGTAGCGGAAGGCCTCTGCGATCACCAGGATGGCGTCATGGGTCAGCGCTGATGTGTACTGAAACAGGAAGAGGAAGAGGAATAGGAGGTTCAAATGATGATGTCACATGATCGGACTGTGTGTCCCTTACAAAACAAAGCAGTACACCGAATCGTAAAGAGTCCACGCCATGTCACTTGACCCTTACAAAGCATGTATGAACACACAGAATTGCATTCCAGTTGTTTTGTAGATGCTTTTATGCAGAATGATGAATAATAAATCCATAATGAGCCCTAAAAACAATGGCAAAAGTATCTTAACCAAAACCATGAAATACCATAACATTTAACATTTTAAACATACAAATGTGCATCAACCTTTACAAACTGAAGCATACTTTTGCTATACTTATGTAGATATTGTATTTATACATCTGCAATATTCCAATATTCTTATGTGATAAAGCTGCTATGGAAACACCGTATGCTATATGTGAAATGTTTCTTCCTCTGACACTACATCCTTGTATCTATCATGCTTTATAAAAACATCTGTAAACTCATCTGCTATATACCTACAACGTAGCAGCAATACAAAATGCCCCAAAGAATAAATAAACACACAGACACACACACACAAATATTATATATGTGTGGATGTATGTGGATTGGTTCAGTCATAATAATTACTGCTGGTGTAGCAGGCATTAAGCAGATAATTCCGCACAAAAAGAGACTTCAATTAGTGGATAAACGGATAAAACAAAGATAAACCATGCCATTAAAAAGACCATTTTTTAAGCTCTTTTTGAGACTTGAACGAAATACCTAAATTGCATCTATGCTCCAGGCTTTGATTTGTATTATCCTAAATAAACAGTCTGTTTGCATGCATATTAATGCAAAATACCGCAAAACAACAGGAGAGAAAATTGTTCATTAATTAAAGTCAAATTAATTGCTGGCGCCGGAGTGTGCTAGGGACCACAGCCGATAAGACTGCAGCAGGAGCAGCGCGGCTCACTGTCGCAGCCAATGGCGGTGGATGTGCGGCAGCTTACGGCGTGCTGCGAGGAGAGAGTCCTCGGCTATTTAGCAAAGGAAAGAGCTCTGTTTTTAAGGTTCCTTCCCAGGGTGCGGTGTGCCTTTCAATGAGGAATTTGTTCTTTTTTTTTGAAACAGGAATGCCAGCAGAAATGCTGTTTGGAAGACCCTTCTCAGTGCTGGATCACTCTTCTCAGATGATAAATCTGAGCGATGTGAAGTACTGACAGCAGCCCAAACCTGATTAATTGCTCAGTTCTGCAGAAATTACGTGAAAAATAACACAGGCTGTCAAAATGGGTTCTTACAGTGTATTGTCTAGCAGAAAGAGGAAGAGCAGCCATGAACTCTATGTGTGTGTGTGTGTTTGGGAACGTTCATGTATGTATGTGTGTGTATGTGTGTGTCAGTGTGTGTGTGTCTGTGTGTGTGTGTGTCTGAGCCTGTAAAATAGTATAGTGGGTACAATTATGCCCCATATCAACAAAAATCACTATCTTGTTCTCAGAAGCCGAATTTGAAATTAACTATGCCTGCAGCAAACAGCTTTTTGGTTTCCTGTATGTGTTTAAGCTTAAATAATGGACCTCTGGAGAAATACTGTAATAAAGATATTTCTACATATCCAATTTAACCTTAATAATAACAGGTTTTGTGTGATGGCAACGGCCACTAATTAGTTTCTGCATTTATCATCCTTTCTAGCAGGGTGCAATTCAAAGAAAACCTGATTAGCATAACAGTTGTCCCTTTTCAAGGGAGAAAACTGCCTGACAAGGTGAATCTTTGAAGCAGATTGCCTTTCATTCGCCTGGTTTTCATCATTCAAGAGTGCAAACACAATGCATGGCTATCTTAATCTTCTGCGCTGTGTTGTGAGCAAATGCAGGGGACATTTCACTGTCTTATGATTTCTAAGCTTGTGTATTTGCTGTTGCACAACAGATACACAGGTAGACTGATCTCGGCAATGCTGTTTATACATTCAGCATTACCAATGGATAATGAAACCTTTTCTGCTCCAAATGGAATCTAAATAGTGAATGCTGAATCACAGAAATAATTCAAATACTGTAAAAAATGAACAGCAGTCACTGGAATACTTCAATTTACTATTTTACCAAGATGACTATAGACATTTCAGTACATGTTAAAATGCAAACAATAAAAAAATTGCATATATTATGACACACAGCAGGAGGAATTTACCTAAATGCCGGCGTCTTTTATGATCCATCAATAAAGTTGTAAATTGAAAATATTTTGGGAAGTGCTGTCTCTCTTTCCACATATTTGTATTTGCATATTTATGCATTTCATTACAGGCTGTTGGCATGATGCTTTAAAAAGTAAGTTATTATCAGAAAAAAAAATCAGTCAGTGGGAACTGCAGTAAATTAACTGGCTAATTAAATGAAGCACATCAGCTATCTGCATTTAGCCATGTTTACCAGCCATGTGTCAGGCTTGACAACATGTCTGACGGCAGCTGTGCTTTAAACGACGATAATGTTTATACAAGGGCCTAGGAATCAAAAGCAGCGTGTAATTTACCTTATCGATCAAAAAGGAAAACACATCTTTCTCACTGCATAAGAGGGATGATGAGCAGTGCATGGTTTTCCCCATACTAACGTTTGACTGGATGACAGGAAAGGCAGGTCTACAACATGGCTGTTAAATTGTACTGAACCGGATCAAGGTGAAGGCCAGTTTCTGATACTTCCTTGAGCACCTACCAGTGAGAAATACCCTTTGTAGAAAACCAGTTTGGAGTGGATAATTCTGCATATTTGGCAGTTCTTTACTATTATAACCAAAGAAAAGAGACTAATACATATGTTTGCGTTTACTCACAAAAACGACGCCACTAATGGCATTCATATGGGTATCCTTATTTAAATTAGAGACGGTTACAAGGCCAAAGGAGACAGAATGTTGAATATTGCATAATTATCTAGACCACTTTTCATACAGCTGCTTCACTTGACCTGTTTCTTCATGTGGTTATAGAAAATAATCAACACCTCCTCATCCAATCACAATCAAGAATATAACCAAGATATTGTATAAATATAAATAAGAAAAATGATGACATGCAACTAGATGGATAGATTCATTCTATACAGGAAACAGAGCATGCATCTTTTAGCACCTACACTCATTAGCAAGAGGAACATCTTCATTTATATTTATACCATATCTTGGTTGGTCTTCAGCTAAATTTCAGATGAATTAACATCAGAGAGGTCTGGGTCATGTATAAGCAAAAAGAAATGGGAAATGCACATCAGTTACACTGGGTTTGCACACGTAACATCAGTGTAACCTCACAATTCAGAGGTAGGATTCAGAAGCAAAGGATTACACGGAAGCTTACAGAGAAAAATTCCTCTTTCTTTCCGCATTACTGTCGTGTCGCAGGACTACATTGTTTGATTGTGTTTGTCTCACTGCAACGTGAACTTGTATTCTCTTGTATACTCTCTATTTTTCAAGGGTTTAAGATCCACCGGATTCCCACAGTGTTGTTTATTGTTGTCTGGGTGATAACTTTTCTGTTGCTGTCAGTGCGCTGTAGTCCTGTTTCACTAAGCAGAGCGAAGGCTTTTCATTCCCAAACTATATCATAGCTGGTGAGTCCGCTACCAGGCTTATGGGGCATATCAGTGAGCTACCAGCAGCTGGCTGCTGCATTTTCTTCTCACCAGTTATGTTGTTCATTAATTGAGTACTTTGGAGACCGCAACGTTTCTTAAGTGTGCCCTGAATAAGCAATAGGTTGCTGCCGCAGACACTGCAACATTCTGGGCCCAGATTTCGATTTAGCCCTTATGGATTTTAACAAACCGAGGACAACGTTGGCTTAAACTGGGTTACCAAAATAAATAAGGACAAACCACCATGTGGATATGCTGAATACTTGTCTCAGTTTCTTGGAGACAAAAATCTAGCAAAAAATAAATAAATATATAAAAAATCTGAGTTTTAATTAATTTTTAAAAAAATCAACCGATCAGCCCCATGGCCATCCGAACGCATCTTAAAATGTTCATCTTTATGAAAATCAGTTGGGAGAGAGAATCACGCGCACCACTTATCTGAAGTAGTCTCGCCCACACAACTTTCCCTCAAAAATTCGCCCGCAAGGCCAGAGCAGGGTCATTCGTTACCCACGGCACCATGACAACACTTAATCATCCATCCCTTGATCAGGCTCTAATTAGATGTAAATTAAAGCTTGGAAAATATCTCTGGCTGAGACTTGGCCCGAGTATCAATATATCGATCCTCATGCAGGCTACAGCTTGGAGCACCTAACGGTACAATGAAATTGCTGGGGATGGTGCTTAGGACAAGTGCTGAGAGAGAGGTGGAGGGAAGGAGGGAGGGAGGGAGGGAAGGAGGAGGAAAGAAAGAGAGGGCGAAGTAGATATAGACAGAAAGATTCAGCAGATGCAGTAAGAGAGATAAAGACACACAGACATTTAGATAAACAGACAGAGAGGGGAACCGAAAGAGAATGAGAGAGAAAGAGAGAGAGATAAAGAGGGAGAGAGAGAGAGGGAGGGAGATGGAGAGGGAGAGACCATGTCTTTCTCTGTGAGAGGGATGACACTTTGTCCGGGCCACAAGCAGGTCTCACCTTCAGCGGAGTGTTCTTGGCTTCAGGGAACTCCCTCTCGTCCAATCGCTCCCAGCGCTGGAGGAACTGCTGCACTATGGGGTTTTCAGGGTTTATTATCTGAAAGCCCGTGATGTTCGCTCCACCCAGAAACACCTTGTCCAAGCTCACATTTGTGAAGCCCTAGGACCAGAGAAAGAGATAGAGATAGAGAGTGAGAGAGAGAGAGATAGAGAGCGAGAGGAAGGATGAAGATACCTTTATTGGAACATTACAGTAAAAACTGCTTGCTATTTAATACACAGATTAATACTGTCTAATACTGGCAACAATTAATACTGACATATACAAGAAACCAAGCAGTGTGTACCACCGACCCAATCCTGCAATTTAAACACAGAAAACAACAACAAAGGAAAAAAAAATTAAAGACAGTGATGGAGAGAATCTAAAACCAAGAATGAAGATATCCCCTATGAGAAAAAGAGAAATATCAGAAGATGCTTTCAAAATGCACCATATATAGAAATTACACACTTTTTACCTTTTGATCCAAAATTCTGTCTGTTTATTTTGCCTATTTTTTGATGGAAATGCATACTCTGACTCTTAACACAGGCACACAGGCGATGTGCCCAAAAAGGGCAACAGCACAGAAATAAGATTGGCTGAACTTACATTTTCATGACATGTAAATTGTTGTGGGAACACACAAATGCCCTCAGTGGGGTTTAAAGACACACAAATGCGCTGTGACATTTCTGACAACTCTCCAATTCCAGCTCTGATTGAATTCTGTGTTGTTGACTGGGGCTATAATGTGGCTTGACACAATATAGCATGGATGAAGGGAAGAGATCTGTGGAGGACAAAAATGAAAACCCACCAAAGATAGCTCCCTGTTATCTTCACAGACAGCACTGCACTCAATAAATCAAATGTTTGTCTTTGCAGCACATACATTAATCAAAATATATGCACTCTACTTTCCTACATAAAATCCACTCCCTCAGTAATATAGATTTTTAAATTGTGTTCCTTATAGCATAGAATAGTAGGCTTGGAAATGTAAACCTTTTGTCTTGGAAAAAAATAATGTTTTAACCAGACAGGTAAACAGAAGACTCAAATTAAAATTTGGATTTGCAGTGATGGTGTGGGGAAGCACTATGGGTGTAGAATGCATAAGATTGCTTGACCAGTGAGATGTAAGGGTGATGATTAGGTGACTGGCTGTGCAGAGAACATTTTGTGGGAATTTGACCAGGACACTAAGGTTAGCACCCTTACTTTTTAAAAAAGCACTGTAGAATCCTTAATAACTGCTGTGAGTCAGGACCTTGGCTTCACATCTTTATGAAGCATGCACCTCCTCCAGCACAGTGTCTCCATCACTGTCCTGATGCACTGAATACTAATTTAGGTCTGCATCTTAGCTTTCCCAGAAGGTTTCCCATCCAAGTCCTAACCAAGCCCAGCTCAGCTGTGGGGTAGTATGGCTGCAGGCGCAAAAAAATGTGTGTCATTTTGCTTTAAGCAAAAGACAAGCACCATAATTCTGATCTAACAGGCACAAATCTATGTCATACCCATTATATTGATTTTTTCTCTGCCCCCTCATTAAAGCGAACAGCTCCTGAGAATAAATGTGTCTACAAACACTAACACACAAATGCACTCACCAGATTTGCCAGAATGTAGTGGTAGCCACGGCTGTTCTTCCCCAAGGCCACGACCTGTGGGAGGAGGACCAATTACAGGAAACCACCAATGCAAAAGGAACCAATAAGATTCAACATAGATATAGTCAGTAATCATGTCAAACAAATAACCAAGATGTGAAGCTGGGAAGCTGTGACACGTTACAAATATCCCATTGAACCATATCTTATGATTGCACAGTTAAATAAATTAAAGCAACAGCAGTGGATAATTCTGTTTACAACTGTTTACTTTGCCTTTGCCCCGTTTCTTTTTTTATGCATAGCATGAGCAGACCTTACTTTGTTCAAAGGAACGCAAAAGACACAGCTCTTTTATTTTTCCTCCTAGCGGGTCATCACCCTGGAGGTCACAGTTTTGTTTAACATTTTTGAAGAAGGCCTCACAGTTCTAAGAGGGACAGATGATGTTCTCGGGGTTTTGTAAGTCGAGTGTATTTTTGCAAGAAAACAAAAAGCGAAACCCTCCTGCATCTGCTGAAGGACACTGGAAAGTGCACCATCCATGCTGATTAGAGAATCTCGTTACAAAGCGTAAGGGTTTCAGAAACATTGCCAACATCAAAGTCTTCGGTGTTTCTGCATGCTCAGATATTCTTTTTCTTAAGGAAGTAAAAAAAAATAGAGAGCTGTTCCATTTACACATAAATACATAATAATGCAGTGAAATATAAAACACAGCAATAGTTGTGTTTGTAGATTTTTGCCGTTCTTAAAATAGCTTGCATCACATTTTTCCCCAAGAGAATATTGTGCAAACACTGGCACATCCACTCCTACTCTCTCAAAATGTAAGAACAACTATGTTCAGAGCATCCATGAAAATCAACTGTAAGCTTTTCAAAAAGATGCCATGTGCCTGCCATATCATTTTCATGCTATATCATTGTTCTACAACATCAGAAAACAAGACTGTTTCTGTTTAGCAGCATTCATGCAAATTATCTGGCTCCACTTAAGGACTGGGAATAAGGTTATTAAAAACATGGACACTGACTCATATTTAGGCTTGAAACACTCCCAAAATTCATTTTCAAAAAATGATTTCCTATGAAAGCCAAGGAGAAAAGTATTGATCTCCTCAGGTGAACCCAGCAAGCTCTTCTCATTCTGACCGAAATGTTATGATAACAATATTATTTAATTGTTTGTTGGAATAAAAATCTAATTAAGGCCTAGCTGTGTGTTTACGCATCGTGTCCTTCGGGGACAGAAACTCATTTCATGAAAACTCTCTTTGTGATCAAATACTTGTAATATAATTAAACAAACATCAAATATCACATTTTTTGGAACATTGTTTACTGAATAGATCCTGTCGAATTAATTTTAATTAACCCCAATATGTCTTCATAGCCATAATGGTAATAGAAATTAGATTGATGATGACTTGAAACAGCAACAACTAATAACAGCACATAGTATGCTGAGTGTACTTATAACAGCTGTAACCATTGTTTTTATCTCACAGAGGTGATCATAAACGAATCACTGGTTTTAATTACAGAGAAAATCACATTACTGCAATGAAAATATATTATGTACAATTCCTGAAATTATAACAATATGTGTTAAATTATAACACATATTACCTAATCATATCTCACACACTTAGCCCAATTATATGAAAGACAGAGCAAGAAAGCAAGTGAGGGACAATCTTCACTGCATACAAATATTAAGATCATCCATTTGTCACATATTGAAGTTGGCGGCCATATTGTTTTTCCAGTCACGCAGGAACCATGAATGCCACTCATTCTGAATTCTTTATGGCCCAGCAAGATGTGCTCTATCCTCTTGATCCATTCTGATCAGATTATAGGAGCACCTTCTTCAGATTAACCACATTATTTATTTATTTATTTATTTCTTGCTGCTTTCACCTCCCTGTTTTTAACTCTAATGCACTTCTCATCTATCTCCCAAGCAGCCCTGTCAGTCCGGTTAGAGCCAGAACGCTCCCTAATGGTGATGATGTGCGCTTGTGGACGCAAGGTCACTGCCAGATCCCTTTTCTTCTCATCTGGCTGTTTCACTGATGATCCCAATGATTCAGTGTTACCTCAGTCATGTTCAGAGCTGTAAAACGATGTGGCGAACCTGTGCCCTCCTCCAAAACGGACACACGCACACATATACACACACACACCGCCTGGTGGCATGTAATAATTTCAGTCATGTAAGGAACATAATAAATGGAAGAGGAATAATGCTAGACTGCAGAAGTTTATGTATGATGCAAACTCTACTGCCTTCCCAGAAAAAGGTTATAAAATGAACTTTTCGTTTTTGATTGATGTTGACTGCCCCCCTCCCCAGTCATTCATGACCCCCACCAGTATCACAAAGCAGTGCATTTCCATACTCCTGCACCGGCACCAGCTCCTAAACACCAGAGTAAGAGCTGCAGAGACATGCAGAAGCCATCTGCACTGCACATCTGTCTGCAGACTCACTGCCTTTGCCTTCTCTCACTGGGAATATCAGTAAACCCTAGAGATCAGCGCTTTTCTGCAAAGACGGGGTGTGAGAGCATGTGCGTGCGTGCAAGTGTATAACAAGTATATGTGCGCACGCATCTGTGTGAGGACGCACATATGTGTGCGCTTAGCAGCGTGTTTGTCCGAGCGAGCGTTTACGTGTGTGCTTGTGTGTGTGTGTGTGTGTGTGTGGGTATGCATAAACGTGTCCAAGTGTATGAGCATTCGGGCGAGCTTTTGCGTCTCTGCTTGTGTTTATGCGTTTATATCATTATCCACACTTTAAAATTAGGTCAGGATCTGAGGCTGCAGTGCACTACTCCGGCTCCGGCTTCCATACAGAGGGGGGGTCGCTCTCTGCAGCGATGGCGCAGATAGCGGCGCCAGGCCTTTCATCATGAGCTGGGAAAATAAGGATGGACAGTTCACCCAGTGAAGAAAGTCTGCGCTCGAGCAGACAGGAAGAAAGGAGATAATCACACTTTGGTGCGGGGGGTTTGGCAAGCCTTGTCGCTATAACGACGACGGAACACAAAATGTTTTTTTTTTTTTCATCATTCTTTAAACATTCCAGGAAAATAAAGACATCTGTAGCTTGGTGAAAACAATAAGACATTGTGAGAAAGTGTCTAAGGGTGAGAGAAAGTAAGGATAGCCATGTGCCTGTCATGCTTGTGAGGGAGCCACTCAGCTGTGCTTCAGGGTTGCTGGAGTCAGCTCCCGACAGTACACATTTATGCTACAGAAACCAAAATGGTTTCATCGATAACTGGGCAAGCTTCAAACCCCTAATTCAGATGGTTATGCTGTGAGTTTGAAAAAAGGCTTTGTTAACTGTACATGATAACACAAACTGCTTTGAACTCAGACAACGTTCTCTGTTTTTCTGTGCAAGCTGGCAGAGGGAGGCGGAGGGGAGGGGGTGCTGTTTTCAGCTGTAATTTAACTGCACAGCAATTTGCTGTTTTTACATAATTCCCCTGCTCTGCAGCTAGCTTTAAAAAGCAGCTCTTGTGTCAGGGTTGATATCAGCACCATTTGCTTTCATTGGAGGGAGAGTTTCTTCAGTCGTGCTACATTGATTGATATCTCCCTATGCTGCGCGTTACTTATGTGGTCTCAGAGAACGTTATGCTTTACTTCACTGACAAGCGCTTTACTGGGGTGAATATATGCCCTGACATCCTTTGTACCTTTTATGATGATGGCCATGTATAAACACACGTATACATGTGCACATGTACACACAACCACCCACCCACGCAGAATTTCACCCGTGTATATACAAACAGAGCATACTAGTGAGCACACATTCACAAGCACCCATATGTACATGAGAAACACACGTTCACACAAGCAAGCACTCATTCACATACACTCATATGTGCATGAAACACTTGCACACACACACACACACACACACACACACACACACACACACACACACACACACACACACACACACACACACACACACACACACACACACACACACACACACACACACACACACACACACACACACACACACACACACATGTTCAAACACAAACACATGCACACACTGATGCACACACAGTGAGCCCAATATGGCAGGCTCATTATTCTGTTGTCTGACTCCATTTACACTGTATAAATAAGCAGTCTTCCCACTGTTTCAGTGCACTTCCCATATGGACTGTGGGTCCTTGTTTTGCTGAATATGAATAATTCCAAGTTTACACTTCTGGAGAAACTACTGAAGTACAATATGGCAATATAACCTAATATTACAATGCAAAATTGACTGGGAGTTACTAAACCAGCAGTGTCATGGGGGACTAATGTAGACTACAAACTCTCTGGTCCGACTCATTTCTCTGACTTCATTGATACAGTTAATTACTTGCATTCACTTACAACTGCACTTACTCTGATCTTAACATGTAATTTTGTAGCTATAAAAAGAAGAAAAAAAACTGATATTATCGAGCTAATTAAATTAACAAGAGTTGGAGAACAAACCAGTGTACACACCTTGACTTGAATCGATTAATTCCAATTAAAGGAATTACGCATTCCTCCATTTGTTTTTTTGTACTCCATATACTTAATTATTATTATTTCATTTGTATTCCAAGACACATCACAGTTAATGTTTCATATATAGGTCCTAAGAAATCAAATTAACCTCTTATGTAAACAAAAGGTGAGTTTGCAGTAATATAAATGCTTTACCTGTAACATATATATATATATATATGTATATTTTATACCAGGTGTGTCTATGATGCTTTAGGAGAGCCCACCCCCCCCACCCTACACTCACACCCATATCCATCCCATCATTAACATGGTTCCTCTGCCAATCAGCCTTCGGCCGCCAGAATCTTCAGCACGGATCACTTTCCAACCCGACACAGACAGAAAATCATTCCTTTCTAAGCCCTTCTGAGAAAAGCAATCAAGATCTTAGCGCCTCACGCCAAATCCCCCGAAATGACCCGGGCTGCCGCTGATCTGTTTTCCGCGGGCGCGTGGCACAGCAGTCACACGCGCTGCCGATTGTTCACCTGTTAACTCTTTGCCTCCTGCTGGCCTGGAGGCTAAATTACACCTGTCCTCAAGTTTTTTTTTTTTTCACAAAAGTATGGAGTCAAAGCTCATCTTTATTTTTTCTTTTTTTGTAACAAAGGAAGAAATCTGGATAATTGCAGATGCTAACCTTGGGACCAAGCATGTAGCATGTGCTTACCGTGGCTGTGCCGTGCTGACATAAAATCAAAGGGAAACTCCTCTTTTCTTCATGGGAAAATGGAGTGTGTGGGTGTTAACGCCTCTCAGTTCATGACAAACCATTGTGTGTGGGGGGAGGTAAAAAAAAAAACAAACCGTTACCACCTGCGAATGATCACCGTGTTTCATGCAGGAAGTAGCATGTGGGCATTGCTTTTAACTTCCCCTCAGGATTTCTTTTCTGGCATCAAAACAGGAGCTTCCATTTTTTTTTGCAGAGCTTAAAGATCAATGATACCAGGAACTTGTGCTGTATCAGGAAATGAAAGGACAGAAGGAGTGACGGTGCAGGCGAGAGGTGGCTGTACGGGAATTTTTCACATTCTGCACCTAATCAGATAAGAGGGATAGCGGCCATGCTGGTGCCCCCACTACTCAGGAAATGGTGCTTGCTCGCTTGTGTCCTGCCTCTTCCTGAATGTCATTCATTCCAATTTCCTGTCCTGCAGCCGCGATGAGCCGCATTCTGTCCTCTTCCGTTATTCTGATCAGATTAAAAGAGCACCTTCTTCATAATAACCAGATTTTCTTTTCTTTTTTTCCTCCCCTCCTCTCAGCCACCTTCCCTCTTCCCCTTTTCTCTCCCCTGTATCTAGTTTCCTCCAAATCTTGTCAGTCCAATTAGTGGAGTCTGAACACTTCCTAATGGCCTTTTCGATATGACGTGCTGTTGATTCCCGCAAGGTCACTGCCAGATCCCTCTCCTTTTCTGGTTCGCCTGTTTCAGTGATGAACCTTGCGGTCTCTCAGTGGTGGTGAGTACTGTCATTTATAAAATGGGCACACAGACCCCCAGCCCTGACTGTTGCCATTTGCTGATGTGACTCCTGTTTGAATATTTCCCTGGAAACAAAGGAGAAAGCTGTGGAGCTGTAATATTTCAAAAGGCTGTCGAGTTTTCCCAAGAGTCCGTGCACACCGACACAAAGCCCTCTTGCCATGATATTCAGCTCCAATTCAGCCTCCAGTCGTGAGAAAATGGCAATCGCAGCAGGCATATAAAGTAGGAAATAATCTGTGAGAGAGGGCCTGAGGTGTCCCCGCAAGCACACAGAAAAAGGACAGGTAATTAATCTCAAAAAAAGCACCATCCGAGAATGTCATCTTCATCTGCAGCAGGTGACTATCCTTGACCTTTTGGCTCTGGTGGAAAAGTCATACACAATCGACCCGCTGAGCACATCCTACCCAACACCGCAGAGCAGGTGAGGGAAAATGGACCGTCCGCAGCCCCCATGAAAGCCACAACATAGAGAGCACACAAGGCATTCAGTGTGTAAAGAACCAAGGCTTTTAATGTGTGTAAACATGGATCTCTCAAGGCCATCCATTCTATACAGTTTCCTGGCTTTCAGTGTGCAAATGGAGCTTTCACAAGTAATTTCAGTACAGTATGGTTCAGTATCAGTATACAATCATTTCAGTATCCTGGCTCCTGTGTGTAACCTGGGCATCTGTAAGCCAAGAGTGTACAATTCTCTTGCAGCTTGTGTGTAAACCAGGTGTTTCTAATCCGGGTGTGTACAGTGTCCTGGCTTTCTGTGTGTAAACTGGGTATTTGTAAGTGCAAATGGGTCATTTAAACTAAGTCTGTGCAGTGCCCTTGTTTCCAGAGTGCAAATAGTCCATGTTTAAGCCATGTGTGTGTGCAGTAGCCTGGCTTTTAGTGTATAAAAATGCTGTGTGTGTTTGTAAATGAGGCAGCCCTACGGCCAGCATGTCATGCCACAATGGCTTTTAGCTTACAGACCGTGTTATCCAGCGTGCACAATATCCTCATGTTTAGAGAGCTTATATGATAACTAAGAAGCACTTAATGATGTTTCAGTGTTCTCATGCAGCATTCTGCTAACAATCATGGAGAGGTCTAGCAGAAAGGGAACAAGGGGCTATACTTTATCAAGCAAAATGGCGGTCTGCTTGTATATTACACATGAATGGGTAATGTAGACGAGAGGGCTTCTCTGCTCAGCATTTGCTAGTAATGGCAAAGTTGGCTGAGTCCCCTACTGCGTCGGGTTTCAAAGCTTCCTAGACTTGTTTACCACAATTTCTGACATTCGTTTTTCAGGCTCTACCACAATTTCTAATATTTCATGTGTTTATGAATATGTTTTCATGTAATATTACCTACTAGCCACCAGACTTCTGGATTGGAAATGTTTTCAGAGACATTTGTAGAGCGCATGCTCTTAAAATGTCTGTCAATGGGTTCATACATGGACTGGCTTAAATCTCGAATTGGAATACTTCTCATAAGTCCCACCTCCAAAAACTGCTTTGCTACCTCATGTTTTGCTGTGATATCCACACAAAGGAAATGACATTGTTCAATATCCAGAAGAATCTCTATTTCATTCCAGGGGGGATGAAAGGTTAGCTCTGGATCTAAGGTTATGGTATCAGCAAAACTACACAAATGCTTCAGCAATTTTCTGTTTTTTTTTTTTAGCATATCAAAAACATGTCAAGTCAAGATATCTTTTTATTTACAATTTTCTCCCTGTGGGGATCAAATGCAGGGTGTCGGAATGAAACGTACCCAGGCAGAGCTGAATTATCACTCAACATTCTACTGCCTGCTGGCTTTCTGAGCTGCTGTTTATTTAGCAGATATATTTAGTTACATGATCCAGTGAAGCCTTTTCCAGAAACATAATTTTCATCAAAAATAAAATAAAGCCTATTTCTATTTGAGCACAGTTTCTCTTTTAGACTTCCATTTTGAGGCAGCAGCCCAAATTAACATTTTTTTCCAGCATGCCTGAGAACACTGACTACAAAGAACATATTCCTTCAATTATTGACCGTTTTCACCCAGTGCTTGTTAAGCATTTTTCAGCACAGATATTCAGTTATTTCTCCCATTTGCTCATATGTAACTGTAGCCTCAAAACAAGCTGAGATGCTGCAGTGAGCATGCGCGGCACCCTCATTCAGTCCCACTGAGATCTATGACAATGCTAATGTGATTTCGGTAATCAGCTTTCCTTTAAAAGGATATAGGTTATTTATACTACAGGGCAAAAAATTATAAATTTATTGAGTGTGTAAATAACTTGACAGCTGCTTTTTTCGGACAGCGTTAAAGCTGTCATGGGAAATGGGACAAACGCAGTGATTTCATCCCAGCAGTGAGGCGGCCAGCAGTCAGGGTTGCCCCCCCCATTCTGTGGAGTCCATTCTGATATTCACACACATACACAGACACACAGAAATAATGATCTCAGCGGCTCATCAACATAGTGGTCATAGCTGCTTGTGCTGTTACCATGGTTTTAGTTACTTATTGGTTTGGTGACTTACTTGTGTTTATTTACCAGCCGTGACATGAGGCAAAACCATGAAAGAAGCCTGCATTATTCACGAGAAAATCACATGATCACTAAATCACGCGCTACTCCACGCACCCTCTCCATTCCCAGGACACGCATTTTGAATCTGAAGGGGGATCAGTAGAGTATCTCCACGACAACGCCGGACCATGGATTCAAGAACTAATTACAGGAGGAGTAAACAGGCAGAGGCCGCTGTGTATTGGGGCACGTAATCTCCCGCTGTCCGCCATCACATCGATCCCGTGGCCACCTCCACCACCCTCTCCCTCCACTGAAGAAAGAGGCTGGTGTCCTTGGGAGATACTTTCATTAACAGCTGATGGACACTTACAAGCAGGTTGACCCATGGGTGCCTGAGCTGGGGAGTCTATTCGAAGAGCGAGAGGAACATAGGAGTGCAAGGCAGGGTGGGGGGGGGGGCGGCGGGACACACCTGCACATTCACTATCCTTAAATGTCCTTGTTTTCTATCTGGGCCATCTGCTGATAACCCCCCAAAAAAAAAAAAAAAAAAAAGACGGAAAATGTTAAAAGCTATATTTAAAACACAAGTGCTTGTTTTTAATGCTGGTAAAGAGCTTAGGATGCAGGTGCCAATGGAACAAACACAATTGTTAGGAATGAAATCTTATTTGTCCATTTCCAGCGTTCTCGTGTAATTGCGCTGTTAGCGGAGGGCGCCAATCCAAACGGATGCATTTCTGCCTTGTGTTAGAGCTTAACAATATGATTACATAATTAAACATCAACAAAAGTGACAAGAGGAAGCGTTTGAAAAAAAAACATGTCCTTATTTGCTTCTTGTTTTTCTTGGAAAAGCAAATGGAAAACTTTCACAGGTGTGTACTTTAAAGGTGCGCAGCGTCATATTGGTTTGTGGTGTTTAACAAAAGTTGTAAGGTAAACTGCTCCTGATCTCAGCACTGAGCTCCTCTAAATAAGGTCTACCTCAATGTATGAGAAGAATTCTTGTTTCACACAAAGCAACTGCACGAATGGGTTCTCAACTCCCACCTCCAAAGGAATCAGATTACAAATTAGCTTTAATATTTCACCAAAAAAGAAAAGGAGAGAGAAAGAGAGACAGAGAGAATGAGCGAGAGACAGAGAGAGAGTGAGAGAGAGAGACAGAGAGAGAGAGAGAGAGAGAGAGAGAGAGAGAGAGAGAGAGAGAGAGAGAGACAGAAGCTGTGGCCATACATTTGATGTTTATGTGCTGTTCGTTCCTTTTTTGGAGGAAGGCCAAATCTGTTTAATCCACAATGGTATAAATCCAGGCCTGCCAGGCTGTGGAAGCACAGGGCAGTTAATTAGAATAGATTCCCCAAGGAATACTTAGGGTAATGGCTTCAGAGCACAACTGAGCCTGAAGGAGAGGAAATGAAGATCGCTATGTTTTTCCCGCCTGCATTTGGGAGGTACAAGGGCCATTTCTTTGTCCCCTCTCTCCCCATAGTCAAGGGAGACTATTCATAGATTATTATTGAATAATGTCCATTGCTTAAAATGTAGGCAATGATGCAGCAAGTCTGGGCCAATGGCGACATGAGATGCTGAGCGGGATACGAGGAGGAAGGACGGAACCATTTTGGTCATGAGGGTGGAGCCAGTGAATACTAGGAGACAGGACCACACCATCTTGTTCCAGTGGGTGGGCTGTGCCAGACCAAAACACTAGCCATGATGACATGCTGTAAATTGTCCAAGAGTCAATATATTGGTTTAGTCAATCTATAGATTAGGTGCCAATTTAATACCCACTAAAAATGTTATTGCTAGTCTGCCAGACACCCTTATTCAGGCGAACCTTGCACAGACGACATTTTACATACTGCTATATTTGCAGCAGTTTATATAATGAATAAAACTTTTACAACACTAAAAAGGCTAGGCTTGGTTGATATTAGGCTTTCTGGACAAAATATTGAAGAATATCTTCATGTTGCATTTGACAATTGGTTGTTCATCCAAAACCATCACCCTGTGAACATTGGGGGCTTTATGTTGTGGGGGTTCTCAACCTTCAGTACCCCAATTAGCATCCATAATTTTCTGCTTCAACACATTTTATACAAGGCAGGTTTTACTCATGACCCCACTTTTTTTCTTAAGAAATGGTTACATTTAAGTGACCAGACGTCCACATTTTAAACATTTACAACATTAACAATTTTCAGTCCTCGATTCATAAAATGACTTGAAAATGTAGCCTCCTCGAAAGGAATGAATGATCACACATGCATGAGGCATATATGTGGAAGTATGGCATATGTGAGTAACATGTAAAATGAAATGACCTAAAAGTGCAAGCTGCTAATTTGTGAGGACCTCCCGTGATTTTTCTGCAGTTGCTGACTGGGAAATGGAGCCAGGCATCATTTCCATGCGTGGTTGTGAATGAGGATGCGTTGAGATCTTAGCAGAAGACGGAAGAGTTGACGTTGTTTTGTCAACGCTTTGTTTGTGTCCCTCACATACCCACTTCACTCTTACAGCTGCAGGACCTTCTCTTCATTAGGGCCTTGACTCACTTCTATTATGCCTCAAAACTAATTTTTATTGCCTGCATTTACTCTTCTTAGGGCTCCAACCATGCTAATGTGATTCTGTTTGTCAGTTTATTCACACAAAAAGAGGTGGTACATCAGCATTTTGAACATCCGTGGAACATTCTGTATCACTTCATTTCAGGGGGAAAAAATACCTCTTTCCTCCCTGAATCAAATTATATCTCTGAATCTATTGCCACTCAAAGCAGAGGCATGCTTAACACAATTACGCCCTGAAAGCCATGTACTCACACTGGCGTTTTTTTAAAAAGCAGTAGGCTGAGAGCTCTTCTGATTGGCTGCCAGCCGTGGGTGTCTGGCCAAAATAAATAAATAAATAAATAAATATATAAATATATAAATAAAGGCCCAATAACATCAGAAAAACTCATTCTCTCTCAACAAAGCGATCCATCCAAACATAAGGGCTGTGCGCAGCCAGATTGTACCCAACTTGACAGCGACGCAGCCATGCTTGAAGCTCAAAGAATTTGATTTGAACAGAGAGCTCGATATGAGAAAGGGCCTTAGAAGACCGACGACTGGCCAAGCCCCACTCCAACTCCCCACCTCTCCCTACCGCCCCCGCTATGAAATGGGTTTTTAAAAAAAAACATAATATTAATACTGCTAATGCTTCATAATAATTAGCACTTTTTAAAGCATTATACTTAAATACTTCACAGCAAGCCTGCACCTAAACAAACAAACAACCCTGGATTTTAAATGTTAAATGTTAACTACATCTTGATCTTAAGTGAGAGTTTTCAGCAGGCTCCATCTAGGTATATCTACACAGAATTACGCCGGTAATTACTGTGAAATGAGTTGCTGTGTAAAATGGAATGATCCATTAATGACACTGCCATTGCCACTGGGCTGCTCAAAAATTGCATTCATGAGTTTTAAGTCAGATGCGCCTTCGAGGACCTCACAAAATAAAGAAAACCTGCAGCTGCTTCTGTCTCTCTGTCAGACTGATATCTTCTTAATAACTCATAATGTGATATGTTCCTCTCACAAAAGGCATTCCACCTTTTGGCATTTGCTATCCAGATTAGAGGAGTTTGCAGAGACTCTTAAATACCTTTCATGATGGGAGTACTTTCATGTCTGATGAATCTTGATAACAAGCTTCTATTCCTGAGTGTGAAAGTAGGAGAACATCTGCATCGCTCTCTGCTCTCTAACTACTGGCCTTGGATTTAATATTTCAAATCCAGATTTGTAAAATATTTAAATATGTTCAATATTAAAAGGTTATGTTTGACAAAACCAAAACCATGCCTCCAAAACGGTCAATTTTCTTTACTTATGAAAACATGTCAAATCAAAACACTCCTGTATACTGACCATTTTTACCCAGTGCTTTCAAACACTGTGACATCACAATGATGCTGAGATGAAAGCCTTAATGGAGGCAACTCATGGTGAAAACAATCAATCTCAGTTAGTGCGAAATCGGGGAGTTTGATGAATGTATCTAAAATCCTAAAAGGAACTGGTCTTGAAAGAGACTCGGCCTTCAGGGCTTTTGTCTCAAACGGCCGGAAACAAGCTTGGTTCTGACCTCCCTTCTGTGGTGTACTTAGCGTCAGCGACAATGAGCTGAGCCGAGATCAGTCACACCTTTGATAAAACGGTGACATCGCCCCCGACTGCCTTTCTTCTCTCTTTAGAGAGGCTGAGATTAAGACAGTGAGGTGTGGGGAGGGGTTGGTATTAAATGAAGGAATCAGGAATCAAAGTAATCAAGGTCTTTGAATGCGTTTCTTAGCATAACATTACAGACTAAAACCTTTACATCCTTCCCTTCATTTCCTTTAGAAAAGGATCGTGTGCATGGGCGTGCATGGGGACCTGTGGCTGAATGGTGGCATTGGTTCTCTTTTTTCAATGAAAGGAAAAAAAAACAGAGCTCTTGCTCCTTCACATTCGGTGCTGGCTTGTACGCTGGCCTCAGCAGAATGTGGTGACGTGACCGATGGAATGGGCGCCTCAGGGCAAAACCGTGGCTTTTAACAATGAAAACACAGCTAAGGACCTTTACATATTCCCTTGTACATTCTGCACTGCATACGTCAGGAGAGTGACTCTCATGTTGAATGCCATTTTGAATTTTAATACCATCCTCTTTCACTGGTGTGGCACAGTGTTGGTTGATAAATAGTGAGGGGTTTGGAAATGAGTAAATTAATGGAGAAGATCGATATTTATAACTGTAAACACGATCTCAATAGTATAGCATACTGCACCACATAGGACAGATATATTGTTACAAACAAAACTATATTATCTTAATTATAGGGTGAGCATTTAAAACGTAAGAGATATTATGAGATGTGGCATATGCATTGAAGATGATGTTGTCTGTGAACGGGAAGTTACATTCTGCCTTTTATGACTACCAGATTGAGCAACAACTGCTAATGACACCAAGCCATCAGTCTTTATTACTAATGGTGTGCGGCTTCTTTTAAACAAGAGCGCTCTTCGGAAACCGTTTTTCACGGTCCGATTAAGGGGAATTGATGTGTCGCCTTGAGGCCTGTGATGGAAATCATATTTTCCGCCATGGCGGGCTGACACCGCTCCGCCTTGGGCAGACGCTTGTCCTCCGGCGTGTGACTTTGCTGCCTGGCTCTTCCGCGGCCCGGGCCTTGAAAAACTCTCCACTCTCAGCGTTTTAAAACTCCACTTTTCTTTTTTTTTTTTTTGCTCCCTTTCCGTTTTTTTAAATCTTCCAGTTCAGTGTGTGCAAAAGGGGCCGAGCTGGGAGGGGGAGATCCCCATCTCTAGGCACAGACGGATAGCTCCACGCCCCAATCTTGTCAGTCCCCCTGGGCAACTGTCCCTCATTTTTCTTCCCCCCCCCACCCCTCCTTTTTAGTTTTGTGCGGTGCACACAGGCTTTCTGTAGAAAGCATTACATAGTGTTTTCTCTTCTTAGAACAGCTTGTGGGCCCTGGGCCTGTCCCAGGAATCCTTTATTCATGGCTCCCTGTTCTTTAGAGTGCAGATGAGCATACTGCTGCCTTTCAGCTGACTCCAGCAAAGAATACTCTGGAGGGACTTCAGACTGCCAGAGCTGCACACACACCCTCACACACACCCTCACACACACACACAACACACACACGCATGCAACACACACACACTCACACACAGAACACACACAACACACACACGCATGCAACACACACACACACTCACACACACACACACACACACACACACACACACACACACACACACACACACCCTCACACACACATGCAACACACACACACTCACACAAACATGCACTCATGCACACACACACACAGTCATACACACACACACTCACACACACAAAACACACACTCACACATACACGCACACACACAACACACACATGCACTCACACACGCACGCACACACTCAACACACACACACATGCATGCACTCACAACACACATACACACTCACATGCCCTCACAACACACACACACACGTGCACTCACAACACACACACGCTCACATGCATTCACAACACACACACACACCTACATGTCCACAAACGCACATACATGCAGACACACATGTACACATATACACACATTCACACACAAACACACACACACACATACACACATAAGCACTCACACACATGCACACATATGCACACTGCAACACACACACACGAACACACACATTACCACCAGATATAGGTCAAAGGCATATCAGATAAAAAGGAAAATAGATATTTCTTTTATTATTTTCAGTAACTTGCTGGTGCCTTAAGGGTTAAGCAAATTCAAACAGAGTATGTGACCCAGATCTGATAAAAGCACAGACACACACACACACACACACACACACACACACACACACACACACACACACACACACACACACACACACACATAGTCACAGCTGTGTGACAGAATGACAGTTCTATTATCACTACAGAGCCTCACAATGCATAAGGTAGGTGGAGGACTCCATTGGCTCTGTGTAGGGTTGCTTATAAATGGTTAATAAGCACTGTATTACATTTTAAGTGGTTTGTAACTGTAGAAGACAGGCAGAAAAAATTCCACTGAGTGAAGCATTCTCAGAGACTTTGCATTGCATTGTGGGAAAGAGATCTCTCAAAAATAAACCTTTTGAGAATGAGTAAATATTTATGGTGTCTATACTGTAGATCCTGAACTGTAGCACTGTTGGTTTCTACAGAGCTGGTAAACACAGCGACCGAGGAAACTCACAGACAGAAATACTCTCTGCTAATTACGAAATGATTCACCCATTCCCATGTGGACAGAACCCAAATGTCTCTTTGGTGGCATTAACTTGAGTGGAATTGAAGCTTGTTGTTGATGATTTTAAAGTCCTCGACAAAGTTAAATTGTTTGTCTGCAACTTTCCACATGTTTGCGCTGAGATTGTGTCTTGGCGTGTTTTGCTACACAGGGGCAGAATGGCCCAGTTACAGTGCACAAACTCAATGTTTATGACCTACATTATGGGATCGTCCTTGAGAAACACAATACAGTAGCTAGAAGTCCTGCGCTCCAGAGCGCTACGGCACGCAGGCGTCAGCTCCTCCGGTCTCACACGTGGAAAGGTGTGCTTTTTAAACCCAAATGCTGCTTTAACAGTGCTGTTAAATTAGATTCCCTAATCCCCTCTGTGACGACACAGAGCCCTGCTCTGACCTGAATTCTACAGAGAAAAGCACAGGCCGACTCAGGAGGTGATCTGTCTGATACAATGCAATATTTATAGCCTCTTGGATTTTTTTCTTTCTTGCTCATAATGTCCTCTTGAACAGATTCAGAACTCCCAGGTAAGTGTGCTCTTTTGGGATGCTAATGACTAAACTTTTTTTTCTTCTTCTTCTTCCACTTCACTTTAATGTTAACCCCATGACGTAAGAGGGAGAGGATTTCCAAGTAGGGGGAAAAATTTTGAAAAAAAAGAAGAAGAAGAAGAAGAAAAAGAAAAAAAAACTTAAGTCTGATGGAAAGGTCACAGTAAGATGCTATAATGCAGAATAATGAGGGCTCTTTATGTCAGCGGCAGAAGCAGATAAGACGGGGTGTAGGAGAGGGAAAGAAGAGGAAAGAGCAGGCAGGATTAAGTGGGAATGATTAAACTGAGCCCGTCGAGCTCGGCTCTTGCTTTCTCTGGACGAATCGTGTGGCTTGATCTCCGCTGTAGGGCAGGGTTTTGATTCGGTGGCCTGCTCCTCCGGGCCCGCGGTGTGTCAATACCGCTCAAAGGATGGCGAGTCCAGACCTTGCTGGGTGTCAGGCCCTTGGATTAAGATGCATGCCCCAGGCCTGCTGTGGCATGACACCGTTTTCTAGACTCTCGACCCCCCATCAACACCCAACACCCCACACCCCAACCCCCAAGCCCAGAGCAGCCCCCCAACCCCCCCCATCAACACCCAACACCCCTTACACCCCCCAAAGCCCAGAGCCCCACCCCCAAGCCCAGAGCAGCCCACCCCCTCCATCAACACCCAACACTCAACACCCCCACCCCCAAGCCCAGAGCATCCCCCACCCCCCTCATCAACACCCAACCCCCTCACCCCCCGCCCCAAGCCCAGAGCAGCATACCCGCCCCCCAGGTCCAGCAGGCTTTCTGGATGTTTCTGAATCTGCAGCCCCTGGCTGAGCCGGTGTAGATTAGTTCAATTAGGTTCAATGCAGACAATACATGCTCATGTGGAACAGGAGCTGTAGTCACGGCAACCGTCCAGAACAGGGACTGAGAGTCCAATCCCAACCCCGCCCCCAACCACCCCCTCCCCACCTCTATTCTCTCTGATTTCAGCACCTCTCTCGCGTTTTACCAGGAGATGAGGAGAGAAATGGTCTGTGCTAAGAAAAGGATACAGCCTTTTGCCAAAAACAGAAACACAGACTAACGGGCCACCAAACTGCATATGTAGTGAAAGGACAGTCGCAATCACAAAGATTAATGGTGAACATTAATGAGCTGTTTTAGCCTTTGATCCAAAAAAATACAGATCAAAAGCCATCAACGATACAACCATTTACATGTCTTAAAGAAGATCTGTAATACAATAAAGGCAGCAATATCCTCAGAAAGAAATAATAGTACAGAAAATGTATTTTAATGAAATTTAACTGAGACCTATTAGGGGGAGTCTGCATTACAAGAATTAAATTAGACGTAGTGAATTAGTACTAAAAGCCATTCTGTATTAAACAACGACTCTGGGCTCAAATTAAATTCATGAAAAACAACTTCGAGTCAGAGTCATTCAGGAATATTGGAACGAACCAATATCTCTAACTGAATGCTAACGAGCAGAACCCCAGTTCAGTGGGCAATTGCCTGAGCAGCAGTGTGTGAGCTGCAGTGTGGAATTAGGCCCCTAGTTAGGGGGGAGAAGACAAGGTGCCCACTCTCATGCCTGACTGAAATTTCAGCAATGTGTCCATCGGAAAACCATGCTCCAGGGTTGTAGAGGTGGAGCCTCTCTTTTCCTTCTCTCTAACAGTGGAAGCGAACTCGTCGATTGACGGTTCTGGCTCGTTAGTGAGAGATTAATGGACCTGGCTTTTGTGAGTCGATTCTCACTCCAGGCAGGGCACTGGGGGGTGGGATTGGGGTGGGGGGGGTTGTGGGGGGGGGGTGAGGGAAATGGCAAAGGTACAGTACCAGCCAGCTGGTGGTGGTGGTGGTGGTGGGGGTGTTGACAAACCGGCTTATTGACCCTACCTGTTCCAGGATGGTGTTTATCCGATCCACCTCGCAGTCTATTAGGTAGCGCTTCTCTTGCCTCCTGTCCATCTCCTCAATGATGCGGCGGTACTCCTGGGGGTCGGTCACGCTGCCCACTGACCGCGCCGTCACCTGCCAGTTGTTAGCCACCGCCGCCTCCATGATGGCTTGTAGGATTGAGAAACCTTAAAGGAGGGGAGAGAGCATTGAACATGTTGAGTTGACTGGTCAGAGTTTATGGTCAATGTAAAGACACATTTTTGCATTGATGACCATGACATGATGCAATGGCCAGGTCATCTCCAAAATAATTTGTAACACAGCACGGATCATCGTACACAGGCATCGTTAATCTGGGAATGGACAGTGTAGGCGCAAGCTTTTGTTCCATTATCCACAAAAACACCTGATTCATCTAATCAGCTAAATATGGTCTTCAATCAGGGCCTTAATTAGGTGAATACGGTGTTTTCGTGCTTCACTATAACAAAAGTGTGCACCCACACTGGAGATTCTCAGATAATAGTGACCTCCTCGACTACACAACAAATCTATTTTATGCACACCCACATATGCACAGTTAGGTGATCCCCACTGCTTACCTTTCAGATCAATCTGATTTTCATGCTGAACATGTTATAAAGTATGCTTGTATTTGTGTGACAGCTGATGGAGTCCACAAGCCCAAGGTCTATAAATATGAATTCAGACACAATCCCCCATGTCACAATTATGTGATGTGGTATGACGATGGGTTTGAGCCGAGACTTGTACACCGCACTGATCCTGGCCCTAAATATGACATAGCTATTGGGCACAGTCTTCCAACTCACTTCAGACAGAGCAGAGGTCATGATTCACATTCACCCTGCATCGCAGAGAGTGCTACGACTACCCGGCTAAGACCAGACAGAAAATGAAACCGTCACGCGTGGTGGCTGCTGCAAACAATGCGACCGAGATTTTTACTCAACGCGGCACAAGGCGAATAAGTAACCTCCTCCGGCACGCAATCTCACTCTCTCTCTTGCTCTCTCCCTCTGTCTCGAGGGGTTTAAGTTAAGTCCGCAATCTGTACACCGGCCCACATGTAACACGTTCAGGACAGCCCTGCAACACACGGAGAACCTCTCCAAGGCTCCCTGTATGCGTCCCAGCCAGAGCCCAGGGCGGGAGACTGCACAGTAAAGTGGCAGACAGTGTCTGTTGTCACGGTAATGAATCATGCACCTGGTGGGGATGTTCCGCATTTTCTCCTAAACTTTTTTTTTTTCCCGTGCGCCTTTTCCTCGCCGGTTTCCTCTTTGTGCGCACACAAGACAAAAGAACCCAGACACCGGTTGGGCTCCTTGGAGATGGGAGCTATAAACACAAACTCTCTCTTGGAAAACTCAACACCCGATGTTGGAATCACAAGACAACAAGCTCCTTTTCATGCCCGCGTCAAGGGGATTGTTCTGCTGTGCATTGATACTGTCAAGAAATAAAAACATAACAGGGAAAATATTTATAATAAACTTTGAATGAGATACATATTGGAGGCTCAAAGCACAAGCTGTGGTCTGTGCCTGGATAGTGAAATCGTATTCCTTGGCCTCAAGTATAATTAAATAATCACAGCCAAAAATAAATTAAACATCACAACCTCCAAAGTACCCTTTCCACACATCTCTTTCAATGTCTGTTGACAACAGTTTTAACTGATGAAAAAAAAAACACAAAAGACAACAAAAATACAATTTTTTAGATAAAAGGATTGTCAAGGAATGAGCATACCATAGCTTTGGAGTAGCAGACATGCTTTTGAATGATTCATGGTTTCAGTGTGAAGATTGTTTTACAATTCATATAGCACCAAATGCATGGAAACACACCTCTGAATTATGTATACAGCAATGTGCAGAATGGTCACATTTCCTGGACATGCACTAATAGACATTTATAAACTGTTACATGTTCTTGGGTGAGATATGAATAGTTGCACAGTGTGTAGGGGTTAGGAATAGGCTCGGTTTTGTTTGTTTCCAGCTGAAGGACAGAGCGATAGTGAGTGTGTTAGCTCCCTCTTCGCCCGTAAATCAAGTTCTCTGGCAGCACATTCAGCAGAGACGATGTAATTGTTTTCAGTCGGATGTGCAATAAGCCGTTCTTCCGCTATCTGTGCATTGGGCTCTGCTGATTGCTGTTTTTTATTTTTATTTTTTTGGTGGTGGTGGTGGCGGTGAGGGAGGGAGGGAGGGAGGGAGGGAGAGAGGATTTGTGGTGGACAATGCCGACCCTTCTGTTTCCCCCCCTCAGACGGGCGGAGAGAAATGCTGATTCCATCAAATGATAAATATTATTCCGGCGGAGCTGGCGGTCGCTGCTGATTACGTTCACATGTGCAAGGGGGGTCTGAGCGGGGAACAGGGCGACCTCCTCCTCCACCCTGCGGTGGACTGTGTGCTAGACACTCTTTTTCTTGTCTCCTCTGCACAGACTGCAGCAGACCACATCTAAAACATTGCGTTCTTCATCCCTCCCTGTTAAACACTGAACCTGTATTTTAATGCAGGTGGCCATAACTACATTTTGCTACAGGAATCTGCTCTGAAGGGCAGGTACAGTCTGTGATAATGGGACAGATACAATCTCTTTGCTGAAAGAGATGGTATGGTCTGTTCCAATCGAGACAGGAAAATACAGTTACAGTTACACAGTATTAATGCTTATGGGACAGGAACAGTCTCCATGCTAATAAGGCAAGTATAGTATCAATTGCAATGACACTGGTACAGTCTTTGCTAAGAGGCAAGACAAGCATCACTATGCTAATGAAACTGGTACATTCTCCATGCTAATAGCACAGGTGCAGTCTATTCTGATGGGGCAGAGAAGAGACTCTTTACTAATGGGGCAAAATACAGTCTCTATGCTAATGCGATGGCCCTCTTACTGACGCAGTGCACAGCCCTGTAAGTAACCTTCTCCTGAACTCCTGAACTGCATGATGAAAACAGTAGCCTTGCTATTCAGACATAAAAAACCTCATTCAAAAGTCCAAAAGCCAAAAAATTCTTTAAATAAGCATGGACACTGCCTTCCATTATGTTCACTTGGCCCGACTCCTGTTCAAAATTGACAGAAGCATACATTACGGCCAGATGGGAATACCATGTGACCTCTGCTCCCGGTGATGATTCCTCAGGTCACACCAAGACAGTGCAGCGTTTTATAATCTCTTAGCAAGCTTAGATAAAATGACCGTGGCCATAAATTAAAAAAAGAAAGTCATTTAAGAACTGTGGAAAAACCCATGGTCCCCCTTCTCAAGCTGGTCTGCGACTTGCTATTGGATTAAGTCATCTCTGTAACGCTTGACATTTTAAACATGTTACCGACCGCTTAGGAGAGAGGAAAGGATTTGGGGGGATTTAGAAATTTGTCCTTCACACAGTTTTCCTTTTTTATCCATCAATTACTTCTAAGCTGATTTATTTGGATGCTGGTATTATGCTCTGTGTTGTTTCATGTTTCATGAAACGTGTATGCGCGTATCATTGAATTTAAATCGTCACTTTTGTGCAGGTCAGATATAAGATCGTCTGTACAGACTTATTACGAACAAGGGAAAAAAAGCTAAATTGAAAAGAATACATTTTTCCTTTTCACCCCTTTGCCACCCCATCACGATTTTAAAAAGCACACACAGTGAAAGTCGATGAAGGTGAAACGAACAGAGCAGATGCGTCCATGTAAATGGCTTGGCTGCAAAGTACAGTGTATGTCCTGCAGGGGCATTCAGTACATTTTGTAAACGTATAATATGACGCACATTGACAGCCAACAGGAAGGGCATGCAGTGCAAGCAAAGACTGCCCTACAAACTTAAGTGAGACCTTTGAAAAACTAGCCACAGCTGTTCTACTATCTCCATGCATCTTGTCCCAAAAAAAAAAGCTTTTTTTTTTGTTGAACTGACGCGATCGCAGACTCACTTGGTTATGAACTTAATGAGCTTTACAGACATAAACGTGCATGCGTGCGTAAACATGTCATGCCAAAGTCCTGTGCTTTTGGGCTGGCAGCTGGCCTGGGCAGCTAATGGGGGCTTTGAGTGTGTACCATTGACTCTAAAGGAGGCTGAAAGTGGGTCAAAATGGCCACTTTGGGAGGGACCTGGACTCCATGCAGGGGTGGCACAGTTAATGGGGAAGTGGTGGGGGTGGAGGGGGGCTTTGGGCACACCGTGGGGTATTTTTTGGCTGCAGAGCTGAAGAAAAGTGGAGCAAATGTCACTTTGATTTGGACTGTTTTTTATTTTTTACATATTTTCTTCCCACCTTGTTTTTGCTGCGTTTTTATTGATGTTGCAACATTAGGAACTGCAAAGGAAGGTGACAAGGCTGCCGTCTACTATACAGCCAATCAATAGGTGGAAGCAGTAACCACAAGAGCTATTGGTCTACATTAAACCTAATAATATTTTATACCACATCCTTTGCCGACATTGCCAGGATTTGTCCTAAGGCATGTTTCAGACAAAAGTGATAATCCAATTACATATGAAATTATATTAAAAATTATAATTCTGCTTCACATAACGATTCATAATATTGGCAGAAAGGCCGAATTTCAAATGACGTGCGGCGTTCAAAAACTGTTTCGACCTTGGATCACATCGACGGGCCGGCTGCGTTAGTCCGGCAAGATTTAATTAGGTCAGCTACCCAAGAATGGAAGCAATTTCACCTGGTTCCGCAGAGAATGTTAATGACACGGCCAATAATGATTCAAAAGCGACATCTTCAAACAACCGGCTTTTACATTCCTGCACAGAATCTCTGTAATTGCCTGCCTCTGTTCCACGAGGCGAAGGTCAGAGGGACCAATCACACAAAGCCTCCTCACACTCGCTCAATTGTTTTTTTCAAAGGCTTTTATTTAATGTATGACTTAGCAATAGCTTGGATTACAGTCTATGGAATGTAGACAGGGAATAATATAGACATTCATTTTCCAGGGTAAAAAAAAAAAAAAAAAGGAAGTCTTTGAATATGGCTATAAGAACCTTAGTGCATCTTTAGTATGAATTGTTCACCCAAAACATAGCCTGATATTTCAAAATCACAAAAATCAAAAGGGCCCCAAAATTACCTTGACACTTCACCCAAAAAATAAAAAAACCCTTCATCATACGTTTTTCCCTGGCCTTCCTCAAACACCCTATCTTTGGAGGAAGACAAGAGCTTGCGACCCTGGGGATGGACAGAGATGGGGAAATGGGGTTTAAATAATCAGTTAAATGGGGGATATATTGATGTACAGCTTTAGAGAGGTAGTGTGACTGTTATCTTTAGCCTTTGCACTGTGAAATATTCCTGCACTGTCCCAAAGATTTAAAACCTAAAATATTTTCACATTACTTATGTAAAAATAAAGGCACACCACTCAAAGGTCAGAGGTCAGCAAAGGGTACTATCAAAAGAATGGCTGACAGGAAGCTTGGTGATTGGCTGGTCCCACAATATCCCAAAATAAACTTATGATTTGAAGTTTTGATGACAAAAGATTAACCGACTCTCATTTCGTGGACATTGGCTGGTGAGGGCAACTTATTTGTTTTGAAGCTGAAATTAAAGTAAGCCCGGCCATCAGAGCTCTCAAATATTTGTTCGGTTAATATGTAAAATTGATGGCATGGCTTTCAGAGGCACTATTAAACATGAGTGTACTGGCAGCAGTGCAGAATTCTGTGCTCAAGGTACAGTCCTGCCTGAGCTCTCAACTGAACAACCAATGTAGTCACCTAAAAGAATCGCTCCAGCTAATTCCTTTGTATCTTTATGCATGATGCTTGGATTTTTTTTTTCATTAAAATTACTCTGATGTTTCTATCTCTCTCATCTCAGACAATATAAAATGTATTTTAATAAACTGGTAAAATCATTAGCCCCTTGAGTGTGAGAGGAGAGTTCTGTTAATGAATTTTAGCTCGTTTGCCAGCTTTCCCCTATGGATCTCCCCTGCAGACATGCGGCTATGCTGTTTGCCAAGAGACGAGCTGTGTTAATCAGTTTTCTTTATAAAATCAAATGCGTCGGAACCCTCAGGAAATTCTTCCTACTCTATAACAAAGTAAGGATAAATTCAAAAATCTTAAATTAATGAATGGCACCCCTCAGCCAGTCATCTAGTTTTCCAGCTGAAAGTCTGATCAGAAAAGCGAATAATAAAAATCCAGTTAAGATTTGAAAAAAAGATTTTGTGCTTTTTCAAGTTTTTTTTTTTTTAAATATATTTTTATGGAAATTAAGATCAAATCCATCCACAGAAAAGCTTTCTTCTTTGAATTTAATTAGTTTTGTTCTTGCTCTCTGAAAGTCTGCCTGAAAGTTTTGGTGCAAATGTCAAATTGAAGTTGAAGGACAGCTCAGCATGAACTACAAAGTCACATTGCTGACAATATCAGAATGGACCATAAGCTACACTCAGGCATGGAGAGTCAAAGTGAGGAAAGAGCACTCGCTTTGGTGAGTTATAGACACTTTAGGCCTCTCTCAAGTTTATTGTCACTTTAAATTGTTTATGCTGTTTGGTTTTCTTTGTCTCACAATGCCAGCTCCTCATATTTCATTCAAGTATGACGTGTGCTGTTGTCCCTAAGATATTGTTATAGACCAAAATATAAATAAAAGATCCATTCTTGGAACTGTGGCCATTTTGGTATTAGTTGATCAAAGCTTGTAATCTTCGTTTGGCTGGCCCAATATACTGGAGTGTGGGGACTGGTTCCACTGTAACTCATTGACAATGCACAGCCGCGCAGTAAATTACAGAGCATCCATGTAAGTGGAAGGCGAGCCGAGTTGAACGGCTACTACAGCACACGCAGCGGTTGCATAAATTCTCAGGACAACTACAAGATTTTCTTATCGGGATCTATAAATCCGTTACAGTGCAAACGCGCGGGCATGAGGCGGCACTTTCTGACGCGTTGGGCGGTCGTCGTTTGTCACAGGCGGACGCTGTTTAATATGCTGTACGCCTCTTCGCCCGACGCAAAGCCAGCGGAGTGAGCGAGCTCCTAAACCTCCCCGGCCTGTAATTCTAGCACGAGGGACATGCTGGAATCTGCCATCTGTTGGCTTCTCAAGCTTCTTCCCTCTGGTCCCGAATGCACAACTCCGTTTTTTTGTGTTCACGTTTCCCTTCACTCCAATATTTGAATGGGGGAGGGGGGGGGGGAAGAATTTTGCAGGAGACCTTCTCATTAAGGCCATCAGGAAATCTCAATTTCTCAGCTGAACCAATGCATCTGCATGTTCCTCAGCTACATGCTCATGTAATGGTGCTGAATACGTAACGACCATCCTTTAGATGGTGAATTTACCAAGGAAAATTAAATAGCTAAACAGAATGTGCACCTGAAAATGTATAATGCATTTCAACAATGGCAAGCATATGCATTTAACATGAGATATTAATACCAATGAATAAATGCATTAAAGCTCACACATATGACTCTAACATTAATATTTAATGTACATATCAAACTGGAGATGAATTCCACCCCAGGGAAAGTGTTGGACTGGACATTATCTGGACTCTCTTGGGTTACCTTCTTTAGGGGACAGCCCAAGATGCGCTTTCAGTGACCCTGGGATCCATCCTCATTTTCACCTTAAACCGAAATGAATGACTGCAACTTGATCCGACCCTGTACAGTGTCACATGGAAGGCATGGCTCCTCACACATGTCGGCTGTGTTGAAACACAGGCTAACAAATGTCAAGGCGGGTAGAGTATGGCTGCCCATACCTTTCCCATTAGCCCTGCCTCCAAATGGCCCATTGTACAGCCAGTCCATCTGGTCAGGACAGGGAATGAGCTGTCCAGATGCTCTATCGCTAACGGACCTTATGGAAAACATGCATGGATGTTTTGGCACAGACTGCCTGCAAAGCTAATTTTTTTCCATCCCTTAGAGTTTGGAACTGGTTGGCCCAGAAACGCTTTCCTGCGCCTTTATCTGTTAGAGAATGACCACTAGAGAATCTTCCAACTCTGAATAGGTACTTTAAATTGGGGTCCACGTACGCAAAGTGGGGATAAGTCAGAAGTGGAAACTGACTGTCAGTTTATTAGCAAAGGGCATCCCTGAAGGTGGGTAGAGTTAGGCTACAGTGGATACAGTAGTGTCAGGAATGAATGATTCTCATATATTGGTGGTTTAGTGCCATGACGATGCCTAACACTAAGCAGACACAGAGCCTTGTTAACCAGGCCTCTCTCAAATCATGCTGCAAGTTAAAAAAGAGGTGAAAGAGAGCTGGATTTCTACAGTTCCCTCACCTGGGGTGGTTAAGCTGTAATTGGGTTCAGTATAAATCCGTTCCCTCTACCTGCAATTCTTAGCGCTTCAACGAGGTTTTGACCCAGACTGGACTGCCAGCTTGTCCACTTCTCTTCATATCAACATCTTATTTAACCGGCTTCCTCTCCCCACATTATTATCAGTTAAATACACATGTTCAGGAGAGCAAAGAAACCCTTGGCTTTAAAATAAACTCTGACTTTTTGTCTAGCTGTGCACTACATTGAGTGTGCCTCATCTGTGCCATGCAGTCTATATTTGTTTTGTATGCCGACATTAAATCTGACCTCAACACTGAACCAAAACACATAATAAATAAAACAAATTAACAAGTGCTTAAAAATTTCACAAAAAAGGTAAGCACCACCTGAGCTGTAGTCTGGTGGCAATGTACCCTTTGTGTTTATAAACTGTTATTTAACCTAGTTTTATATTGTACATACTTCATGAATTCATTTTTAGACTGAGCTGCTATCTTTAAAAACTGATGAAGTATTTAACAAGTAAACCTCAGTAGGAAAAAGACATTTCCTGCTTTGAGAAAATCTGACACAATCTCACAGTCATCATGTTTATGCATAATTTAAATGAAAGCAGACTCAAATATATTTGCATAAGAAATAGCACACCCATGCTACGTGATTCCTTCATCCGGCCTCTTTCTCATTCTCTTGCAAGGAAATTTCTGTAGATCAGCTCAGTTTAGATATGCAAAAACCACGGCATCCTCTTAATTGCTGTGAATTTCTGAACTGGATAAAAATATAATAGGCCCAGTTTCTATTTAACCACAACGTGCTTTGCCCTTAGCTTTGACTAACTAATTTAATGCTTCAATTAGTGCCTTTGAGTTAAGGAAGGAGCCCGCAGGGGGTAGAGTGAATATGGGCTATCATCAAATTTTAGGCTTGACCTGCAAGATGGCTGCCAAAACTCTCTTATGGCAGGGTGGTGTTGGTGATACTGGCGTTCGCAGACTGCATCACGACTCGTCCATGGAATGCTCTTAACTTCCTCTGCGTCTGCAGATAATCCACGTCTCTCCTTACCATAACTCACAAAAAGGGCCTTTTGAAAACTTCCCCTCAAAGTTTTCCAAGACGGTACCAGCCTCTAGTTACGCTGACCAGAAAAACACAAGTACACAACCAAAGAGTCGTGCTTTCTTTTTATGTGTCATATAATCTCATAAATGCAGATCATAAAGCGACATTCCCTACATCTCCCCCCACTTACACCTCCAGATCAGAACATTTTCACCTTTTTGTGCTCAGCTTGTACTGTAACATGAGGATCAAAGAAATAGACATGTATCTCAATTTTCACTGGTTTTGTTTGTGCCCTTCTAAGATGCCTATCGTAGTAAAATCCTGAAATGTTGAATTTTTGGAGTTTGTCAAAATTCCTCTTTCACAAATAATGCCGTTGCGCATTTGGCTGACTGTGACCCCACCCTGTCCTGTCCATTGGATAAGAGCCATCATGGAAGACCCTAATTTAAGAGAAAATATGATCCTCCAGAGAGTCCCTTGATGCATTGTTCATAATGTGGTAGCCATATGTCACATACATCACACACACACACACACACACACACACACATGCGCACACACGCACACACACACACATATACACACACGTGCACACACGCGCACACACACACACACATACACACACGTGCACACACGCGCACACACACACACGCACACGCGCACACGCACACGCACACACTCACACACATGCGCACACACGCACACATATACACACACGTGCACACACGCGCGCGCGCACACACACACACACACACACACACGCGCACACGCGCACACGCACACACACATATACACACACGCACACACACGCACACACCCACACCCACACACACACACACATATATATATATATATATATATCGATGTGGCTCTTAGTGCTGGGGGGGAAACCAGAGCTCTTTCCCCCCCTCCCCCTTTTCTCACCTCAATTCCATAGTTTACATATTTTTTCAATTTAAAGGTCCACTTGACACATTCTTACATTATTCTGCCATATATCACCTCCTGGGGTTTCTGACAATTAACATGTTAGTGACAGCAGGTGGGTGGGTGGGGGGGCGGATAATGGGCTGTATCTTGAAATGGACGCAAGTCAGACGGATGTTAGCATGGCATGTATAAGTCAATTTCTATCATGATTATCTAGTTTTTTTTATTAACCAACTTTATTAATTTACATTTTATATGATTCTGTATGTTTTTTCACCTTTTACTTAAGCTTCTTTAGTTCATATTTCATCATTTTTATTTTTATTTTTTTTTGAGTTGTTGGTACAGATGGTCATAAGTTGCATAGGTCAGAAGTCGGGGGGAGTCTCTATAAAAGACAAAATCAATAAGAATTATTTCACCATAAAAAAGGAAAAAAAAACTGGTGTTAAGCAGACCCTGGTGTTAAGCAGAGAGTGACAGCAGCTTTTCATCAAAAAGCCATGCTCCATGCTGATAAAAAAAGTGCTAGCAGTCTGAAACTATTCACCGCCCATTCACTGCTCTGTGTGATATGCATGGCGCTAACACAGACCATCTGGGGCCCTTTTTAGGCTTTTAACTGGCTTTCCACAGTCCTGAAGCACTTAATGTGACAGGGCTGGTCACAACCACTTACATATGCAGTTTACTTCTATAGAACTGCAGGTAAAACCTGACTGCTCAACCACCCCCAAACTCATGTTTTCCAGGTTCTCACTGGCATGTAACGTCTTACTAAAACTGTAATCACATCACCGCCTTCTTTCCTGATATCTGAGCCATATTGGCAGTTCTAAGCTGTTTTAAAGCAAGGAAACAAAGATTTAAAGAAACATCATCTTCATATGATTTCAATAACATTTTAAAAAAGTAACTCAGTGCCCATCTGAGTGTGGATAAGACATGATATAATAACATAAACAGAACCTGTGTATATAAATGAACTCTGCAGGTACAATACTTTGTGTACTTCTATAAATCTGTAGACATGCACTTCAGACATACAATTACAGAGCAGAAGATTGCATGCTTTGTAACTATTTATGAAAAGATGTATGAATGTATGGTTATGTTCACTCCCCGTTGGGGGTTAGAACTGTGTGGGTTGGCAGTGGACTGTGTTTCGGAGCATAATGACAGTAAATGAGGAAACATTTATTCTTGGTCCTTCATAATCCCTTGATTGTAAAGACTGCACAGAAACTACCCATCAATGTCATACTTTAATTTAAACTCTCACGTATCAATCTTACATTGTTATTTATTCGTATATGAAATTATAGCCACGACTGAACTGGAATTTCATGTATGTTTGTGTGCGCGCAAGTGTGTGTGTATGTTATATAGTGAGAGAGGAGCAGCACATAGCCTGAACTTTAATATTGAGTCTTTTTCTCTTTCTTTTCCTTTCCATTTCCAAGGTATTCTCGGTGTTCAGTGTGACCCAGACAGACTGAAAGGGAATTGTAAATGGAACTAATGCAGACCCTTTGGTAACTACCATCTCATTTAGCTGGGCCAGATGTCAGCAAAAGCACTCTCCTGACCCCTGGGCTAAGATTGCTGGGCTTTGCCTCCATGCTGTGTTTTTATCTTGTTGAAAGTTCGATATTTCTTTTGTGACCAGCGGTGACCGCTGCTCTCCACAAAGGGACACAGAAAAAACAGCACAGCCATTAAGAATCTTTTTTCTCTTCTTTCTTTCTGCCTGCAGGTTGTTCCATGTCTTATTTACAAGGGCATGCCTTTTTCTATTACCTCCATGCAAGCTTGTCAGTGTGGCTACAGTTTATTGAACCATGGAAATCTGCATGCACAATGGTTGGCGAGATATGACTGAAAAAACTGAAAGACTAAAGGATGCTTGCTTTGCAGCAATCTGTATCTTGGTATTTGGGAGTCTGTGGAAGATGCAGAGCTTGTGACGTCATGCTACATGATAGTGGAGTTCTTGTTCTCTTCTCTCTATGACAAGTTAAAACTAAGTTGATCACTGGCACCTAGATATATAATAATACGTAAAATTTAATGGAATGCAATGTTAATCTTTGTTTCACATGTGTAATTAAGAACACCAGTGACTCTTGTTCCATGTTCCCTTAATTGTAATTACTCAGTAATTGCCTGCTGTTACTAAAGTAGTCATGTTGTAATTACACAGTTATAAATGCAGCTAAATTCAAAGTCTTTCGACTTGTGAAACCAGAACCAGCATAGCAGATGCTTTTGAACTACAAGGAGTTATTTCAACAAGATGCAATAATGCCAAGCCATGCCAGTGCCGACTGTAGCTGGCAGCGCCTTAGGGTGGCACATAATTATGAGTGGTGGTACCCAGGGGTGAAGGGGTTTCATTAGGAGAGATTCCCATTTCTCATTGCTCAACAGTGACTGCTACTGGTTAATCTGATAAAAAGTGGCTTCTAGTCATGCCTAGACAGACCTGTCACAACAGACAGACACATTATGAGTTTTGGAGGAGAGTGCAAGCTCATATGTGCTCAACTGAATGGACAGATGAGGTTGCAGTGATGATCATGACCTCTAGATGCAACTGGATGTTCCAAACAGGGTGGAGAAAAAAGGATAAGAAATTAATCAAGAATGACCCAAAAGGGTGAATGATGATTTTGCATTTGCAAATGTATGAACTATTGAAGTTCGGGACAACATACTTTAGCTTTCACTGACATGGATGCTAATTACCATTATGACTTCCTGTATGAAATAATATTATTATCTACATTAAAATAGAATTCTTGATTAGTATTTGTAGCTAACTTTACAAACCAGCACAATTAACATCCCTCAATTTCTAATAGTGTGAATACTGCTGGTTTCATAACTTCCTCAAGCTTTTTGCTGGTCCATAAGGAAGAAATGTAATCACTCAATTAGCCTTTGTAGTGCAAACCAATCTGGAAACATTTACAACTGATATAAGTGGGTTATCTGAAAGTCAAGAGCCAAGGTAAACATTAACAACAGCTTGCAAAGTGTGAGTTTGTGATTGCTAAAAATTCCCTCAGCACTGAAAAATGTTTCACAACATTAAACACTATTTTACATATCAAAAAGATGCTATTCTTTTTAAGGGACTGCTGTGGTAAATTATTTCACAAACGAAAGCAGTGTAACCTCACATTTTTTCACATCGCGCTTAACCCATTCTTTCCTAAGGTGACCATATGGTTACCGAAGTATTACTCTATAAGCGACCCATAAGTTGGAATTACATCAGACCGGAACTTGTCTGAACATGCTAGTCATACTCCCTTCTGCTCATCTGTGTATTTCCGTGTTGCTCAGCTACCGACTTTAAGAACAGATGTGCATCCCCTACTGCCTGTCACATCTAATGACTATCTCTGTTTTGCTTTAACAAACATGTTCATTATATCACATATTTTAAGTGTCAATATTACTTACTTCAGTCACAAATATCTTTGTTTTCTTACAAATATTTTTTTTTTTCATTTAAGTTTCATGAATTCAATACAAATCGAATAAATATTACGTATTACAAATGTTAGTTTTTTGTTTCCTCACCCCTCGGATGACTAGAAAATATTTTCAAACATTTTTCAGTTTAAATATGCGATTCAACTCAAAGAATAGGTGTTTTAGTTTTCAGAGCAATTGAAACGATTATTCATGTTAAGATATATGTTTTTCTGAGAGCGGACACCAGTTTTCTCCATTAGATGCTGAAGAGTGAATGTAATGACACAGATAATACTTATCAAATCTGGGTGTCTCTTGGTGGCTGGATCTTATAACTGGTGAAGAATGCAGTGACCTTTTTTATATCAGAGGGTTATTGCAACAACAGCGACCATAATCCTCTCACTCCTACTCTCTATGACATATGTGCCCAAAATTGCATTATTGCACTATTGCCATTTTAAACGCCTAATTTTCATGTGTTGAGAAGGAGTAAAAGCCCATTAGCTCCTGTGTTTACACGCAGCCCCCTGTTAATTCTAGCCGGGTTAATTGTGCTCAATAAATCTGGAGTCATGTACTTAACGAACACAATTACGCACAGGCAGATTGCATAGTATGTAACTATTTATGAAAAGATGTATGAATACATGGCTATAATGTTCACTAGCCGGTGGGGATATGAACTGTTTAATATAGCAATCGTGGGCTGGCAGCAAACTATGATATGGAACGTAATGATAGTGAGTGATGAAACTTTAATTGTACGTCTTTTATAATCATTTGATTTCCTTAAAGACTGCACTGCTATCAATGCACTAATTTAAACTTATGGCATTGATAGCAATATATTATTGAATTATTGAGTTTTTATTTAATGGGTATGAATCCATAGTTATGGTACACCTCTCATACTGCAGCAAAATGTAAATTGTAGATGATGTGCATCATAGTTAAAGTGTGTGTGTGTATGTGTGTGTGTGCACAACTACATGTCACCATTTGTATTTATATCCTGTAATGGTGAAACCAAGGAGACGTTTCCAACAACAAATGGAACATAAAGCTAATCTAAATTAATCTAATTAAAAAAGATCACTGTAATGTCTCTCTCTCTCTCTCTCTCACTGCTGCTTGAGCTCTGGCCAGTCAGTTTAATTAAAGGCAGCTCTGGAAGGCACAGTGCCTAGGTTGTAATGCTCTGTCCGTGGTGCTGAATTTTCTCTGGGAACTGCGGTGAGCTGTTCTGACTAGAGCTGTGGAACTGTCCAGATAAGAGCAGTCCTGACTCAGTGCAGGCACTGCGGCAGAAAGGGAGCTGTCCAGGGTACTGAATAGCAAGTGAAAATGGGCAAATCCAAGCTCTACCTTTGAGCGTGATTTGGCTCAATAGCACGGATAAAGATGTGACAGAGCAACCTGAGCGTTTATGTGAGATGTTAAAATTTTTTTAAATCAAAGCAACTCTTGCCCTATTGTTCTGTTTAGAATGATCAAAGTAATGCATTTAATACATTTTGCAAAAAAAAAAAGAAATCATTATTATTTTCAACCATTTTATGTTACTTTGAAGTGCATTTTAAACAATTATAACTCTACAAAGCTCTACTCCGCAGGCTCAGCTTGCACTTGCTGTGTCAGTGTGTGCCAAAATTTGTATGACAAACAAAAGGCCTCAGCTGGATAACAAAATTCAGCAAAAGTGAGGTTAAGTTTCAGCTCGAGAGGCTTAAAACATCTCTATTAAAGCTTCATCAGCCTTTCCCCCTACAGACTAAGAGCAAATAAACACATGCTTAAAGTTTGATGAGCTCTTACCTAAGTTCTGCTTGTACCGAGAGGGACTGATGCAATCAGTCCTGTTGTACACATTGTGGAATAAGTGGCACCAAATTTACAGAGCTTTGATTACATAAACAGCTGCAAGGAGGCAGGGATTAAGACCAAGTCTGTCTCCACAGTTTGGTCTTCCCTGATGTTTGACCATAACAAAACATCTTTTTTCTCTTCGGGGGCAGAGCTTGCTCACTAAAGCAAAGACTTATCCTGAATGTGTTGAGAAAGACTACCCCGAAAAAGGGGGAAAAAAAGCAGTGGAAACTAACTGGGTCTTTGAAGTGGCGTTTTCATTAATTAACATGTATCTTCAGCCAAGTGCAGTTCTAATCGCGTGGCTCCTGAAGGCAGCTGAAGCCAAATCAAACTGAAACGGCGCGCTAAAGCGTATCTTTGAAAGATGATGCCGGTGGCGGGGTGGAGTGCCTCTACGCACATCTTTTTTTAATTTTCATGGCTCACAGACCGATAAAGGCATGTGCCGTGTCAAAGCCCACCACAATTATCGGTTGCATCAGCCTCGTGACTCAAAACTGGCGCATAAACATTTTTTTTTTCTGGTGGTCAGCTGTAATTCATTTTTAATCTCCCGCGCTAAACCTCTTTCGATTTCAGGGATACCACCCATAACATTGTGAAGAAATTAATAAAACACAGACCCATCAGTACAGTACCCAAATGAAGTGCAGAAAATTGTAATACTGGGAAAAATGCCCTAATGGACAAGCCAATGAGGTTGTTTCCAATTTTTATTCCACTCTTTTGGTCATTGGGATTTAATGGAAGTTTTCGTAATCCCATGGGGTGTTTTACAAGGGTGGACAGCACGTTTTATGAATAATAGATCACTGTCGGCTGTCTATAAAGCGTTATGCCATAGGCAGCAATTCCCAATTAAAGCTTATCACTCTCAAAAGAGAAAGACTGGGAAGTCTCAATGCACAAAACCATTTATTACTTGGCCATTAATATTTTCGTAATTATTTGTATAGAACAAAAATATGCTCATTAAAGACACAGTTAGACTATTGTTTAAGACTGAATCATCCAACAGGCCAAATCTATAAATAGCTAGGAAGGCCATGATTTACAAACATACCACAGGAAGGTCTGTCACAAGAAACAATGCTGGAGGTTTTACCATAGAGTGTCCAATGTACTACCCTCTTCAATACCATCGAATGCTATAACTCAGACTTATAATACAGAGTACATTGTTGTCATAAACATTTTTCATTGAGGAAATAGTGACGCAAGGAATGTGTTCTAATTCATTTGTACCATTTAGTTGTTCTATTGATTCCCTGATGTGGAGTTGCTTATGTAACTCAGATATTTCATACTGTTTTCTGCTATTGTATTTTTCATTACACTTCAGCAAACACAACACAACACAGGACAGATTCAAGGTATTTCATATTGAACATTTATTGAATAGGTACTGGGCTCAAGGACATAAACTGAGTGCTACTCTACATTTAAACATGCAGTCCTTAGCCAGGAAGTCCTTTCACTGCCATGCTATTTACCATGTTTGTGTATGTGTGTGTGTGTGTGTGTGAGAGAGAGAGAGAGAGAGAGACAAAAAAAACAACACTAAGTTGTCTGGGAAATTCTGAAAGAACTGTGCACCAAATCAAAGCCTTGAAACAATCAAGGAGTTCTTAGGTCACCTGAAACAAAGATCAGGCCAGTTTTGTTCCTCTGATGTTGCACTGTAGAAAAAGCAGAAGAAAGGCATGCCTGTTGAAACTGAACTGCTCCTAAAGCCTGCAGTCAGTAGAGGATAGAGTGGTTTAATTCCAGATTGACCTCACAGCTGTGGGTGAGCGTGCCCAGTTCAAAGGCACACTTAATTCCGGATCATTGGCAGCAGGAATTCAAGACAGATATACAGACATCCATTTACTTTAAATGTCAATGACTTTAAATTGTGTAATTTCACCTTACAGGTGAACCAGAGGCACATAGACATTTGCATACAACATAATTGCTCCAATGACAAACTACAGGGAAAAAAAACACATCTGCAGTGTGCTGCTTTTGGAAACTAACTCCATATAACAAAATTTTAGTCCTCAGCTTTTGGGTGTGTATTTCATTCTATGGTTGTTGCTTGTGACAGAGTCTGGGGTGGTTTATGTGTCCTGACTGTATGTAATGTAATGTAATGTAATGTAATGACTGATGCATGATTCAGCTTTGGCAAAGAGGAGGAAAGGAATCCTAAAGCACACGGAGGCTGCGGTGTGATTGATATCGCGATATGTACACAAACAAGATAATTCTTGTTAGAATAACATATGATTAAGAACTCCCATTTGTTCAACCCTCTTTCGATTTCATCCCTCTGTTAATGGAATATCCCCCTATTTTGACTGTTCATATATATTCATTGTGATAGAGTGTGTTAATGGGAGGGGTAAATGTGTTAATGATGGAAGGAAAGGATCATTCTGGCCACCACAGTGTTCTCACTGAGGAACATTGAGGGCACAGTGTGCACACCTGGCTTTCCATCCTGGATCCAGGCTCGGGGTGCGGGGGAACACACAGGGGTGTGATTGATATCGCGTCTTTCCTGATGCTTGGGCTCGTACTGGAGCAAGAGTCCGCTGGCTCACAGAGAAACGCTGACTAAAGACAAAATGACAGCGGAGGCGTTGACAGGATACAATCTTCCCCTCCATGAATAATTAATTGTGCGGTTCATGGAAGCTGGGGGTTAAAAAACAGACAGTGATCAAGAGAACGCTGAATAAAGTTGTCATGTGCAGCATTTATGGAATTTACAAACGATCAGAGGACTTTGCTCTGGCTCTCTGGGAGTGTTCTTTAATGTGTGTGTGTGTGTGTGTGTGTGTGTGTTTGTATGAATGTGTGTGAGCATATGTGTGTATGAGAGTGTGTGTGAGTATAATCGGGTTTGAGCATATGTGTGTATGAGTGTGTGTGTGTGAGCATATGTGTGTGTATGAGTGTGTGTATGAGTTGTGTGTGAGTATAATCGGGTGTGAGCATATGTGTGTATGAGTGTGTGTGTGTGTGAGCATATGTGTGTATGAGCGTGTGTGTGTGTGTATCAGCGTGTGTGTGAGCATATGTGTGTATGAGTGTGTGTGTGTGAGCATATGTGTGTATAAGTGTGTGAGTGTGTGTGTGTATAAGTGTGTGTGTGTGTGTGTGTGTGTGTGTGTGTGTGTGTGTGTGTGTGTGTGTGTGTGTGTGTGTGTGTGTGTGTGTGTGTGTGTGTGAGCATATGTGTGTATGAGTGTTTGGGGTCCTGTGGCTGAAGGGGCACAGTGAGGGGGGTGTAGACTCAGCTGGCTCTCTCTCTCTCTGGCTCCATGGCCTGCTGCATGGGGAGATTACATTCCCCAGCACTGGAGATTCTCCATCTGCTCCAAACACACACCACTCATTGAGTCAGCGCTCTGCACATATGAGGTCACCCTACAGCATCCTACTCAAGTAGTGTTCGCGGCTCCCGGCACTACAGTTAACCCATGTGAAGACAGTAATGTGCAACCCCACATATACCTCTTATGTTACTTCAGCCAGGGTGCAATGTAAAATGTCCTGTGCAGATGTCTTGACAGAATACATATGATTTATAAAGGGCACTGGGCAAAAAGATCCTACCTGCAGCGAAACATGGGTTTTTGTATTCCTTGAGTCAGAATATTTAAGAGAAACCTGGAGCACACATAAATTGTGTGCGCGCACAACATGTGTGTTCGTAACTTCCCTGATGGACCTTCAAATGTCGCAATGGAATCATTTCCTAATGACCTCGAAAAAACACTGCACCACCTTTTGAGTACATTTTGAATTAAAACCTGCTGTCATTATTATTCAGTCCAATGGAAACTGTAAGGGTGATTTCTGGACTCCTTTGACATCAAAAACGCTCCCATTCTGGACACACAGAATTATACAAAAAGCGGTTAATGAGGTTTAAAACCACAGACAACCAGGCCTTGTGCTGTTCTGTGGAATGCCATCCATCACTGCTTTTGCGAGGAATACCAGAGGATTTCAATAATTCTGCATTAGATCTGAGAACAAAGGCAGGCAGAAATAGCTGGCCCACACATCTGAAAAAAAAAAAAAAAAAACAAGCTTTGAAGAGGACAGTGACAAGGACTGAAAGCAAAGGCAGTGACACTGTCTGTGGAGGGGGAGGACTCTCAGCTCGGCCTCTCGCTTTCCCTTTTGGCTGGGGGAGAGGAAGGGACTAAAGAGCGGTCATTCACGAGAGGCTCGCCTCTCCCCCACCCCCTCCCTCCGCAGCGGCCATGCCAGACGGTATTCTTCCCTCGTGTTAATAGGGAAGCTGACAAACAGGGTCCTTATTGTGAATTAACTGGGGTTTAATGTAGGGCCTATCCTCTTTCATCTGAGCGGATCTCTTTCACCAACCCACAGTGGGGGGGGGGTCGAGCTCGGAGGCCCCACATACAGTAACTCACACACCTCACACGGAGAAAGAGAGAGGGAGGGAGAGAGGAAAAAAGAGGGTGAAAAAGTCAGGGGAGGAATGAGAGAAATGTAAATGGACAAGGACTGAGTGTGTGTGAGTGTGTATCAGAGGGTGAAAGAGAGAGACAGGGGAAGAGGAGTGTGTGTGAGTGTGTATCAGAGGGTGAAAGAGAGAGACAGGGGAAGAGGAGTGGGTGTGAGTGAGAGAAGGACACATACAGTGGGGAGAGAGAGTGAAAGAGGCAGAGAGGGTAAGAAAAAATGGACAGAGGAAAGAGAGAGGGCCAAAGAAAGAGTGAGGGAGGGAAAGGGTACATTGAAGCAGTAATAGGCATCTTCTGTATTGCAGCGTGTGACAGGGTCTCACACTGAAAATAGGAAATTTGTGCTGACCATAAGATTAAGGCTCATATCTGAGGGCATCTTGTTGATAGATTTTTATTTATTTGTCTATTTTTTTTTTGGCGCAAATCTCCTCCCTATCTGGTACAGAGAGAGAGGGACCCCGCCAAACAAGTGCCCTCCCTCCCACGCCGTGTTAATTAGCCTGCGCCAGGCTGCTGGGCTGGCCCACTGAGCCGTTTATCGCGGTTTGATTAATCTGGTCTATTCCTTGCGCGGAGGAAAAAGCAGGAAGACGTCCAGCGGCGCCCGCCCACTCGCTTTACACGGGCGCTGACCCTCCGACGGACGCTCCCCCGACCTTAACTCTCCGCAATACATGCGGCGGAACACTCCAGCCGAGGTGTGAATGGAGCCTCCCGAAAATCACAGCAGTTTTCATCTCAGCTGAGTGACCAGGGCTCCAAGGGTCATAATCCCAATACAAGACGCTCCTACGACACCGTGAAGGCCAACACTTAAGGTTTTTTCAAACTGTACACTATATCCTGTGCACTGGATTGTGTTGCACAATGAGCCAAGCCATAAAAATCCAGTGAAAGAATTAGTAATTGTGACACAGTGAACGTTGTGACAAGTGAATTTCCACCCTCCTCCAAACTTATGTCCAGATTTCCCCTTTAGAAATACTCATAAACTGGAAGCAGAGAAAAATCACACAGGACTTCTTAGACAGTTAGTTAGAAAAATAATGGCCATTTAGTTGCTCTGCAAGTGCAAGAACAGGATAGCTGCAACACATCTATAATACGGGCACGGAAATACAGCATTGCATGTGGGGAATCATTTTGGGCTGGAGTAATACTACAGCAATCTTAAAATAATGCGATTTTGCAGTTTACCCACAATGCATTGGGCTTTTTTACCCACAATGCTGCATAGTGACATGGGTGGTCTTCCCTAGGCTGTACTCCATGGTACTATTCATAAACTCATGACAAAGACCACAGTGAAATCTGCTGTATGCTCACATTAAATGCAGGCACAAGTACATTACAGTGTAAAATGAGAAAAATCTGTTTAAGTCTGATACACATCTACATCTAATCTAATCTAAATTAGATGTAGTCATTTTGCAATGGCTGGCACGCTTTCTTTTTGTGCAAATGTTGTATCTTGATCGGGAACGTCTCTCGCCTATTGCTTTCTGCACGACTTTGTTTTAAAACATCTTAAAAGCAGATTTTTCATCTGGCCGTCATTTTAAAGACCGTTCCAAAAATGACACGCACGTCCTCTGTAAATAACAGCCCAGGTATTCACTCTGTCACTCAGCGGATTCTGCTTCATAGGCTATCAAACACAGCTTTATTCGCATTCAAACAAGAGGATTTGTGTGCCAAACCTGATATAATGGGTCAAAAAGTGCTCCACGCATGGCTGCGGCAGCTTTATTTGTGCTAATGAAAGCGTTCAGTCGATAAAGGGAGAAGATTGTTAGGTTGTACTCTGACGAGCGTCAAAAACAATCTCCACTTGTTGCCCCTTGCCATGCAGTGTTGAGTGGCGTGTTCTAAACCAGGGCACGGATCTCGGAGAAAGCTTCCAGGAAACATGCTGTTAGCCCATGACTGGCTCCCTGGCTGATGTGTGTGTGTGTGTGTGTGTGTGTGTGTGTGTGTGTGTGTGTGTGTGTGTGTGTGTGTGTGCATTTTTTGAACTCTTGTCATTTTTTTAAGCTGGTAATTAATAGATACACGTTTACCAAGAGAAAAAAAAATGAATTTCTTAATCTTGGGTGATGAGTTTTATGTTTGTATGCATTTATACACAGTAAGAAACAAATCAATTTCTACATTGGTCTAAACTTTATGAAAGCAGGTTTACTGCGATCTGTGCCCATGTTGCATTTTATGACACAGTCCATTATGTTTGGATTAGTCTAAAATTGCTGTCAGTTAATTATTTTTTGCATTAACCGCATTGGATTATCTGAGATTTTCCGGGCTAACAATTTGTGCAGCTTTGCGAGAAAATGTCAAAATAATAGATCTGCATTATGCTTATTACAAACTGCATCCAAATTAGAGGATGCATTGGAAACACCTGCGTGTATGCTCAGCACTGATTAGCTCTGATTCCATCCCCCACTACACCCAATGACGGATGGTTCCCATAACACAGGAGTCAAAATGATCTAGCTGCCGCACTTAAAACATGGTTCCCATAATACAGGAATCACAGAGATCTAGCTGCTGCGCTGGTGGCCACAATGGTAAGCTTGGGGAAGGGGAGAGTTGTAGTGGGGAAGATGCATCCATCTGCTGTTTCCTCCTATGCCGGCGTCCTTGGTAACAGGACAGAAATTAAAATGGAACATGGCAGCGGTGCACGCTGTTGTGCTGAATACTGCAGTAGATGCAGAATTAGCCATAGAGGATGCCTCCTGAGGAGACACTGTCACCCAAGAGAGGGTGAAGTATCTGTGTTATACTCAAACATCAGTACATTTTTAATTGATGAGCCGCAAAGACACGCACAACTACATTTCCATGCATAATCTATTTATATTCAAGCAACCTAAGTCATTATTTACCCAGGTTAGGTCAACTGAGAACAGTGCTCTTTGGCAGTGATGGGATGCTTTCTATCATGCTCAAATGAAAAATGATGTAAACACCTGGGATCTGAGCCTGTAACCATGGACCCAGTGCTTCAGCGCAGGCCCCTGAATAACACACTGTCAAACAGAAAGAATGCCATGTCCTGAATCTTGGGGGGGTTGGGGGGTTGAATACACCTGCAGTGTGTAACACTGGCATTGTTTATGCTAGCAAAAGATGCTTACATCATTGAACTGGGATTGGAAATGCGTGAGAGAGCTCTCAGTAGGCCGTGCACCTGGGCGTTCTGTGTCATCACCGGCAGCGTGTACGACACGAGCACGGCACACCAGCACTCAATAGCCAGACCCCCTGCCCCACCACCCCCCTCCACCTCCCCCCGGCCCCGACCCGCGTGATCGAGCCATCAGACGCCGGGCGCAGCCGCCAGACCTCTGCCACTCCTGTCACATCGGCACAAATTGCCAGTCACGAACATCAATTGGACGGTTGGCTTCTGTGTTTTTTTTCTTCTTCTTCTTCTTCTTCTTCTTCTTCTTCCTGTTTGTCCAGTTTAAGTGAAATGGGTGCGAGGCCCAGGGAGCAGGTAGGCCTACAGGAGCAGCTCATAAATCACACCATGGTTCAGAGTGCTGATTCAGGGATGAGGGGACGGCAGGCTTGGGGGTGGGGGGGGGCAGGGGGCTTGGGGGAAAGACAATAAAGCTGGTAATCACCGCACTGAAGCACAGGATGGGGGGTTGGGGAGTGGGGGGCGGTATACACCACGCTTCACCCTTAACACACCGCCTCCCTCTTCATGATGTATAAAGAGGAAAAAATTAATCCGAACGACTGTACCCATTTCTCAAACGCCGTTGGCCTTATTGGCTGTGTTTTCAAACTTTGAAGGAATATGGGCTTCAGGATTTGATCAAAATTTTACTCTCAACTCTAATTTAATCTACAGATTAATACAGCCGTAACTTTTCTTTTTCTACACCTCAAAACTCAGGGTGAATTGAATTTAACTGAGTCACAGCTAAGTGTACTGATTTTGGTCTTAAAAGGGGGAGGACAAAAGGGACAAACGATTTATAAAATCAAGCGAGAGAGAAAGAGAGCCATTGCTGTCACAGAAATGCCATTACAGAAGTCTAGACTGGGCAAGATTGAGGTCCAGAAATGTAGTGAATGTGGTTTATTAGGAAAACACAAGAAACAGCATCATTTTAAACAACAGTCATTCAGACCTTGATGACTGCAGAGAGAGGTTGTCCATTGATGTTAAGAGAAAGGGTCACAGCGACAGTGCTTACACTCCAACAAAGAGGGATTCGGGCAGAAAGGTAATTGTCCGCGCTTTAACTGAAGTGTGCGTTTGGAAGTATTAAATAATGAGCAGGCATTCAATCTGTTTTAACATCAGCATAAAAGCCAAATGCGTGTGCAAGCCACAAACAGCAACCTCTAAATATTTTTTAAATGGGCAATTTAATTCTATTTTAATCTCGGCCCACAACATTTTTTAATTTAATGGACAGAACAAGAAAGACTAACCTCAGCTCAAAAAGAACATCTGAAAATAATAAATGTTCTGTATAAATAATATTTAAACAGAAGTATGGTCAGTTTAATGGACAAAAGCTTAACTGACACAGATAGGAAACATGGCCAGTCATTACTCTGTTGGGTGTATTGAGTTTGTACTGATGTGAACTCTATGTATGTGCAATTGATGTTCTCAGCCACTCCAAATAGTGGTAGCAATACAATTACTTCATATTCATGGTATACTATAGTGTATGATATACTATACCAAAGATGAAGTAAGATACCTGCTTGCCATCAATGGGTAGACCTCTACTTACAGACATTTCTCTTGCTCTTTTAACCAGTAACTTTTTACTCCCAAGTCTGGTGCTCTGTTAGAAGCATTTATACCATAAATTGACTTCCATTTTAGTCTCCCGCATAGGAACACAGAGTACAAGACAATCTGCTTTTTGACTCAGAGAGCACTTCAACCGTCTGAGTGCATTCTCAGAAAAACCTTAATGCAAATATTGCAAGTGTAATCGCCAAATTTCCTGTGATGAGAGGGAAACGAAACTGAAAGGCAGGAGCGGTGAGCTGCTCCTTTTTTCCCTCTGTGGAATATTAGCACTTAAGTTTTTTTCTTTCTTTCTCCCCGAGCTGGACAGCGTGGCCCTTAAATGATTGCACATTTACCTCAGTCATGACGGGCCCTTTCCGTTCATTTAGCCTGCATTAGTTAGGCGAGGCACTCATGAGAAATCTCGCACACCCCCGGCCAAAAGTGCAAGAGAGTGCTCAATCATAAAAACCCCCTTTTTTCGCTGATGATATTCTGCTGTTTACAAAGTTCCCCACAATCAGGCCGGAGAATACAGCGCTGAATTCATCAGTCTCTGGGAATTGCTTTCTGGCTCCGACCACTTTGCTGCCGCTAAAAGGCCATTATGGCCCTTGCCCTCATGTCACACTCATTTTTGTGACAGGAGCGTTTTTTTTTTTTTCCTCCCAGTTCGGAGCAAACCAATGATAGTTGCTCCCGTTGATGGATGGCTATTAAATGGAACTATGATAAATAACCGTCTGTCATCCATTTTTTAAATTATTCTTTAGCCACTAATCATGTTTTATGCTTATATTAAATAAGAACACAGGAATATAGCAGATGCATTCAGTGAGGACGCAATGAGGATACATCTGCACGACACCAAGGTGGTAACATGTACTATTTTTTACATGTTCTACAAGGAACACATGACAACATATTCTGTAACCTGAAATAGAAAATACATATTAATTTAACAGATATTTTTATACGGATGATTTCACTCCTGCGCATGTGACTCACAGGTCTGTAACTGTATGACAAGATACATATGGTTAAAATGTAAAGAAAAACATATTAGCATACGCCATAGCCCTTATATTGGAAGGCTCACCTTCATCAATAATAACTATAATCTATAATTTCCATAATATTGGTGTATGGCCAACGGCAGGAGAAAACACCTCCTGTGGGCTGAGAAGAAGGGGACCATATTCATTCTAAATTGCTCCAACATCCTCCTCTGTTCCAGCCAGGCCGTACAATCTCCGCAGCCTGTAAGTTCCAGCTTCTCGATAAGGCAGGCTCTTTGATATACTACATCAGCCTGCCTGACAGCAGTGTTTGATACACTGCACCAATAAAGTTTTTTTTTTCCTTTCTTTCTTTTTTTCTTTTTTTTCCTCCAGCCTGCTGTTCACGGTAATAAAGATGCCGGAGTTTCAGCGCCAGCTATCAGTGCAGGATAGGCCTCTTCAGCAGGGCCTCTGTCATAAACGGGTGATAAGGGAAAGAGGCTTGGCCGTACTCGAACCCGGGTCAGTAAATTTTAAAAAAAAGGTGAACTGAAAGTGTCTTAATCCCACCTCCTCCCAGTCTGCTGGCTGCCCCTGTCTGATTCTCACCTTCAGTCGAGGTTGGGTGGGTATTGGACGGTGGGGGTGGATAGGAGGGGGGCGGGGGGGTTGGAGGAAGCCCAGCGCTAGCTGAGAGTGGTTAGCGGGTAGCCCGAGCGGGGCTTGAAGGACGCGCTGCGTGTGAAAGTCACGGGACGGCCCGCTACGATCCCCTCTTTTGTCTAATCCAATTAGACAAGTATTATTTCCAGGAGCTGCAGAGGATTAAAGACTCCTATAGCACTGGGGCCCTGCTGGAGCCAAAATACCTGCGACTGTGTATTCGGCTCATTTAGCATTATGCCAAATTCAATAAATGAAATAAATATTTAAAAGATAAGCCACTGACTGCGTGTGTACTTACTCACACCGTAAAGCAGGGGATCTGAGGTATTACTCTATTTACTGTAATGATGTGCTGTTGGGAGGATTGAGAGAATTTTCATATGAAATTAGCAAAGAGCCTGGTTTATCATAATGCAAAGTACCATTATATCACCTAGTTTATTCGCTTAGCAGACAGCCTTAATCACAGCGACTTATACAGCTTGCATGTTACATGCAATTCCATTTCTCCAGTTAAAATGTTACTACATCGGTGCACGTACTGGTCCTTGGTTCAACCCAGTATTTTATCTAGGGTAAAACAGTCCTATCCTCCATTGGGCATAAACTGACAAACTTCAGGTTAGCGTGTCACAGCGTATTCAAGATGAAGGCGGTTTAGAACATGAACCAAATGGGGCATATCTTAGGTCACAACCTCTTACAACGAACCAATGATTACACAAGTGTTATTTTTTATTTTTATTTCTATGAGTAATGAAGTTGTGGCGAGTCTATATTGGTCCTCAGCGACAGACTGTGGAGTTTTTTTTTCTTTTGCCCTGGGAGGAATTGCCCTTTTGTTTTGTTGATCTGTTCAGTTTGAATTGCGCATTATCACCACCCCAGGGCCTCTGACTCAGCGCTGAAGTCACGCGCATGGAAAATGCGACCACTCTTGCACCACCCCATCCTCCATCGTTACAAGTGACTCTGGCTCTGAAAGGACATCGTCTCTGTGCCGACGCAAGCGACCGAGCCACTGGTGACCACTTCCACAGTATTGATGTGTGGCAGTGTACCGCAAAATTAATACGTCACTGAAGGTCGAGAGCTTAGAATTACACAATATGGCTAAAAATGTGTAATTAAACTTAAGAATATACTAAGTTTTACAGTTATTTAATGGATGCTTTTATCCAGAGTGACTTACACTTATGAAGGACTGGGTCCAGTCCCCCTCCATTGATTTTACAGTAGCTAAGCTGGGGCTTGAACCACCTTCAGTATCCCAGGCTGCCTCATTAAAATATTCTCATTAAAAAAAGGGTTTTGAAGCATCGTACAACCTTTTAAAAATGCCATACAAAATGGTATAATATGGGATCTAAGCATTCTCTCTCAAAACTACTGTATGCCATCAGATGAAAGTATGGTGTAATTGTAGGTTTTTCTATTTTAATTCTGGTTTTCCTGTTTGAGTGGCAAATGAAAATATCAGGTGGCATTTTGACAGCCCAAAACTGTAGCACACTAATACAGTATTTACTGGATAATTGCCCTAGCATTTATTTGAAAATCCACATTTGTGTGATAACTATGTCAAGGCATAATTTATTTCAAAAGGGTTTAGAACGTTGACCACACAACCTTCCTCAAGCATTCCTCAAGTATGAAAATGGCGTCACACAGTTTCGATAAGCAGTGCGCCATTTAGTCAATGTACCACGAATCCGCCTAAACTGATTTGTTGCGATAATGAGTTTAGACCATTAAAACTGAGGCCATCATCTCAGACCCCCAAAATGTACATTCCCCCCCACTCACCCCTGTCTGTGTCGTAGAGGTAGACAAATTTCTCCCACTTGTAGTGGGACAGGAGGCTCAGGACCGGGCCGCGCAGCGCAGGCCTCATCTGGATGACAAACTGCACGTCGGCGTCGGTGGGGTAGCTGGGCGTGACGAAGGAGGTGTGCAGGGCCCCGCAGAAGGAGGTCAGCGTGTTCATGGAGTTCTTGTCGTAGAATCCGAAGATGGCGTACACGCCCCTGGAGAACTGGGAGCAGACTGGAGAGGAGACAGAGAAGCATCCAGGTCATGACCGATATAACAAACTACGAACCAATCAGAACAGGCAAACATCTACGTGTGTGTCACATTCCTGGTCCCGGAGGTCATCTAGATGTCTTATTTTAGAAATGGAAACTGTTTTTGGTTTGTTTTTTGTTACGTCCCATTGGGTAGAGGAGATCCAACACTGAATTGGCCATAGAAAAATCAAGAAGGTAATACATTATAGACATCCACTTAAATGTTTGAAAGAATATCAGAGGAGCGTACTTGAATGCAGAATTTGTTAAATATTTGTAAAGAACAGAACAGTACATCTATGCACACACTGTCTGATGGCGTTCTTCATTTAAGCTTGAATTCAGTCCATCTGCTCGGCTAATCAATTGTTTCTGCGGGGAAATGGTCTCAAAGCCACAGTAATGCGCGGGTGTGCTCTGCTGCCATTAACTGCCAAAATTTGCTGAAATTTCCTTTCAAACACTGTGCTGCTATCTCTGTCTCCTTGTAGCCACTTTAATTAATTATGCCTGAAAGCCTAAAAATTGCTGGGCCTGAACAACTGGAATAACAGTGAAAATGTGCTCCACATTGAGAGGCTCATTGTTGGACTCAGAATCCACACCAATCAATCCCCTCACTTAGGAAAAAAAGAACCTGAATACAAACATCATAAAAATTAATCGCATGTGCAATTTCTTCAGCTTGGAAAAAAACCGGCACTGCTCTGTAAAATGTCATCTTGTATAAATGAACGCGTTCACCAACGTCGGCCTTGTTATTTTAACAATCTGCTGGGTTACTTTCTGGAGCAGTGACAGTTTGCAGCTCAGTGCTGTGAGCTCCTACCCTGCAAAGCTGAAGTAGGTCATAACATGACTGTCTACCTGAAGCCTCAAATCTCTGCACTACAGCTTATCTCTGTAACCCAAAGTCTGCTGTAAACCCAGACTATCTCTCCTGAAAGACTAATGGCTGGATATTTTTTTTTTCATTTTATCGTGGAGACAAGGTAGTGCTCTTGAAAGCTGCAGGCCCACTCACACTGGACCTTGTGTCAGTGCTGACAGAGTAAAAGCCATTGGCTGGGACTCAATCAACATTTTCCCCTGACTTTCACTTACAATTGAATAAGAGAGTTATGCTTTCTCTCTGCAAGACCAGCTTTACGATGATGAACCAACCAAAAGATGAACACTTGCATTTATTCAAGAGCCAAGGTTAAAGATGGATGTTGATCGAATCCTTGTCATGATCTCAAACTCTGTTCCATGGACGGCCATGTGTAAGCTTGGGGTGTGTTCCAATACTCAAATATTAGTCTCCCCTTCTCCTCCATGCCCCGGAAACATATATATGTGTCCTCCCTCCCTCTACTGTTCCAAAAAGGTAGGAGATGAGATTTTGCATCCTTAATTCACCTCCCCCTCTCCTCCAAACGAAGGATACATCGATGTATCCTACCCCGGAAGTCTTTTCACAATTCTGGGTGACATCATTGTGCTCACAACCAGTCAGACTAAAAGACCACACCACTGAATATTTTGATTGGCTTAGGTAACCTTATGTAGCCAGTCAAAGTTACATGACTTCATTAATAGCCGAGGTGGACTTTGATGATGGGATAATCGGATTAGCTGTTCCAATTTTTGTTTCATTTCGTATCCTCCGCTCCTCCACTCTTTTCCTCCCCTCCTTTCCTCCACATACTTCCGGGGTAGGAGACATAAGAGATAGGAAGGGAGTGAAGGAAACTAAGATATGAGAAAAAGTATTGGAACACACCCTTGTTTTTTTTTTTTTTTTACTGCAGCCTCTGCTCTTGATTATAAAATTAGCTCCAGCATTTGCTCGGTTACTCCTGTTGGCTTGCACATATAAAAACTACAATTAGTCATTCATTTTATCTAAATAATAGCTGCTGTTTGTATTCTGTGCATCAATGCAGAATTACATGTAAATTCCTTAATGATCGGCTGAGCCAGTTAAGGCAGAAGTAATTGGTTGTGATGAAAACCTAAAACATACAGTCTCCCATGTCACTGAGTTTGAGACCACTTTCTCCTCCGGCATGGCATCTTCTTCAGTCCTAGAGCTCCACAGCACTGTGGCTTTAGATTACATTATCATGCTCGAGTAAAGTATACCAGCTTTTTTAGTTGACAGCATGTGTTTTGGAAGAGAATTCTTGGCTTGTCTGCACAAGAATTGCTGGAGGACGATGCAGCGATGAGACAGGTCAATGAATACAACTGGGCATTCCAAACTGGCAGAAAATAAAATCTGGAGAGACAACTGGATTGGATAAAAATATCGGAGGTAAAAATTGCTTAGAATAAGAGATATTTAACTGATAGCACTGGACTGGCTGTGTCTCTGTTTGCAGTGCCATGTTGACATGATACAGTCATAGCACACCTTGTTCTGTAGCTTACAGCTTAAAGTTGAGCTAATGTTTAATAGCTAAAGGCTCCTGAAGGTGATACCATGAGAATTAAATTTCACCCTCAGGGAATGACCAGCCATAGTAGCTTAGAGCACACCTTATTGACAGGGTGGTTTTTGCCTGGTTGTCACCTGGACAAAGCGCTGCGGGGACACCCTTTCAACTAACGACGCCCTCTCTCGCCAGGTGAACCTCCTGGCAAATGCTTCACCTAGCAGGGTATCCAGCCTCAGCTGGCTCTGGCATGCTAATGCTGACATTCTGCATAACAGGCTGTGCAACTGTGCTAAGAGCTAGTACATTAGATGGACACACAATCTGGAAAGCTCAAATGCCATCAAAGCTGAAACCGTATCATCGTAATCACTGCCAAACGTCCTCATTCAAAGTGTAATGCCAACATCAAGATTTCTGTCTTAGTACCGTAACGGTTTGACACCATCATGGTGGTACAGTACCAGCAACATGCTGGTATTGGTCAATGTGAAACAGACCTGTGATTCTCCATCTTTTATCTTGCCAGTAAGGTCCTCCCTAAGGCATACCATTCTTGGAAAACTGCCAGTTCCCATATCATATCTACATGAACATTTTCAAGTTGCTTGAATCGCAGTTAATCACTATTCATTATCATCAAGCAATTGAGATAGCTGGCTATCTGTGTTTACCCACCCCCGACCCCCCACCCCACAGATTCTACGCTGATGTGCTTTGATCATGGAGTTTCTCAGCTTATGGTGCAATGCAGTTCGCTAAAGCACTTTAAGGAAATGTATTTAATTGCAATAAATGCCCTGTATGGAATGTATAGTCAGTTAATATATGCCCAAGTAGCAGCTGGTTGTGGGACTTCCTGCGAGCAGGACTAGCCAGCCCTTGGTTTTTATGTACATCTCTGTGCACTGAAGGGAATGATTAATTTCTTCTTTTTAACCTGCTCTGCACTCGCAAATGCCATTAATAAATAAATAGGAAATGCAAATTTCTGCAGGAATGCTGTAAAATGCCTTTGTATAACATCTGTGCACTGGCTAATCTGCTGGGAAGGGCAGAAATACAGTTGGACCTTCTCTCTGACACAGATTGTCCTTCATGTAGTCTGTGCCTGACTAAGCCCCCGTTCCCTGGGGACCCCCTAGGCCAGCCTGCCACTTCAGCCTGGCTGCCAGCCCTCCAAGGGGCCCATTACGGCCGAGGCTCCCGGACGAGCGTCATGAATGGCGTCTCCGCCCCCACCCGCTGTGTAAACACCGGGTTTGAACCCCGCTGCAGTGGTCGCCTTCAGTCCCCGGCCATCTGGAAACGCTCCCTCAAGTGCGCTCTCTGTCTCTTGGAAAGCACGAACGCAAACGTCTGTCCACCTGGCACCTGGACGCGCCTTGTTTTCTCCTCAGAATTTACTTAGCAACTTCTTGCTGCTCTTGCCAAATGCCACTGTGTGGAAGTACAAATACTGCCAGTGGGGGGAGAGGAGGTGCTTGCTGTTTGTAATGAAGGCTCACAGAAGTGATACTGTTCCCTCTTCTACTCGTACACTGTCCCTGCAAGTAAGTGAAACCGAAGCAAATGTCGTGGGTGGAACGGGCCCGGCGACAGACGAGGGCCCCACTTTGGGGTTTCCAGGAGAACGCCTCATCGCTTCTCTTGATCCCGCCTCGATCCTCGCGTGTCAAGCTGGATTTTCGATAAGGCGTATTTATTCACAGCCGTGCAAGAGCACAATGCCGGAGGGTCACTGCCTCCACTTCTGGAGGAGGAGCCACCACACTACTGAATGACATTCACCAAGGCCGCTTTGCTTCCAGGACGAAAAAAAAAAAAACACGCATCCTGTCAGCCACCGTCCTGTCAAACGCATTGTTCCATGGCTCACTCATTCCATTCCGTTATATCGGGACAGAGACAACAACCGCGGCCATTGGGAACAGGGACGGCTGATTCCAGGGCTGTAGCCGGAACCTACCAAGATTTCAGTTGGAGCTAATATTATGAAAACACACACCAGCCTTGTTCTCAACCCTCAGGAGAATAATCAAAGGATTTCAGCATCACTAGCTCATATTTTTCTCTCCCTCACTCTCTCTCTCTCTCTCTCTCTCTCTCTCTCTCTCTCTCTCCCTCCCCCTTCCTCCCCCCTTGTTCCCCTCTCTCTCTCTGAGTTAGCTGGAATCTCAAATCGCCCGCAGGTGGAAACTGTTTGGTGTAAATGTCAGTGCTGATCACACCGCGTTCTTCCTCTTGCTTTTCCTCCTCTTGCGCGTTCTCTCTTTCCCCATAGCTGTGTATCCACAGTAACGCTGTCCTCAGCTGAAGAACAGTCAGTCACTTGGCGCAGCAGATAATTGCTTTCTGGAGTTACGTCAGCTCCTTTCATTTTAGGATCTGTTGTGCTTATTAAAATGCCAGCCCAAAAGTCAACCACTGCCTCAGCCGAACTGACAAACGTAATATGTGTAAAATGTAACCCTTTAGAAAGAGTGGGTTTTCACAGTCTTCTCACTGTCCTGGTGTGTCCACCAGGCAAAAAGGTCTAAGACAGGTCCACTCTCATGTACTTGTTCTCATCTCTGGATCAGTAAAGTTTTACGACACATTCAGATTGTACATATTTTAACACATGTCTGCCATTAAGTTCATTCATACAGCTATCTTAAATTCTATCATTTTAAACGTTTTTCCAACATCTCGCCAGTCCTGCCTCCCGAAAAGTGCTGCAGATCATTATGTGCCACAAAGTCATCCAGATATAGACAGTAACCACATGCAATATCCAGGAGAATAATTCAAGAATACATACCTGAGTATTCTGAATTTGATATTTGTCGGGTTATGGTGCATATGGACAAAGCTAAAAGGTGCCAAAATGGTCAATATTTTTTTTTCATTCAAACACATATTTAGTCAAGATACTCTGAGGTATTGACTGTTTTCACCCAGTGCTATACGATCTAAAGATTTATATTTATATTGATTCATTATGCTATGTTTTGTACCTTCCCATAAGCCATTCCACATTAAATTAACCTGTTATATAACCTAACATGTTATATAAAGACATACTTCTGTTGTATAAGGAAGAGTATCTTTTTCAATGGTTGTATGATATACTAGGGTGCATAAAGGAGCACAACACAGTTCTCAGTGTTTTTTTAAATTACATTGTGAAAGCTTCTCCATTGCAATACGTGAGGTATGAGTTCCCAAACTTTCCAAGCCCTTGACCCACTTACTGAATGAATACATTCTCTGTGACCCAACCTTCAACCCAAAGAGTTCTTAACTACTTTTTTTTCATGTGGGCTATTTTTTTTTTTAAACATGGTGCATATTAGCCAGGTGTTTTCCACAAGGTATTTATATATAAAAGAAAAACCGAATAAGTGGTAATTGAAAGTGTATAAACAGCACAGAGGAGTGCTTCAAATATTCAGTGGTGTTATTTATCATTCTGCCAACCATGGTGTGTATAAGAAATATAACAAGTGAGTGAATTCAGTTGGGGATGCAGTTACATTTTTTTATCAATACACATAATACATAATTTTTATGTTCGTCTACCATATTCGTCACTTATTTAAAGGCCAAGAGTAAGTCTATGCCCACCAGTTGAATAGGCCTACTTTGCCAGCAACAGTTTTTAAACCGTATGTGAAAATAACTAGCCATTTCAGTGTTTGGTGTGATTGATTATGACTGAAGAAAGGGTATAATGTTTCCAGCTAAGACCCGGTTATGACCCAGCAGTGGATCCCAACCCACAGTTTAGGAACCGCTATATCAGACCTGCATGATGATTACATTACTGCAGATTCTACACAGATGCAGCACACCGCATAACAGTGTGCCGAGGGAATATTTCCCACAATGCCGTGGGGCAGCTCATTTATCTGATTCCTCTCAAGTGTTGTTACCTCATCAGGAGGGCCTCATCCTGCAGAACCACAGCCTTACAGCATTTCATTACCTCGATTTTCAACTTGGCAAACTGGTGCATCACTCTAATCCAGGCACACATGTTTATTTTTTTTTACCCTTTCCATTGTGAAAATTAAATGTCAGTTATTTGTTAAATACTTGAATTTCAAATGTTTATATATATATATTTTGTTTTTGGATGGCAGAATAATTTGATTTCTCAGATCACTGCCACTGCTTGGCTCCTGGCTGATCTTTTTTCTGGCTCGTCCGCTACGCCTACTGGCAGGGCCCACATGGCAAAGCAGCCTACCTTAACTTGCACCCTTTCAGCCCCGAACCACTCAAAAAATGAGGGAGGTTTCCCCCGATGGAAAATCACTACAGCCTTTGCTGGAAATATAAACGTATGCTATATGACCTCACGTCCATCAGCAGCACAGTGAATAACTTCTGCTGCTATCTGCTGAGCCTAAGACTGCGAAACAGTGGGAGCAAAAGCGTTCCCGGTTTGTTTATGGCTGCCTGAGCATGCCATATCTCAGCATTAAAAACAGCTCTTGATTTTAATGCGGGCACTTGTACAATGTCAAACGCATCTGGTGAGGCAGAGCCTGAGAAAAAAGGAAAAAGAAAAAATGCAGCACAGTTTTACAGGAACAAGCAATTCTTCAGGGTATAATTTTCTTGGCCTGTATTCATACCAACATCTCAAAGTGGGTGTGCTGATCCAGGATCAGCCAATATACTCCTGTCAATACACTAGCATTACCTATCATGAATTTAAAAAGCCAAACTGATCTGAGATCAGCACTCCTACTTGGAGACAATTTATAAACATGGAATCCCCGGTCTAGGTCCTGTGGGTCTTGTGGGCCAATCAAAACGGTGGATCTTTACGACCTGCCTGCAATAAATGAAGACGGAGCTGCTGTTGGTAGTTAATCCTTGCCTGACACAATGGAGTGTATAAGCTTGGGCCCACTGTTAAACTGGGAAACAGCATGTTCCCATCCCCCACACCCATCCACCCTAAGGCTCAGTTCATCTTCTCTCTCTTCACATAAGGAGAGCTCAGCTACGCCAAATACGCCACCCCCCGAGGCTCCGGCATGGCCATAGCAGCCAATCAGCTGCTGATCAGGGTATTCGAACCCTCCCCACCTCATCTTTTCAGAAGTGCCGTTTCTCACCTGCATACAAGTGGGACTTCCGCTAGCTCAGAGGCTGTATGTGCAGAGAACGTGCTTCAACGGGCTAGCGATTTTCTTACCACCTCATAATCTGTAGGCCTTTCGTATTGATAAAACAGCTTCTTCATTCTGTGCTTTTTCTTACTTAATTACCTTCACATCTAGGCATTTGGCGGGCAGTCTTGTTGAGATTGACTTACAGTTTTATTTATAGAGTTAGATATTAACGAAGGTAATTCAGATGAAATTCCTTACTTAAGAGAACAATGACTTCACCGTAGCTGGGAATCTAACCTGCAACCTGTGACTAACAATTATACTGCATTGCCACCCTCCCTACGTGCTGAGGACATATGAGACGCAAAGCCACATAGCAGATTTATAAAATCAATTGAGCACAGTCCACGGTGAAAGAAACGGTTCATTACGAAAAAAATGGAAAAAAAAATTGACGAAAGAAAAGCTCTCGCTGGTTTTTGCCAAAATAAAAGGCCTGGGAAAGGACTGAGTCATACCTGGCAGAGAAGGAAAACGCGTTTTAACGGGAAGTGCTGATGGCAAATCGATCGCTTCAAAGCGTACACAGCAAAAAGCTCTTAGCAATGGAGAGGAGATGCCACAGATTTGCCAGCTGTTCCGTGCGAGAGTCAGCTTTGATGGAAACTTAATTGATATATGAAAACATGCACGACAGAGAGGCTGGCTAAGACACAACAGCATACATCGCAGCATTGTAAGGGAAGGCCAAAGTAAAGGGTGTGCAAGCAATTAGCGGCTATCTCCCGTCCTACTAAAAGATATTGATGTTACAAGCTATTCCTGGTGCCTGCTCCCCAGGTATGAAAGATACCACACATATCCTGATAAGCGATGAGAACACGCTGAATGCGATCATTCTGTCAATAACTGGCAGCGCCACTGAGAAGGAGTTTTGAGTTGCCATGAAAAAAAAAACGACTCACATTCTATAGAGGGAGAGCTTGCTCAACACAAATGTTGGGGTGTCATTTTTCTTTCTTTCTTTCTTTCTCAGAGCTATCTGAAGGGGGGGGGATTTCAAACATGTTGGGCTTACGGTATTCTGTAATTGGATTTTCAGAAATCTGTTGTCAGGGTCCCTCGCTAGTGGCTAATCCTCAATCAGAGCCACAAGGATGAGGAACCGACACTGCCGATGGATAAGGAACCGACACTGATTCGTGGGGGTGGGGGCTGGGGGACAGGTGCCGCCATTAGCCATGGCTAACAACGCAACAGTGCAGGACATCACAGAAAATAAGTCAACGTGCCTCGGCTTCATTACGGCTTGAATAAAACTCCAGGGTCTGAATGGACTGAGTTTACATGGGGCCGATGTGCAGAGATTTACTGGTCTTTGTGTTTCTGGATTGCAAAAGATTCAGGGCGTTTGTGGAGTGGGCATGTTGGTGATTAATTTCATACATGATGTTTCTAATTCTGGAATGGGGATATTTCCCATTCCATCTTCTGGAACTCGTTGTGGTACCTTGTGTCTCACAGAAGCATCCAGACATGCAGTATGACATGAGCATTAATGATGCCCAGAGGAAGCACACAATAATGCAGGTCTGAAGGATAAATCCTGTTTTATTATTTGTCAGGTTATAGCACATACTGAAAAAACTACTAATACAAATCAGAAAGGATCCAACATTTTTTTTTCCAGATCCTTTCTGAAATAATGTTGGATCCGAGAGTAAATGGGATTTTAAATCCAGGCCCTGACTCACTGTAAACATCAAAGACCTCATGGATCTTTTTCGAAGAGTAGGGGTGTTAGCCTCAGTGTCCTGGTCAAATTCCCTCCAAAACTGGCTCTCTAAATCCGGCCACATAATCACCCCCCCTACATCTGATTGACCACAGAAAACCTTACAATCCCACTTTGATCCCCCCAGGTTGTCAGTGAAAAAGATAAGAGTCATTGGCCGCCCTGCCTGGCTGAGTTAAGGCAGAGTAAAAACACATTTCACTCGAAGAAGGTCTGAAGAAGATGTGACTGCTAGAAAAGAGACGTAGACGGTGAGGATGAGCCTCCCGAGTGACGCGTGATGGGGGCCTTTGGGAAAGGAGAGGCGAGCGGTCAGCCTCACGAGTGAGCGATCTGAGAGGACGACTTCCTCTCTTCAGTCTAACTTTAGCCAGCCACAGCCGAGGTGAGCTGTTAAAGATGGCAATTCAAAAAGGAAGTAAATCCTAGCTGACCTGAATGTGTGCGGTTCCAGACTGAGGTGCTAGATCATGGGACATGGCAAGCCACTGTCCATTAGCCATTCTTAAATCCGGCTTTTAGACCTCTCCACCCCGCTGAAAGCCATGCCGGAACTTTGGGTATGAAATGGACAAGACATCACAGTGGGGCCCTCTGGTCTGCCTGTCAATCAAAGCCCCATCAGCAACTGTCATCTATACCAGCTAATTGGACATGGCTGTACTCCTTTATCTGCAGGGGGAGAGGCTTCCGAGATGACCACTTCAAGATCTATTTGCTAAATAGTACCCGTTTATAAGAGAACACAATTGTGCTGGAGCGGCTGGCATTCTTGCTGCACTTAAATTCTTAAAGCAGTGACTGTTGATTGTGCCATAGTGGCTGGAATTCTTTCTGCAATGACTGGTCTTGGTGCCTAAGTGACTGATGTGCCTTCAGCAGTAGCAGTGCTACAGTGAATGACACTAACATTGCAGTGAAAGTCACACTGAAATTGCACACTCAATTCTGAACCGTCCTTATCTGCAAACACTGCAGTTTTTATTTTTCTTATAGTAGAGGACCCGTATCTGAAATGCAGAGCAGCGCTCTGCTTTTTGGCCATAATACGGGGACAGCAGAGTTTGCGAGGCTCTGTCTTAGATTCCAATTCTCTTTTCTGTTTTTTTTTCTTTGCTCCCATTTCAGTGAAGCCTTGCTGACAAAGCCAGTGGTTACCATGCCTCAGCTGCCAGAGAACTGAGATTAATTCCTTGTGACTCGTCGTTATTGTCCTCAGGGCCTGACTGTTTCAGTTCCTCTTGCACTCATTGTATGGCATTTACCCACAGAAAGAGCTCTGCAAGAAGGCCGGTACACCAAAAAAAACCAAAAAAAAAAACAAAAACAAAAGCAGTGTGGATACAATACTAATGAGGTCCTGGGTTTGAAGGTGAGGAAGACACTATTTGTTCTGGGCAGCACTAATCAAATTACACATTTGAATTCATGGCCGGCGTCGGCGAAATCTTGATCCTGACCTGTACAGGCTGCGTATTGTTTGGCTGATTACAGGCATGAATAAAAACTGGAGCTCTCTCTCGCTCTGCGTTTTATACAGCTCCTCGCGCGTCTGCCCGGAATAATGAAACTGGGGGCTGGAACTTAACGGAGCGTTTAACACTGTGGGCGAGGATCCTCAAACCCCCTTCTCCTGCTCTGCCTCTCCCTGCCTCTCTTAAACGTCCCGAGCCCGGCCTCGTTTTACCTCTAATTACGATCCCTGATTGAGCTGTGGGGCTCTCGTCATTGCCAGTTCTAGCAGAAGCAATGTTTTTTTCAGTCTCTATATCTCTCTCCCTCCCTCCCTTTCTTTTTTTTCGTTGTTGTTCTCTGTCTCTCTCCCTCCCTCTCCCTCCCTCTCTCTCTATCTCTCTCCCTATCTCCAAATGAACTCCATGGGAGGTTAAACCAGTCATGGACGCACCAGTGTGCTGTCTTGCCTCCTGGAGATCGACGGAGTGTGTGAGGGGAGAGGAGTGCCCTAGAAGTCTTTCCCTCTGGGCGGTTCATGGACGCGACTCTTGGCCACAGCTCAGTGATGCGAGGCAAGAATTCGCGGGGCGAATTCCAAAAAGAGGCACACAGGAACACATAACACACACACATACACCAACACACACTCACCTGGACACACAGAAACACACACACACACACACACACACACACAAAGCCCAGCAGAAAGTAAGCTGAAAACAGGTCCCTGTCTCACTAGCGCTGCCATCCAGCCATGCTAAGGTGAAGGCCCCAGAGCCTTGTGGGGGTTGGGGTGGCACTCAAAAAAAACAAAAAAAACAATCTGTCCAGCAGCTGCTGCTTTCAAGCTGCTTTCAACAGTCCTTAGAGCTGCGCAAAGGACACTTAGAGGGGGAGATTGGGGGTGGGGGGGGGGGTCGTCCATGGCGACCCTTCACGGAGGGGCTTTGTGGTGCGGCACTCTGGCCCCCTGCAGGAATGGCTGTGAGAGCGGTGGAGGCTGGGCAGAGAGGTGCCAGGCCGATGACAGGGGCAGAGGGGGGAGGGAGAGGGAGGGCTGGAAGCAGAGCATGCGGGTGTGGGCAAAGCACGGTGCATCATGGGTAATAGGAGAGGACACGGCGCACTTGAGCTGCCTGGCCACGTCCCGTGGAGACGCCGCAGGTGACCGTCCAGGTGAAGACATGTGACGGGGGTCAAGGGGGCAAGGCCACGGGACATCACAGCGTCTGTCACTCTTAAACTCTCCCGAATGCATTCCATATTCACCCTGTTTGATGTTAATGTGTCCTTGCTGTCTGACATGATTTGGGTGTTTTTTATAAGTCCAGGTCTCCAGTGTGATTCCCCTGTGGGGATCATAAAGTATTCAAATCCATTTTGAGGAAGACAGTGGCTGTCCTGGGGTACGACTGGATTAAAGGAACACACCAAAGGAACACTCCTGCCTTTTATAGCTTCTGCAGTACAATCTCACATTACTGTTTTATGATAGCTCTTCGATGAATACAAATAATTAATGCAAAAAAATGTTAATAATCAAATTTTTTACATTTCTTTTTTCTAATTTTTGAGGTTATATTTTTGAATGATACGAAGGGAAAAACATGTGGATATAGGGCATGAGTATGTCTCAATTTTACCTCATGCAGACCTGATGTATCATAAATGCAGTTACAGTTACAGGGTGAATGAGAGTATGGGCAGGAGTTTTACTCCCATTGCACCTTCTGCTCAGCACCTCAACAAACACTTCCCAAATTCCCTTCATTCCTCCTGTTTGGGAGCACCCCAGCGCCCCCTGGAAGTAAGAGCGTGTGACGTGAGCTCCTGATTGTACAGCTCCAAAGGACCCTTTGAGGCTACAGCTGTGGGGGATTAGTTATCAGGGGTGCACTTCTTCCTCCCGACGCAACCCAAAAAAAAACATGACGTCACCATTAAATGAAAATTAGCCTGAGCGAATGAGTCACCACCACCAAAAAAAAAAAGAAAACAAAAAAAAAAAAACACTGCCGCAGGTCAATGAAATAATTGTTTAATATTTCTCAACACTGGACAATGAACATACACACATACACACACATACATGCACTCACACACAGGGGCACACACAAAAGTCTGCCCGCAGGTCTAAGCGTATTGATTTCTCTGGCTGCAAAGGGCAACAGTTCAAACTGTGATTAAAGTGGAAAGCAGCACGCTCGAGAGAACAGACGTCATGTTCACCTGGCCGAGACATGGTGCTGCTGCAGACCTGCTCCCCAACCTCTATTAGGAGACCCACACCACCGTCACCCATGCACAACTGACAAGGGAAGCATTCACTTACACATTCCCACTCTTTTAAACCAACCATTTACTCCAATCATCTAAACAGTGCTGTTTCTTTCTTGATTTTTTTTTTTTACAAGGGGTTGAAATGAAGGAAATGGTTCCATGTCAGTATCTATGGCTCAATAGCAGTGCAAATGATTGCCTCTTTCAGACGTGCAATTTGATGGCAACAAAACGGATGGAAAAAATGGGAAGCAATATTTTATTTTCTTTGGACAATAGTGGTTTGAGATGGTATCCTCTCATAATGCCACACACAAAACCCCGGGTCATTAAGGCCTCCCTCTCCATCTCTGTAATCTCTCAGATTAGGAGTTTAAACAGGGGCCTGGTGTTTAATGGCAATCGATGCGGAACTCAAAAGAAGCCCAACGGGGAGCGTTTCGCTGGAAGAGACACTGGAGAAGGAGCGGGTCAATAAGGCCTGCAATCTAGCATGCCTCCTATGCACGCCGCCTCCAACGATGCGCGGAATGCGCGCACCGATGTCGGCTGAGTTTATTATTCCGGGCCCGATGACATCCGCGCCAACAAAGGGAGACGCGGTGCAGTCTTCGCTCTTTTGATTTCTCGAGGTCCGTTTGTCTTGTAGAAAAGGGGTTTCATTCAGCACTGTATCTGTAAAGCAGATACCAGTTACAATATCCCTCTATAGAACTAACGTGACCTGCAGCTCACAGTGCGGCTGGCAATTCCATTAATTGCTGGATGATGACTGTAAAATATCCTCTCTGTGTCACTAAAGCCTTATTGAATGTCAGCTCCGCTATTTCTCATGGTTTGACCGAGAGCCTGCATCCATCTTTAATGCGCGCATAAAGAATTTATATTTCCTCTAAGCTTCTGTATGCATGTGTGCTCTTCGCTACCGTTTCGTTTTGTCAAAAAAAAGAAAACAGTTTTTTTCTTGAATGTGTAATTAACATTTTCTTTTTCCACAAATCTCCATCTTGTTTGTTTGCATTGTCTCAGATTGTAGCAGTCCCTATGACATCTTTCAGAAGGAGGGAACGAGCACAGCCTGCTGCTGCAGGAGCTCACAGAATGGACAAGCCTCCATTTCCAAAGCTCCTGCTCTTAACACACATTGTCAAATGTGTTGCCAGCGAGAGAAAAAAATCCTGCATTCTCTTTACGCCCCAAAAAAAAAAAAAGATGAGCTGAATGGACAAGCCCTTCTGAAATTGGAGATTTGAATGCTTCTGGTTTCTGAAATGCAAATGTATTTTCTTATGAATTGGAACATGGATGTCCAATGACTTTGGTACATTTTGCAACTCAGGCAGAGAGAGAGAGAGAGAGAGAGAGAGAGCGAGAGACAGTAAGGAATAAACAGCTTTTTTTATCATTTTGTCTCTCTCTACATCCCCTCCCCCCCGCAACCCCACCCCCGTTCTGAGCTGGTTGCATAAGGCCGAGAGCCCTGAATGGCCAAGCTACTGTGAACTGTCACTTAAGATTACTCGAGATGGAGTCATTGTCCCCAAACGTGCATGCGTAAGCAAGCAGGCTTCGCAGGCTAACAGGAACAGCGAGCATCATGATGGAGGGAGTGACAGAGATGTGGGAGGGGCGGGGCGGGCGCGGGGGCGGGGGCGGGGGCGCGGGCGAGGGCAAGGCGCAGAATAGAGATAGAGAGGGCATGGGTTCAACCCCCCGCCCATACTCTCCACGTTTGGGGTGTTTAAAAAAACCCCTCCCAGCATCCCTCTGGGCACTCCGCAGTGCTGGCGTGAATGAAATCAATCCATTTAATTCTTCGCCACATTAATCCATTTTCCAATTTTCAGAACTGTAATGTTGTGCAAGGATGCTAAGGCACGGCGCGGAAGGACTTTTTGCTGCATATTGCTGTTGTTAAATATTAATTTCCCCTGTGTCTGTTCACCATCTCCCCTTCCATGGCAAACTATAGGGAAGTGCTCCTAGAAAATATCACTGCACCCATGACAAGAGGGTTATAAAAGAACTGGATACTGAATGCACTGTGTGCTCTACTTGTACGGCACGACCTATAAGAATTCAGGAATCACTTACAGTTGGTTCTCACGAACAATGGCGAGCCCACACAACGTTTTTCGCTGGACTGATTCATCTGACCTTGCTTGCAGCGATGCGCCCGAGAAGCGGTGAGCGAGTTGGGAGTCACAAAAAAAAAAAGAAAAAAAATTAATAAATAAATTCAAATGAAAACGGGGCCAGGCCAAGCTCAGAGAGCCGAGGAGCCGCCTTCATTGAGCACAATGCCTCCCACGGAGATCCCGCTATCAGGGCTGTGCAACGGTTTCAAGTGAGGGATTACTGATACGCTGATTGCCGGTATTGTTGGGAGGGTGTGGGTGTGACGCACGCTTGATTGGGGATTCGACGGACTGAGCAGAAATGGCTGCGGAGATGTGAAATGGGTTTTGAATTGGGTGCAAAGGAAGAAAAAAAAAAATCTGCTGACTGCTGTCGCTCCAGAGATCTTTCAAAACGACAAGGGCCACAGAACAGCACAGTCTCTTTTTTTCCACCACCCCCCGGCCTCCCTCATTTCCCACTGAGGCCGAATCAGGGCAAGTAACCATTTTTTTGTGTGTTTTTTTGTGGAGACAAACCAAGGGGATCTAGGCCGCTTGAAATGACTTTTCTTTCCCTTGCCGTTTTTAAAGGGGGGGCAAAAAGATGGCGCTTTGTAAGTAAATGAACCTTCCTCACGCCTCAATGTTAAACAGCAATCAGCCGCAGACAGGCATTTGCAGGGACGGCTTTGCTGCTTCGCTGATGAAAAGCCTGCAGTGATGGCCCCTGAGCCATCATTACCACTCACTGCACCCACAAAGAACAGGAAGCGTTTTTAATTTATTTAATTTTTTTTTTATCGCGGACTGTTTATTCCATTGCTGACTGCTTGGCGTGAATGTGTTTAACGTCGCGCTGGGATTTTTTTTTTCCTTCTCTACTAGTCTGCAGGAGGCAAACCTCGGCCTGCTCCTCATTCTCTTGTATTGCCGTGGCCTCCTTTCATTGCCAGCCAAGCTTATATCTCCACGCTCCTCCATCATCGCAACAGGTTGATACCATCTTCAATAAGGAAGTACAGGCAGTGCTTGTCATTCTGAGAGTTATTGCCAGTAGGTGATGGACTGCTGAAGGGTTTTATTTGAAGGACAGGGCCAGGAGAGAGGGGGGGTTAGGCATTAAGTGACAGCCCTTTTGTTAGATCTAAACACGAGAGCGCGTGCCCACACAATGCTGGCACTTCGGTATCGGAAAGCTTTTTAACCCGCCCCAAAGTGCTTTTTCATTGTCCGCCTTCTTTTTTTTCCCCTAGCTTATCAATTCTACAGGCCTATCGCAGAGTTCAGAAACTATAAACGTACCGGACTAACCACCCCCGAGTCTCCGCCCACCCACACACCTCCCAGGTAGAAAACGATCACACAGCCTTGTGTAACAGTTGGATGTTACATTAACATGTGGCTACATGGCTCAATCTCTGACCAAAAGTCTTACTTTCCAGTCTTGTTTCTCTTTGCCGAACATGTTTATATGGGTAAAAGTAGTGCAGCTCAGAGTTACAAATCTGACCACCTCTGTGATAAAAGCTACATTTTTCAACCAATCTCATCATTTTACTGTGGGCGGGTCTAAGAAGAAGGTGTGAACACATGGTATGCCATCTGGGTAAACAGCATAAGGGGGGAAGTATTAAATATACCAGTCTTCTGTGAAAGTCCCCTTGAGAATAAGACCACTGTCTGACCACCCATACATTAGACTCCCATAATGCATGCCATGTGACTGAGGAGGTAGGACGAGGTAAGCCCAGAACATCCTCTTTCGCTAATGGATGACATCAGCGATGCCATACCAATATGCCATTTCCTTAATCAGCCATGTTACTCACACATATTTATATTACTCATTCTTTATATTTACATTACTCACATGCTAAATCCGGTAAGAAGAACAGATTGGTTTTGTGCTGCCTTGGAAAAAAAGAGACGTCATTCCCTTTGAAGTTAGTCTCTGTCACTAATGTTTCCACATCTTTCCTTTATGTTACCTTATATTTCCTTTTCAATTTGTCCTCAATAGATATGGCTTGTTGATGAGAATGAGCAGGAAATGCCAACGTGTATAAGGTTTACCTCGGGTAAATGGACAAGAAGTGCCAGATAACAGTCTTTAGCGAATGGCCGTGTTAATGTGACCTTGTGAGACACAGGATCTTGTGATTTGGGCAGGAGTAAACGGTCGACTCTTTGTCGGCCCCTGGCTTGTGTGGGAAACCACACTGCCAAGCGTTTGTGTTAATAAAATTAAACGGATAATTCAAAAAAAAAAACTGCCTTTGGGCACAGGACTGATTTCAATGGTGGCCGTGACAACAGCAAGATGAAATTTACACTCAAAACCGAGTATAATGGGGATAGCTGTGGTAAATTAACACCACACAAAGCTAAATGTATAAAACTGGAGAAACACTGTTGAGCGAATTAAAAGGGACTTCATTATAAATGCCACATGATTCACAAAAACCCAAAAGAATTGAAAACAATTTAACAACCATAACTTTTATAGTGTGATGTAAAACTGGTTAATCACAACTTTAAAAAACAAGTTACACGCATAGCAAAAATGAGTCATTTTAAACATAGGAATCAACCCATTTAGCTTTGTATTTGAGATGAAATTTAGATTTTTTTTTAAAAACGACCTTACTTTGCAGCACCCAGTTTCACATGTATTGGGGTGCTTGGGAATTTCTCACAAGCAGCGATTTTAAGCATTTCATTAAAAAAAATCAATGTACCCTGTCGGCTATTCAATTATTGTGGGTTTTATGACTGTGCAATTTAATACACAGACTCTTAACAGCTCGCTACTGCCGACACGCAGCATAAAATACATCTGGAATACTACAGGCTAAACGTAGAAGAGCACTATCTTGTTCTAAAGTTGGTGAGAACACAGAAATGACAAGAATACCACGAATATATGAAATATATTTTGGTTGTGTTAAATTCAGGTGAGAATCTGAGTAGTTCATGGATTCACAGACATAAGTAATCATGACAATGAATGTACCCTTTTCAACGAATGCATAGTAGAAAGGGGGTCCAAATGAATAGAGATTCTAAAAACGCATGATATGAGGAAGCTGCTGTTTTAATGACATTCTGCGGTAATTCCAAGACAAACACATCTCCGTTCTCCACACCTCTCTGCAGTAAAAGTTCAAGGGGGCCTCTTTGGTAATCTGATAAAAAATTCAGCATGTTGAATTTGCCTCCAAGTGTGCAGAATGTGTTGTGTTGTATCTCATTACAGTTTTATTTTGAAGCAAGCACTGGGCAAAAAAATCAAGGCAGCAGACACCCAAAGATTTTTTTTCATTAAAAAAAAAAAAAAAAAAAAAAAAATTAGGTCATGCAATGCAAGCATCTTCATCAGAGTTTTCATAAATCTACTGGGGATATGCAGCATGTAGCTATTAGCAACTGTTCATATTTTTTGTTGAGTAACCCCCACAATTTCCTCAGTGCAAGATGCTTAGCCTAACATGTCCTGTGGTGTTAGCTCCTTAGAGAAACATTTGTGGGAAGCTGTCTTCGGGAAAGGTTGTTTTACAAGGATAAAGCAGGCTCTCAGGATGGATAGGTCCAGATATTAGTGCTACCTTTTCAATGATATTCAGGTATTCAGACTCCCTCTCTCTTTCCATTGAGGTTAAGAAGCTGTGCTTTAGGATCGTGCCAGAACGTTCTCCTCTTAAGGGACCTGCTGTGCCACTCAGTATGCACCCTTGTCTCTTAGTGAAGTCATGTGACCACCGGATCACTACCAGCTCTAGTCTGCTCTCCTCCGCTGACTGACGGTTAAATTAATGCCATTAATTTCTCCCAATGGGAAGCACTTGATAACACGTCATTTCAGTTTTATCTGATTCATTAGCACAGACCCAGCTCCTTGCAAAGCATGTGTTGTCTTAATAAAGCCGGTCAGAGAACAATGGCCGACGAAATGGAGCAGACATTATTTTATGACACCCTGATGTTTGCATTAAATTGTGCTCTGTCTGAGACTTGCCATCATTTTTTTCTTTTTTTTTTCAGCTACATAGCTTTTTTTTTTTTTTAGCTACAATCCGCAGAGTGTCGGATTTGGTCCAGGTAAGGTGCCGTGAGTGCATTGTGGAAGCGTTTAAACTCGTGTTCAATTAAATAATTAGCATTTCACAAACAACGCTTCCAGCTTGCCAAAGTGGTCTCGTAATGGCTGGCTATTTCACATCCACTGTTATTAAGCACTTGTATTTTCAACACATGGAAAGCCAAATATCCTCCTTATTCTTTCTTGGGAAGGCGAATGGAAAAAAAAAAAAACTGTTTTATGTAATTAACGTGGGACATGGTTTAAATGCATTTATCTGAAATTATAAGGAACATATTTCCTTTATGCATTTTAATTTCTCTCTTGGAGGAAAACACGGTTTATCACTTAGCAACATTTGTCACAGAATGTGCAGCTCCCACACGCACTCAACTCAGCAGAGGTTTCTTCTACGATTGAAAATAAGCGTTGCCTCGCGGTTTACCACAGAATGAGTTGGTGCTGATAACACTGAAGAATTCTCAATATGGAGAATTAGATATCCTAAACTCTCAATCAAAGATCAAAGGGACTGAATGTGTAAATCAAGTTTTTTTTGTCTCATTATTTCAGGCCCTATGGTGCCATCCATATTCGACTTCTCATACTGCGGTACTTTCCCTACTTTTCCACTTAAACTTACTCTTCAATCAAAGTCACCCTGCTTTTTTAAAAGCATATGATATTCCACTGTAGAATGCACTGAGCACACTGCAAAGGGCGTTGTCTTGATTCAAAAAGAGAATACTCAACAAATGAAGTTTTATTTTACCATATTATCAAAGACAAGGACAGTTTAGCAACTAAGATATCAAGTGTGCTACCGTTACTTAGCAACATCTGGATGATCTTTTGGGAAGTTTAATCTTGTCTCACAGGTAACCACGGTGATAACCTGTGTCCACAGTTTGGTAGAATGACCCCTGGCGTTGGCTGGTCACCCCACTCTTTCCTGCTTGCTGCAGTGACAGCGGGCATGCCCTGGCCATCTGGCAGCACCAGTGTTGCTCTCTCTCACCTGTTCCCTGTAAAAGGGCAAAACCTGGGCATGCACACCTGAAGTGGATAACTGTCAGTGTGTAGACTGGTCTGGAGAAAGCCCACACACCATTACTCCTCCTTACAAAAACAGTGCAGATATTCCGTTTTTTTTCCAGTCACTTGTAGTTTTGGATGTTTTTCTCGTATAAATTATTTTTTCACATATGAACTGAAATGTTCACTTGTGGAAACAGAAAGTGAACATGGGAGATGAGCTATGTTTCACATATAAAATTATAAAACATATAAAATTATATTCTCACACTGGTTTACATATTAATGTTACTTTTTCAAAATGTGAAAGTCACATGTGAAGTCTGAAAATCATATGGATCCTCACCATACACTCATACTGAAATGGGATATTCTGCAATATATCGTATATGGCCTCCTTTTTAAAAATTACATGTAAAATATATTTCACAATATTTTATCAAAAAAGTACAGACAACAAACCCTGAGTTCACAGTGAGTTGCACATTTGCCCACATACTGTGAAGTGATGCAAACTGATCATTGATCTTACAGTGTCTTACAACACATTTCCTTTCCATAAGGGCACCCCCACACCCTGGGCGCCCCCCCCCCATGCATCCGACTGTCAATCCCATTAGTGCGCCAGCGCCCACAAGCATCTTAATCGCATGACTTCACATATCAAAATAGCCCTGTTGTCACATGTGTGCCCTTGGCAGGACACTCCCGTGCACAGTACAGTTCTGCATTTAAAACATCCCCCCCCCCCTTCCCTGCCCTGGTGAGTCCCACCAGTAATAGTGGGGTGATATATTGTAAAGAATTATGTTATGTATGAAGTATTATAGTATGTATTGTAGTAAAAACATGTGACACTAATATCTTTATTGCTGTATTTTTCTTCCATTCCATATATTTCTAATATATTGCAGCATGCTTCACCTAACGGTCAGGAGGGGTGGGTGAGATCCCAGGGCTCTGGGCTCACAGGACCATGTGGTTTCTCAGCCCTATTGTCTGCACCAGCACACTGCGGGGCCTGTCGCTGGGGAACGCATGGTGCTGTCTCGGGGTGGATGGGGGTGAGGTGAGTGGGGGAAGGCTGGGGGGGTCAGGGCGGTCGTTAAAATCTGAACCGTACCGAGCGGAGCGTGGCCGACATCACGGCAATTACAGAAAGCCTGCCCTGCGACAACCAAGCCTTAAAATAGAAGCACTTTGCGCTACGACTGAAGATGGGCCTGGCGTATTTAGGCAGGGAATAAAAAAAATCTGCCCCACTGCTGGATAATGGCACTCTTTCCTGTTAAATCTGGTCACTGATGAATGAGCCACTCCTACTGCATATATGGGCATACGCTGACGTTTAATGATTTTAGCATAGCGCATATTCCCATTGGACATGACACCCATTACAAAAACACACCACTCTCACCAAATTATGAAGATGTATTGCTGTAAAGGCCAAGAAAACAGGCAAAACTGCACTCTTTTTTCCCTGAGCACATTTAATCATTAAAAATAGTTCTCGCGCACAAACAAGCTGGCTTAAATCGGCCGTTCAATGGGAAGCTGAAAACACCCCCTTTCGAATTATTCCGGTAAACATGGTTGTTATCCCAGTGAATTCTGACAGGATCAGCAAGCTAATGATTGCAGTATTTTTTGCAAACAGAGGTTTTTCTTGCTTCTGCAGCTCTCCTTGTCACCCATTGAGCAGTGCATGCTCCCCCACCGTTAGTCTTTTGTGGGAATGCTGTAAACAAACAGTTTGCAACAATATAAATGTGTGTTTACTAGATTACATGTATGTTAGATAGATTAGATTTATTGCACCCTTATTTACCGTTTTTCACTTGAGGGAAATATGTATCGATGCCTTGCCATGCTTACAGTGGGGGAAAAATGATGATAAATCATGTGTGCACAGCATTGGAGGACAAAATGAAAAACACCATCCCATCTAAATATGCAAAGCTGCAGATGGGAGATCAGTCAATGCATCACCCTCACATGAAAACATGGAAACCCCCCATGGGTGTTCATGTTAACCTGATGTACCCTGGCTCCTAAAGAGAAGCAACCCATGCCCCCCCCACCATCCTACCACCCCACTTACGATTGGCCACTTTCCCACTCAAATGCCCCAAAGTAGGGTGGCCCGTCCCCTTGCCCACTGGTGAGTGAGACTCAAAAGAGACATTCACCTTTTATTTAGTCTTGCTTTCATTTTCTAAACTGTGTGATATTTAAAAATAATAATAATAAATAAATAAAATAAAACTAAACATTAGATTGCAGAACACCATGGCCAAAAAACATCTGCTACATGGATGTTTAAGAACCTGGAGGATCCGATAAAAAAAAAAAAAAAAAAGGGTTGGATGGAGAATGTAAAAACCCGGCAGTGGAGACACACACCATTAGCTAAATGACAGGATGAGGGATGGGATACGTTGTGGGGGGACAGGAGAGCGAAAGATTAAAGAGCTTAGCCCTGCAAATTTCTCTTTAATAGAAATCAGGCAGCATAAGCTAATAAATAGCTTAAAAGCATAAAAAAAGGCGGAGGCTGGTGACTTGTTTCGCTGTTTCGGGTTCGAGAGGAATAGAAGGGAGGGAAGGAATGATGCTAAGATGCTTACACCAACAAATCCCAGTTTGGGGGGTCTCTTCGAGGGGAGGAGAATTTCCAAATTTATAGAGACCTCTTGGTCTTGAAGGGAAAACTTAAGGATCTATGTATAAAATACGTGTTTGTCATTAGCTTTATGTATGGAGAATCTAAAGTGGGAAAAGGGCATATTTACCAAAGCATGAGAAACATTTGGACATAAGTCTGACCATATCTTAAGGAATCAAAGGACAATATATGTCTAAGAGTTCAATATGAACCTTTAAGATACTGTGAGTATCAACAAGAATGCAATATATATACTTCAGGGATGGTCATGGGTCCCTGACGTATACAGGGAGGACATGATTCAGTAGAATCTAAACTTAACTGTTGTGAATATAAGTCATGTTCAAAACACTACCAAAAGAATTAGGCAATGTTTGTGTTGTTCCAACCATTAATTTAGTTGGGAGTCAGGTCTCAAATGAACTTGAAAGGAGAAAACTTTTTCTGTTGGAGCTCCCCACTAGCGAAAAGTAAGTTCTTTTGGTGCTGAAATCCTCTAATATATACGAGCCAACATCATTCGCAAGTTGAAAGTGAACATCAAACCTGCTCTTTCTTCTGTCATTTTACAGGTTTTTTTTTTGTAGTGTAGCCAATTTCAAGATACACTGAATTTCCACAGGCATCTAACTTGTGAAACAAACCGCAATACAGAAAGGAGCCATACATACTTCTATGAAATACTATGTAGCCCTAGACCTCAATCACATCAATCACATATCCTTTGGCAGACAGGATCCTTTGGGAGGGAAGGGGGTCTAGAAGTGCACCTGTACCCAGAAAACAAATTCAGTTTGTAGTCTGAGCTGTCACATTTAACCAAAATAAACTTTGAACCTTGTCCCAAGCAAAATTGAATTTGAAATTCAAATTGATTATAACGTTTACATATTTAGTCATTTACTGTGACCTCGTCTACCTCTCCCACTCTCTTGTCCCTTTCCTTTACACAAATGGAAACAATAATGCTCAATTTGGAAATCTGTTTTTTTTCCTCATATAACAAGTTGGTGTTTTGCATTAAGATCCCCTTTTAGTCATGGAAATTGGGTCTCTCTCAAGCAGAGTAAGGTCTGTCCTGAAGCAGAGATATAAACAGCATCACCTGAAAAGTGTCCTTGTTGAGAGTCACAAATCTTTATTTTAGGCATATCCACTGTGGCCCATGGCAGGAACCAAAGCCATGCCTCTTACAGCGTACTATTACTGTAACAGAGAAATGAGTGACTTTGGCATCTCCCTCTCTCGTTGCTTTATTCTTCTCTCTCCTTGACTTTTTGAAGGACACAGGGCTAAATACCCTTCCCTCCACTTCTTCAAATCCGCAGGCAGCAGCTATGCCCAGCGTCATTCATTTTTCTTTTTCAAAAATATAAGTTGACAAGCTAATCCAATGACAAAAGTGTTCATTTATCTCGACCTCGCTGACAAGCGCAATGAATGTGCCCTGACTGACCTGTCACGCGAGCCGCATTTAAACACCATGGTGGCGATGCTCTCGCTCCACACAAGACTGCCAAAAACCTCAATCCTCATCAATTCTGTGGCGAAACTCCTGAGTATCTTCGGACAAAGATTGCATTTTGAACGCAGCGTAATGGGGTACATGCTGCCTCAGCTCTATTGATTCAGTTTTAGGGTCTGAGGATTGATGAGCAAATGCTGGTCAGGAGAAAAATCTGTTATAAAGTGGCGACAGTACGCAAACTCCTCACAAGTCACTCTGGGAGGATGGATGCATTGCCTGTGACCATTGGAGAAATCCACTGAAAATTTACACCATTGTTGTGATTGATAACGGGTTGGGACTCACTCATTCACTTTCTCTCTCTTCTCTCTCTCTTTTGCTAGGTAAAATTAAACAGCTCTAAGTATAACACAAAGGCAATGTTGTTATTTTGTTGCAGGCCGAAGCCAGAGATTCCGAGTTGGCCACGGGAGTGAATCACTTATGCTTTCACAGTAATTACGGAAGGCGCTAGATGAGTACAGTGGGGTTGTGCCATGACAGGCGGTGGTAAATTCACCATGCGGTAAATATTTACTTCTGAGAGGCAGAGATCATATTTGCTCATGCGAGTGCCACAACTATTTGACTAGGCTAACACAATGCCTACGAGGCACCATTTACAAAAAAAAAAAAAAAAAAACTGGTTCACCTGAGACGCTGCCCTTGGGTTGTATGTACCGTTACAATTAAACGAACATGCTAACAGCATGGCTTCACACGCACGCAAACAGCATAACTTTTTTTATTTTTAAATTTTTTTTTTTAGAGTGGAGCCCCGGAGGCAGGAAGCGGTAGCGCCAGATTTTTCTCAGTTTTGAGTCTTTATTGAATTAAACAAGGCACCCTGGCATCTAATTTCATTTGCTGACAGAGATTTAAATAGTCTTGCGGATTCTTAAAGATGCGAGAGAGCGAGTTAGCATGCCAAATAAGTGCTCCTGACAGACCCCCCTATGGCACACAGATGCCTCCCTGACTGCTGGGGGCACTCAAGCTTAGGGACGCTCTGCTCCTCGTGTGCCAGCTACAGAATGCTCTTCCAGGTCACTGCTTAGAGTTAAGGCCCACACATAGAGGCCTGCATTAAAGTTAAGGAAAAAAATTTGATTTGATTGTATCCAAGTCACAGAGTCACTGGGCCTCCCCTAGGCGAATAGACTTAACATCCAGAAGTATCTTAGCTTGATATCTTCCGAATTGCCAAACGTAAATGTTCCCAGTCCTAAAATATAAAGTCCGTTCCCAGGATTTAAGTACAGTTAGGCTCTTTATGAGCGTATGCAGTGTATGCTATAGAGACATGCAAATATGCCTATTATAATCTGTTCTTTTCTTTCTAAAATAAAATACTTTAAACAGAAACTCTGAAATTCTAACAATAAAAGATTTAAGTCCATATTGACTGAATTGCATCTTCCCAAAAGAGATTGCATTTGATTGACTCTGTCCTCAAGGCATTTCTGTATAATAGACCATTTTACACAATCTGTTCTTAACGATAGAAACAAATGAAACATTTTTTCCCTTCAAAACAAGATGTGGTGACTTAATCTGAACTCATTAAACTTGACTCATTAAACTGTGTTTATTACTCATATGTTGAATATGGCTTGGGTTCAATCAACATGTTGTTCTTGACTTAAAAGTTAAACTTAAACAAGAACAACAAAATTTTTAGAGAAAGAGAGAAGAAACTCCAGAAAACTAAAAACTTTCTTTTGACGATGAGTCAAAATATTTATTTAATATAGGTTGCAAAGTCATAGCAACAACCCATAATCTAAACACATGGTAGAAATAAAAACACTTTGGCACTTTGATCTATAAAAATCTGGGCTCTGTTTCCCAAAGCCCTCTTAGTGCTATAATCATCTTAAAGTCAATGATCCTAAAATGATATTTGCCATATGTAAGTTTGATTAAACAAGGCCCTGAGCATCAAAAAACCTCTACTAATGCCTACATGATTTTAGAAAAATGTGCTTATAGATTTTGGATATTTAACACCCTTGACCCATCTGTCTAACAGGACTAATGAGCTTATGTGCTCATGTAGCAGTCAATGGACCAAAGAAGTCAATGAAGCATAATAAGTCTCACTTTTCAATGATCAGATAACCCAAGTAATATCAAATAAATAATATACATGAATTGAAAATAGTATACAATATATTTTGGATACTTCACATTTTTTTTCCCCACATCCAAGCTGGGTTTCATAAATTTAATAGACTAAAGGTTGTTACTAGAGGTGTTTCACTAGACAGGGAAATATAACAGTAGTATTAATACACTATTTGGCACAGGATATGTGAATAAACACTAAGGCACTGGTTCCTTGACTGGTATAAGAGCTCTCTGGATTCAACTGTCAGGTTTTATTCCATTCATTTCTTTTCATAGTTTTTTTTTTCTCTTTTTTGAGGCTTGTTACGTTTTGAGATTTTTTTTCTGATAGTCTTTTCAAGGTTTTAGCATCACATTTATTTTTTCATGAATAAAAATTTACAATACCAACAAAAGCGTAGCTCCTGAAAGCTTTGCCAGGCAATCTCCATGCAGTGGGACTAGAGCTTAATGCTCCTGTCCATTTCCATGTGGTTGCATCAGATTCTGAGGGCCTGATTTTACCCTAGCAGATATGAGTATGTGGCGGGTCGGTAAGGTTGTATAAAGACGCAGGATGACAACAGGTTCAGGGCCCATGGGGGGTGTTCAGGCTGTCCTAAGGGTCACCTGGTCAACAGCGGGGGCACACAGCTCCAGTCCTCCAGGGGGGGGAGAGGTGGGTGTCTGCTGGTGTTTTTGGTTGCATAATTGGAGGAGGGATCCATAGGTCTTATTTCCAAGCCCTAACCTGGCTGCTGATTGAAGAGGACTTCACAGAGCCCTGCGGACTCTGAGGCCCTCCAGGGGCGCACTCCCGCTCTTCGAGTTGAGCTTGATGAGATACTCCAGGCATGACAGCACATGAATAAAAGCCTGCAGTCTGACACTGTAACAATGGTGTCCACACAACTGTCCCTCTGCACAGAGTCCATTTTAATGTTTTTTTTTTTTGTAAAGCTACAGCCAAGGCCTTGGATGGAAATAAAATATCCCAGAATAATTTTTCCAACTACAATTATATCCAAATAGCTTCAGGAAATGCTTGCACCTAGTTTCAGAGATGTGCTATTAAGATATTTTTACCACATTGTCATAACTGAACACCCTTTGTCACATCAGTAATTCTTACATAGTCCTGAATAGAAACCTTGCAAAAGAAAGTGGGTAAACACACACAAAATGGTCAATTGTAAATTCCAGTAACAGGAAAGTCCTCGCAAGAGAATGGCTTGCCTTATCGGACCATGCACACTCCTTCTGAATGTTATTCAGCTCGGCTAATGTAGATTTGGCTATGAAAAGACATCCATAATGGAAAAAAAAATCATTCTCAAGGAGTAGCCAAAAAGGAGTTTTTTTTTTTTTTAAATTGCATTTAGCTGTGTCTATGTAGAGAATTCCTGTCTATCACACATTAAATAGAAATACCAATATTGATTCTGAATAAGAAAAATAAACACGCTCAGATAAGAATGCAGAGAACTCCTACGTCCTGATCCCAAAATGGAACGAGGGGAGAGGCTGGATGCTCCTCAACTTGTTCATGCTCGACACAAAGGTGGTTTACATCACGGTGGCGTGAGAGCTTTAATGAGCGATGGCACATTACGCATTCTCCCCATGGTGCTGACTCCAGCCCGCATGGTCTTTGCATAAAGTCAGGGTTCTGCTCCCAAAAGAGTTCTCCCACCCCTGCAGGACTGACCATTCCTCTGTGATCAGCTTTCTCGTATCTCACTCATGTTAAGCACACACATGTCATGGATAGTAGCCCATGGAGACCCATTAGTTCTATGTGTGCGCGTGCAGAGATACATGAGGGTACACACGTGTTGAGCGTACATGTAACGGCACACGCACTCTATAGAGGCATTGCATTACATTATTTATTTACTGGCCGAACACGCTCACAGGTGATGTTTTACGTGGCTCACGTTCTTACATGCTGTCCGTTTGTGAAGCAGGGTATTTCACCGAAGCACTGCATACTAAGAGCCTTGCTCAAGGATACAGCAGTGACACACTGCGACGCCAAAAACGCCAGAGGGATTATTTTATTATAGGTACAGTTGTGATGACTGGTAGTGCTACATATGCACATAAACGTATCGTTGTATGCAGTCATTCCAGGCATTAAATGAGTGGAGGCTGGGCTCACTGAGTTTTCATATCGGGGACGCTGTAAAAAGCTGTGGATTGTGGCGGGCTCCCTTGGTACGGTGTGTATTCAGCTAAAGGGAACAAGGAGATAATGTGCTTGATTGTACAACGTGACCTTTTCATTTAGGACATAGGACATTTTAAATTAAAGGATGCAGCTGCCTGAAGGTATGCAATGTACTGTATTGTGTGCAGCAGAGTCTAGAAAGGGCTTCCAGTATCTGCAAAACAAACACACACACACACACACATATAGATGCATATAGAAATGTACATTCCATATATATGCTTTGGATGGATGAATGGAGCAAACATGATATATGCATTTTCTCCAGATTACTACAATGGAAAATTATTATGCAGAATAGTCCAGATTGAAAAAATTCTTCTAGAATCACAAAGAGATACAAAGATATGCTAATCGAGCTACTGATTTAGCCCACACAGTTTGGTATTCATAAGCAGTCATATCCCAAACGCCACAGAAAATCAGATGGTGCCTACTTATACCCACACCCAGCCTTCCTCTTTTGAAACAGACCAAATTCCAGAGTCATGAATGTGCCATTTTCCACCAAACACAATGCCAGCAAAACAGCAGAATGACTGCATGGCACACAAACCAATAATCATCAGGTAATTACTATTTAGAAGCATGGTATTATTTGCAATTTTTTTTTACATTTTACAAGGCAAAAGTATATGTTGTCACATATCGCTGAACTGGATTTGTTGTTCAACAGTCACTAGTGTGAAGAAAATAGAGCCTAGGCTTGACTGTGGGCCAAGATTTTATTTCATTCCAGGAAATGTGTTTGTGGATGTTATTCATTGGGTGTATTTTTTTTTACTGGAATGACTCCTCCATTTCATTTTCATTATGTTGATTAAAAATCTATTGTGAGATCCACAAAAAAGCTCTTAAATATTACTCCAAACTTATTGTGCATTTTAATTGACACCTCCCATGTTGCACCAGGTTTCAGACATGGAGTACCAATTTGTAACAAGAAAGAAAAACTTAAAACTTGGAGCCTTATTAAAGGGGCCCAATACCATCGATGAAAATTTTCACGAAAACGCACTTTGCTGTGATTTTGCTCCAGTTTGGTGCTTCAACTGAGAATGAAGTTCACCGTTAGTCTGTTACTAGAGAATTGTCACAGTAGCAGATGGAAGGCACATAGAGAATATTTAGCAAGCCGATATGCACAAAGTCAGATCAAAGACCGGCTGACTGTTGACAGCTTCCAATGCGAACATTTGTTCCGCGGAACAGAGACCGAATTTTTTTTCGAAAAATGCTCAGTTTCCCGCGATCATCAAAGCTCCGTCAGCATTCGGCGCAGGTTTGACGCAGCCTTTGCGCTCTTGAAGCGTGCTCCTGGAGGAGCCGCAGAGGCACGGTGATGAGAGAGTAGAAATGGGGCAACGGCTCCCAAGGGACCACTTGGATCCTGCAAACAGTCTGCCCCTGGATTAATTAGATTCCGAAAATCAAGCTTAGTTTCCCATGCTTCCTTGCTTCTCCAACGTGCGTGAAATTGCACTGCGTTATCTATTATTTATTTACTCATTTATTTATTGTTTGCATTTTTATCGACACCAGAGCCTCATTAGAAGGCAGCCAACACTGAGGTGAACTTTTTTTTCCATGAACACCCTTTCAAACTCCCCTGCACCTCCAACACCACCTTTGCCTTGCCTTGCCATCTGCATGTATTGGAAGTGAAGGGGTAGGTTTTTTTCCTCCCTTTTTTTTTCAATGACAGTGCGGTGAGGCAATGTGAGATCTGTGTGCTAATGAGCAGACACTGCAGAGGTAGGGGAGATGTACTGTAGTACCAGAGCAGAGCGGAGACCAGCCGAACAGGGGAAACGGCACATCACAGGCCGAAAAAACAGCCCAGCCCATTTGGTCACCTGGGCCACAGACAGGGCCGCAAGCCTGGACTGCATACCCCCCCCCAATCTTCCATCTCAGAGCAGGCTCCAGCTCATGGCACACACTAATGAGCTGGGGTGTTCCATTTAACTCATATCAGGCTCCATCCAGGCTTTTTGTGATGTCATAATCATTCCCATCACCCCCGGCAGCAGCAGTGTCACAAGACTGACGGTCAATGAAATTAATGACAGCTATTGTGTAGGAATAATAAATAAAGAGACTTGCATAGATTAGATGAGGACAAAACGCTGGTGCGGTCTGACTGAATGGTCCACACAACCCATTGAACAAAATGCATTGATCCTAAAGCAAAATGACAAAACTGGAATACAGCAAGAAGTCTGTGAAGTTAATCAGGACTGCAGGATCCCTGCTTGACACGATGATCGATACCGTATTAAACTGCATTACAATTTCCCCCAGTAGACGCACTTATCTATGGTGACTTATATGTCTCACACACAATATCACCCATTTAAACAGCAGAGTATGTGTGGGAGCAGCTCAGGTTGAGTACCTTACACAAGGAATGCCCAGCTGCACCTCAAAACTCACAGTCATCTGAATAGCAGTCTCATTCTTTTGCCACTCTGCTACACTGCAGCAGACAGTACAACAATGGAGAAATAAATGACACAGTTCTCGGGATTACAGCTAAGCTTGAGTGAAGCTATTATACTGTTCAATACAATATCATACTGTTCAACTTTACTGACTGCATGATATGAGCAGGTTTCTTTCTGTACCATGAAAGCAGTTGCAGTCAGTCCCAGAAAACTGTGCACCGCTACGGCTGCATAGGACACATTTACTTTAATCAGTTCCCAGAAAAAGATAATTCCCTGCAAATATGTCGAACTGGCAGCACAGCTAATGGACACGATTCCAAACGTGTGCCAAAAAAAAATTCCAAACTGGAGAAAAGGTCCTTTTCTTTCAAGCAGCTCAAGACTGTGAATGTGGATTTCTGTGTGCACTGTCTGCTGCCACTGCCGTGTGCACTGTGTGAAAATCTCCCACACTGAATCCTAAAACAGCTTTCTTGTATAAGCAGTGAGACTATACTTTCACACTGATAAGTGGCCAGCATCTCTGACTCCACACTACTCAGGCCGTTGCCAAGGGAACTTGTTTTGAATTTAAAAGATTCTTTTTTCCATTGCAGAAAACATCAGACTGATATATAAATTCATATTTCTGCTGTAGGGTGTTCACTGTTCTTACTGTCCTCAGTGTTACACTGGTAATAAATCAAGCACTGATCACTTTAAAACCAGGCTAACCTCCTTAAATATGAAACTGGGTTATAAATTAGTTATAGACACTATGCATAGAAGATGTGCAATGCATAGCTCCACTGCAGATGTACACATGCCCCAATGCTGAAATATGATGTAATCAACCAATGTAATTAATTCCATTACAGATGAACATTGATGATACATATGTACCATAGGTTATTATATTGTCACCCCAGTGAACAGAACTGATTTCAAAACCTATGGCCACAGTGTAATCTTCACATTCTAATATCGGGGAAAAAAATAACTGTCATTCTTTTTTTTAAACCTCTGAAGGCAACCACAATGGATATTGAGAGTCAAAAGCATATAAATGACATATACAGGTATAGATACAGGTTACAATACACAAACGCTGATGGAAAAACACATAATTCATACATCACAATACAATGGCTTGCATAGTATACATGAAAGAATAAGCAACCGCTTCATTGTATGATCTCCAGAGGACTTCTGACCTAAAAAAATGTACCATCTTGACATCACTCGATATTTTTTGTTTTTACGGGGAAGTCATATTTGAATAACTTGGCATCGTAGGGCATTAATAAAAGGTTCACAGTATCGCTTAACACATACTTAATAAAGTCTCGTTTCGATTACGTTTCGCATTATTATTGATTAATTGTAACATCATAAACAGTCCCCATAATTAAATTGTAAATGCATGGGCATAAAAATTGATTTGAAATGAATTAACTAAAATTGTTCTCGTTTTTACAATTTCGACCTTTAAGCGTTGGGCACCAGCTTCGGTATGAATGTCCTGCGACTTGCCTGAATGACTTAGATGTAAGCTACGTGTGCTTTCAGCTAATGGCACATAGCGGAACTTACTCAACTCCGGGATGGGAACTAAACCATTTAATTACGTCTAGTGACGATCACATTAGATCTATATTGGCTGCAGGACCGTGTGGTTGGCGTTCAGATAATGCCATCAGAGACTATATGTCTTCAGTAATGATGCCATTTGTAATAAAGTGCTTATACCCCATACTTCTGCGTTCTCTCACAATGCGCAGAGAAAAGAGAGTATCCAGGGCACACAACCGTGGACAAGGAAAGCCAGGACAAGCCATTATATTTTATTTCCATGAAAAGGAGGGTACTCACACGCGTGGGTGACAGAAAAGCTGTTGGAGGATTCGAGGTTATCTACATTATAATTCAGATGAAAAGGTTTCTCGGTCACATTTTGATTGGTGTTGTACAGCTGAACAGCGAATCTGAAGGCGCTGTGTTCCTGTACCGTAGATCGCATGAAGAGTCCCCCTGGAAGAGAAAAGGGATTCATTTTAAAAATCGAATGGGGAAATCGACCCGTTGACCAGTTTCCCGTTTGATCCCTTTAAATACAGTTATTTCTCTGAAAATGTGTACGGTTTTGTGAGTATAAGGGACCCGAAGCAATTACCAACCTACCGACCGAATACGAATTGAAGGATCCATACTTCACTGCCCGCCCACAGTTGATAATTAAGTATATGAATAAGATAAGGTTAGAGGGATACGTTATACTAGCACTGTGTTAAAAATGTAACCTAATGTTTGGAATATCGTGCAACTCACCTCTAAACCCACATCATTCAAACCCGTTATCTAATTTTGCGCATGTACTGTGCTCTCATTGTACATAGCCTAATTTTGTACAGGACCCGATTTCAGAATAATATATACTGTGTCGGAAATTCACGATAGAAATCGTTCATTGTCCGGCATGATACTTAAGTTCGATGCTTATAGTCTTTAAAGAAAGAAAATGTGTCCAGCGGGATGGGGTGATCGGGAAAAAGGCTGCATCTAACGGATGCAGTATTCTCTTCACTCAAATGCAAGTTCATCGTATGATAACTTAACTAGAGTTAAAAATCCGTGTCAGCGTAGTGTCCGGGAGATTTTAAACAGGCTATACCAAAAAATGCTTAATCTAACAACCTACACGCATTTTTAGATGTCAAAATGTGCGAGAATTGTTACAGGAAAAAAACAATATTACTTACCTATGTTTATCTGGTTAGGAAAGCCTGCCAAGGTTTTTCCAAAAAGCCACAATAAGAAAAGAACCACGCTATGTGCCATTTTCTCCAACCTTTAAATTCAACTCCTAAAACGAAACTGATAAGGCGAAACCATGAACACAGCCGTGGATGCTAAGGAAATCCTCCGGATTTATGGTCTCTCACAGCGCACCAATTAGGTTCATTGAGGTGCGAGCGGGGTTGCAGAGCAAATTTTCTGCCGCTGGACAAAAGCAGGATTTTGTCCCAAAGATGGTGGTGGAGAGAGTAGAAGATCTGATTGAAAATACGGCTCTTCCAATTGGGCCAGCAGGGGGATATTGATCAAACTTGATCTGACGTTAAATTAAAGAAGCATCTCTTCGCATCCTGGCTCCTTGTAGACTGGGACCGCAAAGCGCAAGTGCTTCGTTTGTCAACACTGAGGCGCAATCGATAAGTACACTACTCTCACGTGGACGGTGATTTTAAATAACCATTGGCCGTTTTTGAAGCCGTGGCGGCGGAGAGAGGAGGACATTGTTTGAAATAGCTGTGCGGGGGGAGTTCTCAAAAAAAATTGGCTTCGTTTTGTTTCTGTAAACGTATTTTGTACTGTGGTATAAAAACTAGTATATGGTGCTAATGCAATGAGAAACTTAAATATAATCTCATATCCAAGGAACATGAATCTGGGAAATAGTTAATAGAAAATATACTTAAGTTGATTAATATATTGCATGCCTATGGTGATTTTATTCTTTATTCTTTGGTGCTTTATACAGGACCGTTATTTATGCAGGCTTGGAAGGATTTGCACCCCTCAGAAACACTCCGACATTAGCATTTAATTATAACATTTAATTATACCATTAATTCGTTAAATCGTGCAATGGAATAACCTGATTGGCCCACGATATCAGCCGCTGAGTTGGAGGTTTTGCTTTCAATCAATCACAATTATAAGCAGTTGGCCTAATCGTGATTGCAGTGCCTTTGGCATTCTAGCTTTACGGGGGTGCTGTCCAATGTACTGAAATGAGTATATCTGCTACAGCACAATGGCTTTAGGGATTTTGTATAGCGGCCGTGTCTCACGCTGTTTTTTTTTTTCAGTTTAGTTGTTCTGCGAAAACACCTACAGTACTATTTATTTTTTAAAATAGTTTTTGCATAAGCTTTTCACTCGAAGACTGTACATCTAGTGGTCTGGGGATTTCAGCCAAATAGGAAGGATTACATCTTCATTTATGTCTTCATGTGATGCTCTCCCAAAATTAAGTTTTTAATGGCACTGCAAATGGTATGCCAGCTATGGATAGTGAGGATCAGGAGATGGCAACCATTTTGTAACCATGGAACCTGCAGTGTAAAGACAAGAACAGTGGTTGGCCTAATGTTGGCAAAATAAGCTCTATCTGCAGGACATGCACTTTATAGTTCACCTCAGCACATTGCCACAAAATGTGCTATTTGTGTAAGTCTTGGCTATCAGCACACGTTACTCATGTCAACACAGCTTGCCCATTGGACCAGAGGCTGTTTATAAAATCAAATGTTATGAACATTCATCCATTCCATATCTTTAGACTATACAGGAGACTTCTGTTCACTGCCTTAAGTTTGAAAACCACAGCTCTTTTAGATTTCTCTTGACGGTGGTGGCAGACATTTTTAAACTTTGTTTAGAAAAGTATAGTATATGGGATACTGGGTTGAAATATTATGTTTATTGTTTTATTATGTTGATACAAACAAGTTATATTTCTCTCTCTCTCTCTCTCTCTCTCTCTCTCTCTCTCTCTCTCTCTCTCTCTCTCTCTCCCCTCTCCCCCCCTCCCTCTCACACACACAAACTTCATACTGTACTTTTTATACTTACTTAACAAGGTAAGTCAACCAAAAGCTCATTCCTCATTGCCAGCAGAAACTTGGAGAGTCAAGGTGAGGGTAGGAGACAGGGGTTTATGAAGCCAGTCAGCTGTGGAGCAGGATTACAAGGCCATTGTCAGAAAGCCAGCTTTGGAATTGCAGGTATGTGTCTATGTATTTGACTTTCTCATTCATTCACTTCAGAATCAAAAGCTCTATCAAACAGTAATCTTCATCCCCAGCACTGAAATATATTTTTTTCATTATTATTAACTTAAATAACGATTCCAACTTTTTCATAATGAAAAAGTATGGATTACTTCTGAAACCATAATACAGGCAATATTTAGAACAACTAAGAACATTCTCATGTGTACATTTTTGTTGCATATATACATACATGCATTCTAATAAACATGTGCGCAAGCATATTCATAACCACACACACACACACACACACACACACACACACACACACACACACACACACACACACACACACACACACACACACACACACTCTCTCTCTCTCTCTCTCACACACACACACACAAACTACTATTTCTCTCTCTCTCTCTCTCTCTCTCTCTCTCTCTCTCTCTCTCACACACACACACACGCATGCATGCACACTCACTCACTGTGTAAAAAGACTGGGATCAGATTCCCTTTGAAGGTCTTTCCAGGGTGACCTCTTCTTCCCTGTGACCTGTCAAACATGAGTGACAGAGCCCAGCAACCTTCCCCCCATCCCCTGCTGCCACCATTTCCCCTCTCCCACCCCTAGTCCATGAGGAGCTGACCTGGTTGTCCTGCTCCATTGCCCTCAGTAGGGGTTCCCTATCACAGAGGTCAGCTGTTACACCAACATACTCAAACCTCACTTTATGTCACTCAGTCCCCAGGGAGAGGGGTTGGGGCAACCGTATTGATCCACTCCATGGGGCTCGTCATCACCATAACCAACCTGTAGCCACAGGGGGAGGAAGAGGGGAAATAAGTACCACCCCGCATGCTGTCATGCTTTTAAGGTCAAATAATGTCTTGGAAAAAACCACAGCAAGAATGCAGCAGTGCATTGCATAAAGGAACTGATATACTGGACAGGAGCTGGTTCTCTCTGTTTAACCACTTAAATATATACACTTGTACTTGCACATCCTAAGCGTATCTGCATATTCATATGTACATATGTGTACTTGTGAAATTTTATATACACACACAAGTTTAATGAACTCTCTCACACAAACACGTACTGTATATACAAACATCTTAAGGTTGGTTTATGTTTTAGGCTGATAAAGGCTCTGTGGGACGATAATGGCAGACAATTTTTTTTTTCACCATAATGGCCATCAGGCCTTAAGGCAAGGTGTCATTATTTCAGTGGCTTTGATGTTGTTTTTCTCCAAAGATACTGCAGCCATGGGCACTGTTAGGCACCATTGCCATAGTTACTCCCCTCAGAGGACTTCTAAGTACAAAAATGTCAACCAATTTTGACCGAGTACATTTTTTTTTGTTTGCCATGTTTTTGGGCCATGTTAGAACTGTTGACTGAATTTGACATGTTACATCTATACCACAGAGTAAACAGTATGGTGTATACATGTTTTTTCAATGACAAATGCATGCAAAGAACAGATCTTCCATTTGATGTAACATTATGTACATCATTATGAAACCGTACCTTAATGTAAGAATATATGTACTTGTTTCAGCAATTAGCTGGCAGTTAAAACTTCACAGCATATCTTGCTTGAAATAAATACTTTTTTATTTTGACATACAGGGTAAGTTCCCAGTTGTGCAGAGCTGTTGTCTCTTTGATCCAGTTACTTAACCTGATTTCCTTCTGTAAAAATATCCTGCTATAAATGGATAACATCTAAAAATGAAATTTTTTGCAATGTTCCTTGATTAATGGTGCCTGCTCAGCAATTTGATGATGATACTATTTAATTTGACCACCAACTGTATCTGTTCCTTCAGGACATTTCAAAACTAATGAATGGGTGTTTTGGGACAAGTTGGTATACATCAACTGCTTAAGAACAAGAAAGCAGGCCTAGACTCAGTTTATGCAACACTAAACATCTCTTCATATTGATTTTAGAAAAGTATGCCCTATAGAGCAGACCATCAACAAATATTTTAACCCCAAAATGACCATACTCACATACATGCATACATGCATACATATATACATACATGCAGTTGAATGTACACAGTCTGTATACAGAAACAAAAGGACAATATAAAATCCTGCACCATATGCAATAGCCGTGCCTTTTTAAAAGTTGAGGTTGATGCTGGAGCCCTGAATCTTTTCCTCTGTGTCTGGTGGGTAAAGGCCATTATAACGCACTGATCTTGTTATGGAGCGTGTGTTTCATCTCTGCCATACCAAATGAAAGTGCAGCCGGTGATATATTAGCGACTGCCGCACGAAGGCAGAGAACCAAAAACCCAAGATGTAATAGTAAAGTTTTACTTTGCACTGTTTCTTAAAAGGACTTTAGAAAACATGGCCCCTTACATATGCTGATGTAGCGGGCATACAAAGAAAAATAATGATTCCTCTTTCTTTGTATGCCACTTCCTTTAGCAATAGCTATATCCTGTAGAGATGGATGTTTAAAAATTGAACCTGCGAAGAAGAGTGCCATGCTACTTTCAAAAGATTCAAATGATTCACCTGGGCAGATGAGAAGCATGCCGTGTTATCCCTTGTTTGGAGCGAGGGTCGGTTTCAGCAGAGGCTACATGGTGCTGATAAGCTTTTCACTTTGCCAGTCTGTGTTGCTAAGCTGCATTCAAGCATCGAAAATAATGCTCAAATGTTGCCCAACAAAGACCCAATTTAACACCATTACTGTGCACTGCCAGGCAACTGTGCTAGTTCATTTTGTACTAAACCCTGTGCTGTGTAAACCTCATGTGATTCACCCATATGGATGTCATGGGTAGATCTGGTGCTTAATTGCAGTAGTGTATCGTGGCTATTACTATTGTCTCAGAGATGGTTGTACTCCCACATGTGTTTTGTCTTAATGTAAATAGCAATTATCTCTGCATCCATTTGAACGCCATCAGCTGAGGACACAGAGTAACAAGGGGGAAAATCGAATTGGCACCATGGAATCGGTCAGAATACTATTGTATCAAGTAACGCAATTAATAATACAACTTTGAAAGGCCCTTTTTTTTAGCTCTTTGCATAAAGTAGTGGAAAGAGAACATATCAGCAACTGTAATCTTAATTATTTAACTTCTTTGAACCAGACAATTAAATAAGACTGTTGCGTTTAATTGCTTGTGGAGTTTCTGTCATTAGATTTGATTTGCAAATAACCAACTAAAATCGTTTCCTATTTACTGGATGTCGGGTTTAATTGTGCATTGATGGTTGTAATTTAGTGGGAATTATGAGTAATTTAATGGTTCAGCACAATATACAAATCTCAAGGTAATTTAATTTGCCTTACAGGGATTTTCTTGTGCTTCACAATCCTATTTTAAATGAAAAAATAATGGACTGAATTTGCAAACTCATACACATTGGGTTTGATATATATACATCTAATGTTTTGATATGTATGGTTCTTACTTTCAGATGAAAATTCATTGGTGTTATATGAATGGGGGTGCCATTCTTACATAAAATGGAAACTTAAATCAACATGAATGTTACTTACTGATTTAAATAATGCTGAGGATTCTTTTTTTTTCTTTTCAGTTCCAGTGTAACAATATGAACCCCTTTCTCCCAGGCTGAATGTTGAACTGGGAGTTATACGGCAATCCTATTTTTTACAGAATGTCCTCCACCACTTCTCCTTCCACACCTGAAACCACGACCTCAGTGGAAACTTAGGAGCCCTTTTTGTTTATTTTAAAAAAGCTCTCAAAGACTTTTCCTGTTGGCTCAACACACAAGTTATCATCTAACTTCACTATCTTCTCTATGACCTCTTGTGTCTATGAAACATCATTTGTTAACATTAGCATTAGCAGCTGCATGAATTTAGCAGGCATAGAACATCGAGCCTGAACTGTTAAAAACACAGGCAAACATGAAAAGGATTTCAATGACACTCTGAGGGCCACTTGCAGGAGGCTGTCAATCCAAAAATGTCCAGATGTTATGAGCCGATAACAAATGAGAAACCCAAGACAATGTCCTCTCCCCTGTGAGTCAGGCCTCTCTCTCATGAAGTCCTACAGTGCCCTTTGCTGTCCCTGAGGGAAATGTACTGTTCTGGGAAAATCACATTTCTTTCAGAGCCAGCCTGGACTTCAGAGCCCTACACGGTCCATGGTTCAGTACAGAAAAAGTATCACATTTGAGTTTTTTCTCTTCCATTTTCTAACAAAAATAAACTTAACCTGAGATTTTTGGCTCACAGGTAAGGAGGGAGTGGGGTGTGGGGTGCGGGGAGATGTGGTTTAATTTTGTTATTACTTGACTGGACAGCTACCTGCTGGTTTTTAAAAATGAATTTAAATTCAACCCGTCTGCAACGTGCTTTGTCCTCTGAGTAACAAAAGTTGAGGTTTGTTTGCTTGTCATACATCATTTTTCAGTTTATTCAGTGCAGCAGAATGGATGATGTGCCGTATGAAATGTGAGGGGAAAAAAAAACAGTTGCAAAGACTCGTCACTCAAAATCCAGCACAAAGTGCATTGCGGTTAGACTGAATCCGGGTCTACATGACATCCTTTATAAAGCAGAGCAATGCAGGGCGTGATTGTAAATGTCATTGTGTCACACTTCTAAAGACCAGCAGGAATGCTTTAAATGTCAGGACAAATCATATCAGATAGCTGGATGAACAAAAGGATAGATAGATAGATAGATAGATAGATAGATAGATAAATACAGTATGCATATGGATATGCAATCAAGAGTGCATATACAACATATAGAGCAGGTCCTGGCAGACAGCAATGGACTCCTTTAAACAGCTGAAACATGTACATGTACATTTTGTTTATCTATAATATTTTAGAAGGGTAATGGCGGAATATTAGCCTATCAGCTTGAAGATATGGAGGCCTGAGTCTTTCAGAGGAGGTGCAGACCTCAGCGCAGTGAAAAGCCTGTTAAAACCCTGTGCTGCTGCATTAGTATGCGCTGTTGGAGGTGTCACCTCTACTGCGTAATGACCCTTATTGTCAACCCTAACCTACATTCATTTGTAACCTTGAGAGGATTGAAGTACCCTTGCAGGAGCGGGGCTCATTCTCTTGACTCATATGTTCATTATAAGTGTCTCATGTTAACATTCACAACCCACACAAAGAGTAAAGAATAGAATAGAACTGAGGACAAAAAAAAAACACTGGTCACTCAAAAATGCCACACTGACAGAACATATAAAAACATCTTGGCAAGGGCTTGATCCAGTATGACACGTGTCTGTAAGTTTGATTGTCAATTAGATGTGAATGTTGCATCTTTGCAATTTTAAACTATGGCACAGATTCACAACTCATTCAGTCCTGCTTAGGATATATGCAATTAATTCAAAACGGACGACATATAACGATACAATTTTCCATGGGCATGTTATATTTCATTGCAGCCAAGCCATTACATCATTTTGAATGGAAAGAACACATTCCAAATAGAACAGTGTATACTCTTAAAGAATCTGAACGTGTTTGACTGAATCTAGACCTAAACCTTCTTCTTCTCAACACCTAATTCTAGTAATTACAGATATCAGCTGTGCTGTTGAATAATGAAACTCAAGCTTGCAAACAACTGTCTTGATCAGGATTTAGGGATGAATGATGACAGACTGACCCCAGTGTGGCTTTATTGCTGTTCCCATGAAGGGGGCCCCAGACGGCACAGGCACACAACATGGACAGAGGAGGGACTGCTGCCGCTCTCACACGACGGCCAGCAGGGGCTAATCGAGTCATCATCGCGAGCCGGCACTCCGCCAAGAGGCTCTGCTCCCCCGCTCACCTCTGCATAAAGCGAGCTCACAGTCCGACCCGATGGCACTGCGCTACAGCACAGGGCTACGTGCAAAGCGGAAGCCACATCAGCAGGGAAATTCGCATCTGCATAGCTGCAGCGGTATCACTTGGGTACCATTTTAAAAGGCTAATGCAGCGCTGTGCTGGTGGAGACGCTCACTCTCCTGTTCTCTGAGCCAGGTTTTCATTGTGTGTGGAGACACCAGAGAGATACAGGGAGATTCATGAAGGGGAAAAACCATATGGATCTGTAATTTCACATCTCACATTTTGCCTGGAAGAAAGAATACTCTCCCCCCAATAATAGTTTCCATTCATCATTTTCTGGAAGTTAATCTTTTTCTTTTCAAACTAGATAGCCATAATTATTACAAGAGGGAGAGTCAGTGACTATCTCAAGAAGCCAGTATGTCACTTTTACTCTCATTATGTATACAGTATATTTTTCTTTAAAAAGTCCTCTGGATTTTGCACATGGTATTGGAAAGAAAATTGCTGACTGTCATTCTGTTTCATATTTGTCTCTATTATACCGGCTCCCATATCATATACCCATAACACCATACTTTATTTTTCAGCAATGCTTTTTCATATTTTTTTTCCATAAGGCCACATAATGTTGCAATGTTATTCAGGCATTAAATATTGATCTAAAATTGCAGAACTTTTCCATCTGAAATCACTCACCAGACAGCATATACCCAATGGTGAAATAGGTTGGGATGCAATTCAGGAGAAACCCTGATAATCTAACAACACAATCCAGTATAAAATCCTCAATCCACCTGCAAATTGGTGCTATTCATACTGGGAATTATCTATACTAGTAGTCATATTCAAACATTGCTTGATATGAGAGTAAGCACTACAGTCCACCAATTTTAGTTTGTGGCCTTGACACTGTATATTGTAAATGATTAGAATGTCTGCAGTCTTAATTAAGACACTATTTAAAGTAAATGAAAACACCCATGACCAACATACGAAGAGGCAGACAAAATAATGGAAAGACCAAACTATATAGGAATGTCTAGTTCTTCCCACAGTTTTCTTCCTATGTTATAACTATGTTATGCGTTTATCCTCTCTGTCACTTCAGTCTTTGTGTGTGTTTAAGACCATGGTCTATTGTACAGCACACTGTGGCAAACGTTTGTGAAATTCACCCAGCAAATACATATGATGAAATAAGAAGTAGTTGGGCCACCCTTCACCACAGCTGAACATGCTTTGGAAACCCACATATCAGTATTGATTGAAAAAAGACAAATATATTGGTAACTGGTATTCACAACAACACTAAGCTCATGTATGAACTCTAATTTAACTGTGATTTAGTTACCTCATAATACAAACCATTTTGTCATTTGGTTTTCCATTATTTTGTTTATATCTTTGCACTCCCTGCAGAGTTGGACCCTCCTTGGTATTCTCTAGTCTGCCATCTGGGGACAATGTTTCTTCACAGCATTGAAATCGTGCTGCAAGTATTAACTGCACTATGTACGCTTTCAAAAATCCACAGATGTACATATTAAAGCCAAATTGCTACATCATTTGCATTGAGCTGGGACCCTTATCCAGAATGACTTACACAGCTTATTTTTTTACACACTATCCATCTTTACAGCTGGATATTTACTGAAGCAATTCAGCTCAAGGGTACAACAGCAGTGCCTCACCGAGGAACTAAACCTGTGACCTACAAGCACAGCTCCATGACCATCATGGCAGTTTGGATAAAATTATTAAACACAGTACTTAAAAGACCAAATGATTAAAGTGAGCTCTTGTGATACAGATTAAAAAAAAAAAATCATTATGTAATGACACCATTCCTGTCCTGGGTCACAGAGATAGGCGTTTATCGTCTCCTGTGAGAATTCAGGGTAGCCTTTCAAGATTAAAGTGCAAGTGAAAAGGGCCCAAGATAGCTTCAAAAAAAGCAAGACTCACCATCGCCCAAGTTGCTATTTATGCATGTGAGTTTGATAATTCCATTGTAAAAAAAAACAAACAAAAAATAAAAAGGAAAAAGATTCACAGGGAACAATGGAGCAAATTCCTCCCCCACAGCAGGTACTGCAGATTTCCAATCTCTGCCTTATTTGGGGGTTAATTAAACCAATTGTACTTTTCACCTCCCTGTGCTCTCCTGAGGGTCTGTCCCACAATAACACTCCTTCCCCCATCACAGTCCCACTCAACTGAATGAGACCCTCTCTTCTGTGACTGAATTGAGCTCCAGAATTAACAGGCCCTGTAATTAGAGAGAACCCCTTGATGAACAGGAAACACCCCCACCCCCCCCCCCCCCCCCACACACCTTTCATGGGTCCATGTGCCTGGGGTGGGCACTCACTACAGGAAACGAGGCTATTTTGTGGTCATATTTTTAAAAAAACATACAACGCAGCAGCTGCTGTCCTGAGTGCCTGCGAGGGACCCAGGGAGAGGGGCAAGCTTAACTGCGGTCCTGGCGGGCTTACTCTCAGAGAGAAACACCATCTAGGGTAATGGGGTTTGGGGGAGGTGATCAGTGAGAGGGGAAGGGTGAGCAGGATGGATGTCATTTGCAGAGCGGTTCCCTTTTAAATTATTCAAGGTAATATTCCTCGGTCCTCACACCTCACCCTTCACATGCTGATTATTGCATGATCCAGTCAAACCCCAGCTCCCTGGATCTGACTGGAACATGAGACATTAGCTCTATGGCAATTACACAATCAAATAATGTAACATAATACAATATAACATAATTTACATGATATAGCTGCCTATGTTAGATGACACAATGACACACACACACACACACACACACACACACAAATTTGTACACATACGTCCAAATGTATACCTTACCTGTGTTAATATATTGTCTTCTGTGATAAAAGCTGTCTGTAGACACTCTCTCCTTCTACATCTTCCTTCGTCGGAATTTGACTAGTGTCAACATGGCAGCTGTCAGGGCTGCTTTTTGATAAAACATGTAAAGGATGGGAGCATTAATGTTGCATGACACCAACAGTGCTGGTTTTGTTGGGGCACTGGCATAATTTGCCCAGCAGGACAGGAAATGGGTCTGTGCATGTTTCTCCTCCATTTTTGATCGGCTGAACTCCTTTGCCTCTCAATTAAGCCTCTGAAATCACGTCCTGTCTGTACGTGCAGTTTAATTTTCAAAGTCAGAAGCTTAGCTAATTGCTTTATACAGTGTAGGATTTCTTACAATGAAATGGCCAAACAACATAATCCAAATGGGAGCTATTAAAATGGTTTGCTAAAACTCAAACAACAAACTCAATGATTAATTAGATATTTACCATGATGTAATATGAAACATTTATGTGTCTGAAATTGATAAACAAAAAGTCATAATCAATTACTGAACCATAAGATAAGCATGGGAAGAATGTCATATACTGTCATTCTTCATCACTAAATAACCTGATTTTCCCTCAGGAAAAATGAAGTTTCTATTCTATTCTATTCTATTCTATTCTATTCTATTCTATTCTATTCTGGTCCAGAGGAGCCACAGAATAGGCAGTTTTTCATTATTAACTCACACTTTGAATTGATTAGAGAGTAGATTCCACAGTTAAGTCACCTGATCTGATCTCCTGTGTTTGAATACATTGGTGATGATTAGATAAAAACAAAAACTAGCACACCCTGTGACTCTCCAGAGCCAACTTCTGGGATCCTTGTTCTACATAATGGTGTACATAAAAGAGAACAAACACACACATGGTTTATGAAACAATGAAAATAAAACATATGTTTAGTGATTGCTAATTTGCCTAACTGCATATTTAAAACATGCATTTAATACTGACTCTATGGGCTTGCCAGCCTGCCAGTATCTTGCCATGTAATAACCCAGGAGGCCAGCAGGATTCTTAATGCAGTAATGTCACAGTTCAGAGACAGCAGGGCCTGTAACCTCATTGGACTGAAACTGTTGCAGAAAGGTTTACAGACATTGCTCGACTGAGCTTCTTAATTTGAAGGGACACTTGTACACTGAGGCATCTAACAATCCTGAGGAAATGGCAGTAGAGTTGAAGACCTAGCTCAAAGTATCCTCCTTGAATTCATGAATAAATAAATCAGTTTCCAAAAAGGTGATGAGGGAAAAAAAACAAGGAATTTGAATCCAGGGAACAAAACACAGATCTTCACAAAAACCATTATTCATTGGCTTTGTTCCATCATCACCATTCGGAGGGATGTTTCCTCCCTGAGCCGAGGGAAGCTGTGACAGCGTCGTGGTATTAACGCTCCTCTTTACTAATGCAGACATCTCAGAGTTTAAATTGGTCTACTGTTTTTGACTGGTTTCCGATGGTGATGAATTCTGCTACATGAAAGGCAGGGCGTTCACAGGGTCTCTGCTGCCCAGGGAATTCCTCACAGAACGTCTGCTCTCTCGGCTGTGCAGGCAAGGCACACCAATCCAATATCTGCTTAAAGGCCAGCCATGGAATTTTAAACCAATACATGTCATTACTTTTATTCATCACGCCATGATAATAAAGATAAAGGGCCACGATACTAAATGAGTCCCTTGTTTAGAGTGTAAGCAAAGGTCATGAGAGTATCACACATACACGGTAACTATGGAAATTTGTCAGCACAGGTCATTAGTGGTACCTTTGAGGATGGAGGAGAGGAATGGTGATGCTGCACAGGCTGTTGGCAGTCCAACTAGGTTATACCTCCAAAATGATTGAGTTTTACTATATTAACTTAAACACGCACTTATGCCCATTCTCATAATGGTCAAGTTATCATACCATGATACACATTCAAGGGGAAAACCCAATGATAGTCCCTAGAATGATTGGCTCTGTAGGTCAAACTGAACACTTTTCCTGGGGTAATTTTTGTCATAGGATCAGATCCCCTAATCAGGATATAATGGGATAGCTTATATATATGTATAGTCTTATAATATGGGATAGATGACAGCTCTATATAGCATAATGAGAGCAGTGTTTTTTTAAAAATCCTTGAACATTCAGTGTTGCTGTTTGCTTCACAGCTATGAATAGAAAGACTGGGATTTTAAGGGCCATGCCGAAAGAGTGAAACAAGAGCTTCAGTGCTGAGCTGTTCATCTCATGATTTCACAATAATTTTTCAGAATCATTACTTTTTCATACTTTTTCCATCTTCGCAAAGGTGAGGTACGCATTATCTTTTCCATTAAATCTGAAATTCTCCTTGAAATAAATTTGACAGAGCAATTATTACACTTTTAGCATGCCTTCTCTGTTTTTTTAAGCATTCAGATAAATTTGACGTAACGAAAGCTCCGGCCTTTAGAAAATGCCGGCTTTCACTCCATTCTGAGCAGGTGTAAAGTTTTTGCCCTTTTTAAAACCTGGTCTCTGCTATTTAACCTTAAAGGTTGGCCAAAAGGCCAATTACTGCTACAGGTCAGCAATGATCAGGACTAGCATAGCAGAGGAATCAGCAATGAATACCGTTTTTGTAGTTTTTTTTTTTAATTCTGCTGCATTGTTGTTCATTTTTTTCAGATATCTGTAACTAGAATGACCCAGGTGGGAATTTTGGATTGAGCACTGCAACTGCAATGCAAATTAAAAATAAAACGTCCTGGATGAGGACATATTCAAACACAGACCTGGGGACCCTATCTGTTTTCTGATTTTTACCATAATTGCAACCATCTACATTTCAAAGATGTGTTAAATGTTCCTAATTAGACTAATATTTTTTATCGCAACAGATTGCGACTTAGAACACATTGCTATGGATACTATCAAGAAAAATTGCCCCATGTTCACATCTCAGGACTTTTAATCAATCAAATTACTTCACACACACCAGTCCTTTTTCATTTTTTCTCATGTACCATATGGCAAATAATTCATTTAGTATTACTGGTCACAGAAGAGGTCATGTGTTTAATTGATTAAACTGTAGACTGACAAGTGAAATAAGAGCGGTCCTAACAGCTTAAATTGTGGACACCTGGTGACTGCTACTAAACTATTTGTGGTTCAATGTCAGAGCAAGTAGCAATGACCAAAACTTATAATGGGTCACACTGAGTTCAAGGAAGAAAATATGTTGTAGGATGAGCACAGCCTTCATTTAGCACCCTTAATTGATCAAGGGAATGGCTGTATCAGATACCAGCATACAAAGTGGCTTGCCAGGAACAAGAGACCTTATTAGTGATCAAATAAATGTTCAAAAAATATTACAATATAAGATGACGGAACCACTGTTCTCTCTTCATCTTTAATGTGCCAATATATCAACACTCATGTTTTGTACTATAACGTGTTATTAAATCATTAATAACTGCATTATGCTGTTGATGTTCAGTCCAACATCAACACATTACTAAACCTAATATGACAATGATGGAAGTGTTGAAAGATCAAGTAATTCATTACAGGGTCACACATGTAACCTGTTTCCTTTTCACCGCAAGCCAAAAAATGAAAACAGCAACTATGATTTTCAGCTATCAGCAAGCAATGATAATCAGAACAACAGCAAACATACAAAACTACCTTAAAACCTATCCTTAGCCCTGTTATTCTGTAGTTGGTTGGAGACATTAAAAAGACCAAGGCTTAAAGCCCCAAGGTTAAAGCACTGGACTATTTCTAATTCACCATCACCAACACTTAATTATGTTTGACTAACCATCAACAATGTATTTTGTCATTATGTAAATGATCACTAGTGCACTTTTCAATATTTTATTAAGCCTTTGTAACTACACCATATTTACAAGTGTTATGAAAATATTGACAGAGGATATGCTGTATATGTAAACTATCGCATTCCAAAACGCAAAAAGCGAAAAGACGGACATGATGTCCTCCTTTCTGAAGGCAGCATGGTTTTAATGGTACATGCAGAATGATTCAAAGTGTATTCCTTCAATCATCATTCTTCTCTCCTTCTTTCCATCTTACTCTAACCTCTTTCTTTTGCCGTTTAAAAAATGGTACCCACATGCATACATGGCTCTGTGGGGTATTACTGACCAAAATGAAAAATTAGTCTTTTAGTAATTGTTGTAAATATCTGTTCAGAAAAACATTCTTCTCAGCTGACATGCCTGGGCAAATAAAGATTAAATGATTATGTATCAGAAAACTAAATGCTGTGAAAGAAGGCCTTAATTGCTGTCAAACCTCTGTTTGTGTGTGTATTAACAGTGGGTCTGAAATAGGTCACTTTTTGAAACACTGTGAACAGAAGGACTTTTCCAAGAATCTGATATTAACAGCAAGGCCTATGCGGTAGTGCCAGGAGCTTTCATAATGGCATTTTGAAAGGTTAAGTTCCTGAGAAAGGTCAGGCTCATGTAAATCCTTACCCTCGCTGCAGCGGGAAAGCCAGCCAGTGAGGTGGCAGATCTTACCGCAGTTCACACTGGAGAAGAGGAGGCTGAGGAAGAGGGTCTGGATATGGAGGGGGACGTGGGGATGATGCTCATGATGATGATCATGATGAATCCCCAATGTTAATAAAGTGTCACTACGTGCTCCCGTTGTGATTATTTTAATTTTAGGTTATTTTTTACTCTCACCTTTAGATAAATGCAGCCAAATGTCAGAAGCCCACTGCTATTTAACAATTAATTTTCAAAAGGTCAGCCTGCTCTGTGCTAATTATGAATTATATCTCTTCAATTTGGTCCAATGTTATATATTCTTATCTGACTAGAACCTAAGATTCCCACTCAAAGCACATTATACAGCACAGGAACACAGAAAACATATGTACATCTATCGGTTACTGAAATATCTCTTGAAAAAACATACTGAAATATTTTCAAGCACCAAGAGCCACTTTTCATTATGAATGTGGAGTGAGCAAGAACAGACAACATTTTCTGAAACACTAACTATACAAAACATGTCACATAAATCTCTTTGATATACTATGTAGCATTTTTGGCAATATCCTCAATGGCCACACTAATGTGAGTGCCTGAAGTGGCTACTTGAAAAAAGTATCAGTTTACAAACTCCTCCTCATCTCAAGAATGAGTCATTTTCCAAAAAGAATAATATAATGAGTAGTGAAGGCTGGCTAATATTTTGCAGGTGCAACATGTTGGTATGAATGTTAGAATTATAATGTCCGTACTTAATCAGTGGGAAATGGTTATTTCAGATCATTATTACACAAAGATTATGCATTACTTCTGATTATGAAGGTAAGGTTACTATGGAAGCATTCAGATGGAACCCAACCATGCTGCCATCATCTAGACCTGTCGTTCTCACCTGGTGGGTTGCGACCCAAAAGTGGGTTGTGAGACCATTTTTATTGGCTCATGGAGTGTGTGGTTCAACATAATTAATTTAAAGTCTTTCTACTATGTAGCCTACTTTTACTTACTACGTACTTCTATGGACATGTAGTTCTATTTGTTTATATTGTGTTTTTTAACAGTGCATGAAAGTGTTGTCAGTCGTATTAGCGCACTATTTTTGTGAAATAAATTTGAGTTTTGAAAATCTGTGTCACAACTTAATGATCAATGAACAATGTGAGTGCCGAGACAAGACCAGCTGAGAACTGTTGATCTACATCCTGATGGGAGAGTAAGTGCTGAGATATTCTCCAAACTGATCACAGCACTTGACTCTGCAGGTCTGTCACGGACTGTTTCCTGTAACTGACAGCATGCAACGCTGTCTCTTGTCTGAATGCTAACTCAGTGTGATTCCTGTGACCTTAATGTAGATAGGGGTTTGGGGGAGGGGGCAGATATTTTCGCCCTAACATAATGATCTTACTGAGTTTGTTTTTTTATGGGGGGGGTGTGTTGTGACCTTTGTCTATGTATATGTATATGTGTGATGAAGATGATGATGATGTTGACTGGGAGAGACAGAGATCAATCAGAGAGATTCTTTTACAATCACGCTATTATCAGTGAGACCAGGTCCCTATATTTTCTGTGGGACCATATGCACTTACCCAGCCGTTACATCCCCTAGGTGTCATTACAGTGACACTGAAATCCCAATACTGCCATTATGTTTGTTCCTCAGGAAAACCAATTCCCGGGAATGATAGAAAATCAATATATGGTATGAGTATATTCTCCGCATAACCCTCTATGGAAAAGTAATGCAATGCAATAAAATGCAATACATATATGGAAAGTCTGATTGATTTCAAATGGCAAATCATGATTATTGAAAATGTCAAGCAGTAACAAACTAAACTGAAGTAACAGAGATATTAATATTTAAATTAATAGTGATATAGAACACATAATCTTGATTATTGTGTGTATTACCATTGTGTTACTATTGAAACAACTGCACCCCGGAAAACTATAGAGTTTTGAGAAACATAGGTAGCAACAGTTACGACTTAAATTTGTCCATAATTCAGAGGCGACGCCACAGAATTGTGCGCATTGCCACTGAATCAATGTTTCAAAATCAGAAGAGGATGCTGTGAGTCTTACAGGAGGAGCGTGCACTGGCACAGAATCTGTTCTCTCAGCGCCGAGGAAAACTCCTGTCAGCATGTCCACTCAGGGAGTGACATTAGCATGTTCGGCTTACGCTCTAATAGAGTCTGGGGGGGGGGGGCACCGCTCGCGATCGGCTCCGAGTCACGAGGAAATGTGGAGAACGGACAAATCAGGGCCGACGTGGCAGAAATTGTCACTTCTGTAGTGGGATCAGAGGAGGGCACATCTCCTCCTCCGTCACCGTGACACTCCTGTTAGACCCCGGAAACCTTCACCTCTTTATGTGGCAGGCAACTTCATAAAGGCACATCTGTGAATCGTGATATGGGGCAAGAGCATTTACTGTATCAAGAATGAAGCACTTTATAATGGCCCTTACTATTTTATAATGAGCTGTAGTCACCGGTGGGAAAGCAATCACTCTTACATCTCCTATTGTGTCTCTCATTGTTTGGCTACATTTCTGCAATACTGGGATTTATCAATTTCATGGTCAATTTAAAGAGTGGACATTAAATTATAGTACATACAATAAAACTGATGTACTCCCATACATAATATCCCTCTCCTCCACACACACACACACACACACACACACACACACACACACACACACACACACACACACACACACACACACACACACACACACACAGATGTAGCCTGTTTCTCACAATGTTTCTCATACTCATACGTGTCCATTCACACATGCATGCACATTCACACACGTGCACAAATATCCATGCAACACACACAGTCAAATCCATATATAAAAATGCACACATCACACACACACACACACACACACACACACACACACACACACACACACACACACACACAGGCAAACACAGTCATTCTCTCACACACACACACACACACACACACACACACACACACACACACACACACACACACACACACACACACACACACACACACACACACACACACACACACCTCATTTCAACTCTCTAGCCTGTCTGATTTAATATATTGCTCTTCATAAGCATTTGACCTTGAAAAGGGCTTTCTATTGATGCCAGTTATATGCAAGTACTGTTCTAACAAGGGACTCTATTGTACTGATGGAACTCCAGTCCATGGCTCTGTTTGCCAGGAAAGAAGCACAATGAAAAATTAGAGCAGTAACACTGTATGCTTAATAATTATAACGCTCCTTAATCTCTGAAATATACGACTTTTAATTAAGTTATGAAGGATTTCACAAGTACTATTATTAGGTAATTTAGCAGCTGCCCCTACTTCGAGTGACTCAAATTACGTTTACAGTATATTAGATTTCGGGGAAGTTCAAACCAAAAAGGAAAGAAACAGACATGTTTGTAACATTTAAGAAAAGATGGTTGAATCTGTTCCATGTGACAGAACGCTTTAATCCCGAGCCAAAGCACATCATTTGAGCTGTCAGATATATTCCTAATGTCTTTGATGTGATACTCATGTTGAATGAAAAAATACTGAGATGTAAATGGTGTTGTAAAATGTATTCTGTCTTTATTTAAATGCCAGTTTAGGGAAAACACATGCTTGATTGAAAAGAAAATATCTTGAATCACGACAAAATCTTTTACAAATAACAGGATGGAAACTGGGAGAACACAAAATTCAGCAGTGTGGTGCACACATTGGATTTACTGTGGTATCAGTGTGAGGCATGGTGATGTGTTTGTGCCACCGTGCAGAGAGGTGAGTGGATCAGAGATGCAGACAACAAAAGCTTGTAAATAGGCCAAGGGCTGCTTTATCCCCTTCTTTGGGGGTTCAGAAAACAGAACACAACTGGAAAAAAGGAAAGAGAGAAAAAAAAACGGACAACCAAAAGCAAACACAAAAAGGTTTTTTTTTTTTTTAACACAGTCCTTCTGCTGCAGAGGTTGGACAGGCACCTCAAACACCCCAAAAAAAAAAAAAAAAAAAAAAAATGAATGGGAAGGGAGAGGGCAAGGAACAGCAGACAGAAGGGGAAGCCAAACAACAATGGCTGTGTTCCCGTTGGTCCACTCGTTAACTAACAGGCTTGACAAAAGCAACAGACCACACCTGAGCTTCACACGAGCCCATCAAAGGTCCCCGAATTCTTCCCAAGCATCTGAAAACAGCTGAACATAAGAAGGCAGCCAAACACAAGAAAGTTTCCTTCTCTTCTCCAACCTCTGTAAGACTTCAAACAGTTGAAGTAAGACAGGCGAGGTGAAGAATACATATTCCAAGAGCTTTATCCTGCAGAGAGGAGTCAGCAGAAACCAAGGTGCATCAAACTCTGACTATAGAGTGATGATCAAACCTATTTATTTCAGTTAGTTTAACATGTCAGAGACACAAACACCAGCAGCAAACTTACCTGACATATTAAAAAAGGTCAAGGATTTCAGTTCATATAAGCTTAAGCCGACAATAGGAGAGGCAGAAACACGACCTCAAGGACCTTGAACCTGGCCATTAAAAGCAGACATCTTTTCTCAACCGCAACATACCTGATAGAAAGGCAAACAATAAGGTATTTATTGCTAAATCTGTGAATCAGGTTAGCCTCTCAATGTTTAGTTTTGCAGCGTTATGTATTTTTATCACAAAATTACAGGGTGCACAAATTGCAATCTCTTCAACCCTGACACCTCGCCCCCCGCAGTCATATGATTCATAGCCCCCGTCCCCCCGACAGGTGCATACCTACTGTAAGAGGCTGACTCTCGCTCTTGTGATGTGATGTGTCTCCGCCCAAATTTCCGGCACTTTGCTAATGCACCGATATTCAATTACTAACTCTGACGAATCCCTCAACAGAGTGGGTGTGAAATTATAAACCAGGTAAGCCAATCCAATCCACTATCAGAACTTTGTGTGTGCCAATCAGATTGCAGGAATTCTTAGCCAGTAAAGCAAACTCATTCAGTCACTTTATTAAAGATTGAACTTCTTGAGTGTGTTAATCAGACTGCAGGAAGTCTGAGCCAGTAAAGCAAATTCATTCAGTCACTTTATTAAAGATTGAAATTCTTGAGTCAAGCCTACATGGTTCACAATACTTTCAAGGGAAATTGTTCACACAACTGGGCTCTCCTTACCAGTCCCTCTGCATACTGAACTTTCAGTGTGAAATTGTAAAAAATCATGAAAGAAATGGCTTCAGCATTTGTTGAAACGGGTTATATTTGGAAACTGTTCTGTGCAAGAGCTATCGCGTCTGGAACAGGAATGCAGGAGCGAAACTTCAGAGGACTTTCGTCTTTTGAGTGCTCTTCACTTCTGCAAACCCCCTCTTGGTCAGGATTTGTGCCAGTTCCTGTAGGCCCCTTACTGCAGCCAGCAAGTGAAAGCTCCAGTGTTGCGCCAAGCAAGCTGCATTCACTGGCTTATTTGTGCCAGTCATGCTGAGTGGAAATTCTGTTTTTCTAATCCAGACCCACAAAGAACAAGCATTACGCAATGACACAAAAAACATAATAATAATCATCATCATCATAGCAAGCAGGGCCTGTCACATGGAAGTACCTTATCTGTGATTTAAGACCCACTGATTGGTCCCAGGAGGTTGATGTAGGTCACAGGATGCTTGTGAAACACATCATACCAATTCAATAGACAATCTGTACTACCGACGGGGGAGGGTAGTGTCAATGAACCAACAATGGGAGGAGTTACCATATAGCATCAGTGCCATAATGATTTGGAGCAATGACCACACTGGCTGCAGAGAGAAAAATACTTCTGATTGGCTCAAACGAGATAATGACTGACAGTTGAGTGTAGCTCCTCCATAATGGCGTTCATGAAACTTCATTTCAACCATTATGAGTCTATGCAACTCATAATGGTTGTAAAAAAAGGGGTTAAGTTAGGTGCATATCTATGCTTTGGAGAATGAATACATAAATCACTTCTGAAAATGTACAGTAATGATTCTTCATGACTCTGCCCTGTACCCTCTCCTTGCTGAAACTATAACAAAAGTCAGATGGTTTTACCCTACAGGGTTCCACATGAGTGAAAAATGTTTGTGTCCTTTTGGGAACTACAGACGGTCCTCGACTTACAATGGGGTTATGTTCCAATAAACCCATCGTACGTGGAAAATATTGTACATTGAAAATGCATTAAATACACCAAATACACTTAACCTACTGAACATCATAGCCTCACCTAGCCTACCTATTGCACCATCGTAAGGTCAAAAAATTGTAAGTTGGGCCATCGCAACTCAGGGACCGTCTGTATATGGAACTGTACGTTTTTATAAAAAGGTAGACCTTATTCATGGGATGCAGAACACAGTATCAGTGTGGATCATTATATGTGCTTGCATAAACAAAGCATAAGAATACAGGCAAATGTATTCCCCATTACAAAATCAAAGTACTCACTGCACTCTATAGCATTATGTAACAAATTGGCCCTTTAACAAAAAAAACCAACCGTCACCACAAGATCCGGGACACTGAATATGTGACAAACAAAAATGAATTACGAGGCAACTTAAATCAATTCCTTTTTTTAGCGATGCAACACCCAACAAAACAAACCTTTCCAAACAATCAATCTTAATTCAATATTAACTTAAATTCCATTGAATTGTCCATTAGTATCCAAACAAAAAAAAGATGGAACTCACACATTCCCAAGTGAGGCTCTGGTAATCCACCAAACAACGCAAAAACAAAGGTTTGGTCTCACCCAAAAAATGCCTCTTGTCTGGGCTCAGTAGTTGAATCCACAGCATCCAATTTGGCCAAGGTAATCCAACGTATCAAAGGGTCCAGTAAGAGAGAAGCAACCAATTCAGTGGGACTGGCATCAGGCCCCAAACAGGAATTCTCCAGCACCTTGTTAGCCTCTCCGGTTAGCCTTTCTAGGTTAGCCTCCCTGGGTCCCCCTGTCTAACCCAGGTAGGTATCTTTTTCCACTTCCTGTCTCCTCCCCACAGGAAGACACCCTTTTTCTATCAAATTAAAAGTCCTTTTTTTACACTACATGACAAAAAAATACAATCCATCAAACAAACCAATATTCAAAATATAGAAAGAAAAAAACTGATATGGAAAGAAAACACAAAAAAGAAACATTGTCAGGTCACTCAAAACCAGCTAAAATTATACAGTGGATCCTGTATAGGATGAAGTCAGACCCCCCTTACTGTCACCTCACCTGAGCACAAAAACCCCAATGTGATCAGTGGAGTGCATGTATATGTATGGGCGATCTGATCTCCTATTTGTGGCTGTGTCACAATTATTGTGACATAATTTTATTTGGGGTGGAGCATGGGAAATATGTTCCTTCATTGAAGTCCCTTGGTATGAGAATTGTAGGGACCTCTTCTGTAGAGGGTTCTGCCCTTTGAATAGCATGTGAAACAGATGTATACGGAATCAGAATGCTCAAAAAAGGGAAGGAAATACTAGAAGAGATGTTGAACTATTTCCTGGCTAAACTGCAAACCAGGGCTCTTCACTCAGTCACCTAATCATCCACCCAACCAGCACAAGCAGTCCTTTGCATTTCCTGAGTGCATTCCCCTGTCACCACTACAAAACAAAAGACTTAACAAATAATACAAAGTAAAAAAGTTTCTAATAGACATGGTCACACATCTCAGAACTGTATGTGCTCTGCACGATGGCGGTGCCTCCCGTTTCTCTTCGATCCTTCATTTGCAGCGTTCGGGAGGCAGAGTTGTCAAGTTCGTTACCGTATCCCCGTGCGTGCTGATGAGATATTTTGTGATATGGCATGGCGCCCTTGGGTTTTCTCGGGGAAGCGCTGTAATAAAGGCGAGGAGCTGACTTCAGCACTGTCGGGATGCCATCAGCACCCGCGCAGGCACCAGGGGACACATCAGCCTGCCTTATTTGCTTAACAGTCGTGCTCCCACTGTGTGGGTGGACCCTGCAAAACAGTACACCTTAACCACACTGAAGCCTTTGCTGAAATCTTTCAAGCTAACCCTGCCAGCTGTTATACTTTACTGCAGTAGTGCAGATTAACAGTGGCATGTTCAGGGGTATGAAAAAGACATTAATCCTTATTCATCATCCTGTTTCTGCCTTTTTGTAATAATTTATCTGTATTTCTTAGTGGGAAAGAAATACAACCAATGGTCACATGGGAAAAAAAAAAAAAAACCTGCGCTTTTACTAGAGCACTATTACATACAAGGCACCAAACTGATCATATTTAGGAAGAGAGCATTTAAATATATGGCTGCTGGTTCAACTCCCAGGTGGGGCACTGCCATTTAAGCAATGTTTTTCATTTGATATGTTTCAGTGATCATTTTACAGTTTACTATGCATAACATCAACCTTGATAAGATGTATCGACTTATTTAATGTGGGTAATGAAAGGGAAAGAAGAACAGAAAAGGAGAGAAGAGGAATATAGATAGTTCAAAACACTTGAAATATTGACACAAGTGAACAAGGATGTGCAGTCACCGCAAGGTCAGTTGCTTGAGAGGAAATTCAGCTGTAAAGTAAAATGTTCAGATGCTTTAACTGAATGCTAGATGAATGGAAGTACCAAGGATAGGGGATTTTGTAGAGAATCAACTGTACAATTAATTCCCCAGAAAAAAAAAAAAAAAAAAAAAAAACAATACAGTTGGTCGAGAGAGTCTAGCTACCCTGGAAGTTCACATAATTCTCTGAGGTAGCAAGAACAACAAAATAAGTACAATCACAAAAGCACAGACATCGTCAAGAGAGTCAAGTTACCCTGGCAGTCTACTGGACAGTAAAACATTCTCAGAGTTGGCAAAAACAATGAAATAAGTACAATCACAATAGAGGATGGAGTTTTTATGACTTACTTTTGGGGTGTATTGAAAAGTTTGACAGCAGTCATTCAAAATGTGGTTTGGGCAAAAGCTTCCCTGGGGCTTTTCTTCCAGTTCATTTACTTGTGTTATTTAAAACCATTGCAAGTATTTTAGACAGTACCATGAAGGGTAAAAAGTAAACTCAACTACTGCTTTCATTACTACAGAATAGTGGTTTTCAAGTTTTGTCCTGGGGGCTCACTGTGAATACTGACTTTAATTTCAACCATGATAAAGACATCAGAAATGTAATGTTTGTAATTTGAAGTCTGTTGAAGGGTTGTTTACCTTATTTAGGTCACAATCATGTTAAAAATAGCTATGTATACCATGAAAAATAAACATCAATCTGCCAGATCAACTAATGCCTTTGTTTCCTCTGCTACATCAAAAACAACATTGCAAAAATTACATTTGAAAGAGGTTATATTTTCTGACAGATGAAATAAAATTGATTGTATTTGATGAGGGTATGGACAGCTGCTCACTGAAACTAATGGAATAATTAAGATTTTAATGACACAGCAAATGACAACAAGCCAAACCTGCATTGCGTCACAATACGCTTGACAACAAAAATATTGCTGAACGGAAGGACATTGTTGTAACATTGATAATTGACTAAATGGTTAGCTTTGTTTAGCTTTATTAAAAACCAGCATACAAATATCATAGGTCAAGACCCCAATAACAGACGAGTATTCTAAGAGTGCTCACGATGAGGGCCCGGACTGTGGTTCCTTAAAGCTGCTGATTGGCTGACAGGACATAATTAGTGTGAACGGATATGATATCATCAGTTACAAAGGCTTCACAATTTCAAACAAGAGCTTGACACCAGTTTTGCTCACAAATCAAAAAGAGATGAGGAATATTGTATGCATCTTGTATTTTTCCTGCTGACATGCATTATATATATAAAATGATACCTATATGGTGGACAAGATTGTATGTGTGTGTGTGGACAACATAGACAACATAGATATTAAATAATATTAAAACCAAAAAAAGGGGTAAAAAAACAGGTAGAGGCTAAATGTTTCAAAATGGCTGTGTTGTTGGTGTTGAAAGCCAAGGACAAACAATCAGCCTTAAACAATTCAAATGAGGCTGTTTTGAGGGGAAAAAAACCGCTAAAATGAAAAAATCAAGGAGCTTACATTGACAATTTTATTGTAGTTTTGCAATGATAATAGAATTTATCTTGTATTTGATTAGTGGTACACTAAATCAGCCAGTTTCCAAGGCACTGTAAAAAATTCTCTTGAGTCTATGTTTGCAATATTGTTTAATATGATGACTGACAAATAAAGCAATGATTGCAGTTGGAAAAAGACATTTTTTTTTTACCTGCGATAGAAAAATCTGCACTTCAGACCTACAATATTAACTGAAATGAGTCCACAACACCCAACAGCAAGCTTATTTTTGTAGATCTAGCCAGTGTTAGAATGATATTTTCATGCTGCTCACACAAGCCACATAATTAGAAACACAATACTGGAATATTAAAATATGTTGCAGTGAGTAGTGCCAGAGGCTAACAGTACTTTACATAAGCTAAGGTGACCTGAGATGGACTGGGTTTTTTTTTAATCTAGCTTTTGAAGAGGAGGAAGAATTTTTCAAGAGAGTTTGTAGGCTGAAGCCCTCTCCAAACAAAATGTCCTTGTCCTTGGAGAAATGTTTATGTGCATATGCCAAAGGGCAGGCTTATGTAGGTTTTTGCGCCTGGGGTTTATTTCTGTCAAGACATGCAGTAATTCCATGTTGCAGTCTTTGAGAGCATCAAATTATTATCATTTTCCAAAGAGGAGCTTACACTTTTATGCTAGTACAGTCTGTCCTCTTCTATGCTCTGCACAACCTCCTGGTGCTGTCAGGAGAAGATGGAGACAGGAGAGAGCATACAGACATGTGTGGGCGTTTGCATTGAAACAGTCGAAAAAGGAGAGAAAAATATCTTGCCTTAGTTTCCTCCCTCGCTACTGAACATATATACCTTGTAACTCACTTGGTATTGAATTAAATGCCACAACCCATTACATACGTTATCGCTGTGGTTAAAATAAACATCAAACAAAAAGATTAAACATCACAATTTGCACTACAGGTTAAAAATGTTTGGAGAAAACCTCTCTACCAATGTTTTACTGGAGTCAATATTTCATTACTCTAGTTCTCCATCAGCGTCAGATGAAAAGAATGTGACCCAAAGTATAGTAGCAAGAATTTGATTCAGCACTGTTTCCAAAACGATTTTAACAAACATTTTACATGTGATTTGATTTGGTGTCCATTTGCCAGTTTACTGGAGTCCTTTAAGTTGAACTGGGTAATGGTACAAAAATATAGACTTTTTTGCTTTAATGTAGGTGGGAATAAAAATGAATATATACACTGTAGGCCACTTCTCTCAATAGGTCAACTTGAGATTTTGGCAAACCTTGCAGAAACTTTTCATGTAAACAACAACATGCAGTCATTTGTCTGTGGACTTCTGCCATGGCCTTTGTCCTCTATAGCAAGATGCTCTCATAGTCTAGTCTCTGACACTGCTGTATGTTGGGGTCTGTCACAAGAAGGTAAGGTCGTTGAGATAAATAAACCTCATTTTGCTCACTGCACTGGTTCCCCTTGAAATATTTTACATGTAACAGAGCTCAAAGGTGAAGTGACCAGGAACTCCTCGGTCATTGGGCCAGATTCGGCATACGTGCTTTGTCCCTTTAAGTGCAGATGCAAGTCAATCAAAACAGACTTTATATCACACTGTTATGGAATGTGTTCTTTTCAGCTTCAAACAGAATAGCATAGCCAGTAAAGAGATCACAGCCCATGTTGGTTGAATTGTATTTTCCCATAAAGAGACTAAGCTAGCATGACTGAATCTAGACCATTTTTTCAATCTGGTGAAATCAAGTATTAGAATATTTTAATAAAACATTGAAAGAGAGATGCATTTTAAATAAAGCAATCATGTGTTGTTTGGTTTTTGGTATAATTTCTGGCTACAGAGCCCTGGGCAGGAGATAGATAATAAGTAAGCTCATTGAGAAACACAACTTTCTAATACTAGTTTTATCATTTTATTTTTCAATCTGGTTGTACTAATGAATCAGATAAGTTCACAAAACAGCTACATATAGCTGTTGAACAGGGGGAATAAAACCATATTGCCGTTCTTAAGCTTGATTTTTGGGTGAAATGTTGAGAGAAGTCATTGCAGAGCAGACTTTCATTGGATTATTTGTCAAGGGGCCAACATAGTTGGGGTGAAAATTTCAAAGACTGTGGCTGAGCTTTATTGAATGACTTTAATGACTCATAAAAATGTCATAACCTTCGTGAGGCTTTGGAGACACAACAGCAAAGATTCAATCAACATTTGCCCTGAACGCTGCCTCACAATTAAATGTGTTCATTTTTATCTTCACTAATACAGATTGATGAAATCCACAATCAAGATCAATTAACACACTGAACTGTTCTTGCAGAGAAAAAGCATAACACTCTTTTACAGCTGGAAGTAAACGTTACGGACAACCTTTTTTGTACTAGACTGGCGATTCTTAAATTTGGTCCCGGGAACCTATTGTGTATGCTTTTGTTAAAACAATAATAAATTCAAAACTGCAACAAGCAGTTATTAATTCTTAATTAGATACTTTCCACCGAAGGATTATTTGCCTACTTCTGATTTAGTCAGAAATAACAATATATGCTATGAAAAGTACATATCCCACAGCCATATCTCAGGATTGTAAGGTAAAGTGATGATTTAGGTCTATATGCTATAGATGCTGTATTATAAATAATTCAGTTCAGAAGAGGCTTGTTTTTCACTGATTCTGGTATAAACTGAAATAAAAAGATTTTAAGAGTCTGGAAACCTGGTGACTGGAACTATAAAACAAGTGTGTAAAATTACAGTAGAACTTAAATACCAATTTTGAGCAACCATAATGGATTAAGAGCTCTAGCAAAACCCAAAATACACAGTTGGGACTGAATCTGAGAACCACTGTACCAGATTTACATTAATCTATTTATTTTTAGATGTCAGAAGTGATGTAAGTCTATGAAATGACCAATAACTCATGGCTGTCAAAGCTGCTACTGCAGTATTAGCTTATAGTCTGCTTCCACAACCATTGCAACAACTGCTGCTATTGACATGACTAATTCATATTTAAGAGAATGTTCAATGTTAAATGACTCCCCCTTGGATTGACACGGAGAGCAGCTGTCGTTTCTCCTCTGTGATGACCTGCATTTCAACCAGAAGAATCTGTGAATATGTTACATTTGCCAGCCCCAATCCGTGGCAGGTGCAGTAATAAGGTGCTGTTGGCTGTCCCTGAATCTAGCATTTAACTTCAAATAACATTGAATAACGGGATTGAAGTCTGCTAACCCTGTGAGAGGGCTTGGAGATTAGAGTCACGCAGGGCTCCCCCTGCGTAAAATCACATGAAAATCAAAGCAAACATACCCTGCAAAACACCGATGAGGCAAGCACACCTGCTGCGGGGAGCCAGTGGGCCTGAGGTTCATACGTCTAAAACAACAGCAGTGTAACATGATAAATGCATGGACTTACATTCAGTCACATACACTTTAAGGGTATAACCAATTCGATCAAAACAGACTTTACATTACAACATAATTTTCTTTACGTGTGCTATATTTTACTAGAGATGAGCAAACATGTTCTGTGGAGTGAGTGCGTTTCATTTTAAAATAGAATAGCATGTGCTCTTAAAGGCACTCTAGTCTATTTTCATTGAATTGATTCTGCTCTTAAAGAGTGCGAGTCCATTTGATTGAATGCTAGGCATCCTTACACATGATTTAAACATGATCACTGGGATTTAATCAAAAGCGCTAAGTCCCAAAGACCGCCAATCATAGAGCATGCACATTTCTGTGGTCCTGCTTCAGATTATAACTGCTTCCCATCGGACCTGTAATGTGTGTGTATGTGTGTGTGTGTAGTCAGGCAAACCTCCCCCATCACTCCCACTCTTCATTTCTCCACATTGCATTTCATATTAATCAGTGAGTTGAGATGCTTATGCTTGTCTCTTCCGTCAGTACTTCTTCTGAGGCTTCACTTTTCTTATAGGTCAGCCGCACACATCCTCCTGTAATGTGTACCCGCCTGCCCGACTTTAAAGCACTTTTTTCAATGTCGTCTTCTTTTCGCAAAACAACAAAAAAGCTGCTGAGATCGATGGAGGTTCTTAAGGAACGATGATGCAAGTGCCGCTGGAGGCAGGAGAGAAATGCACCCTGCTGGGGCGAGGCAGCGGCAATGCAGAAGGTGAACGGCGCACTAATTCTGAAACGCCACATTTTAATGCCCTGCCCCCGACAGCCCTTTCCCCTGTGCAGATTGTTCAGATAGTCACGGCTAATCCAAGCGCTTGCAAGCCCCGGCTCCAAAGGCACCGACGTAGGAAAGTATCGATCCTGTCGGCTCATTGCTTAATTAGGCTTTTTGGTGGAAAAGCGGAGCTGAGAGTAAAGGAGGCGTTTTAGCCAACAGTTTGAGAATGTCAAGGAGCATGGCTGAAAAAAAGCCTCGGAGATACTCATTTGGCAGCAGAGGGTCACACCGTTTTCACGAGCACATCACAAGCCACAGCATATGTTCCCTGCTTTGTACACACTCTACCTGGATTTAAAAATGTATATAAGTCATCCTACAATAAGTCACCTTTAGAGTGGTACTATTTTTATACTACAACTACACCTATTACATTTAATCTGCTCTTTTTTGGAATGCTCTCTTAATTTGTTAATTTAGAACATCTGATAAATAAATAAATAAATAAATAAATAAATAAATAAATAAATAAATAAATAAAATGTTTTATCTGTGTAAAATGGTGGTTTTTCTATTTAATGCTAACGCTTTTGCATCATTGTTTGTAATGAAAATGGCTTCATTGCAATGGTATTAATTGTCCGATTTTATACTCGAATTTGTGGTCAAATTGTCAGTGTTTCAGAGTTTCACACCATAGAGGTTATAATATGTCAATATTACATCACTCACCTCATACTGTACTGTACCATTTTAAAAAGCTGTACATGTTTGGGAAAGCCTTGCTATGAGTTGACACATGTCAAATGAAACTGCCTTAAACCTGTCTCTTTTTTTTTGGGCTTTGGATTTGGCTTTGTGGACTATTACATGTACCCTGCCAACATATGAGACCACAGGAATAAACGTCCATGTTGAGCACAGAGACTAGCCTCAGCTACCTCAACTCCACCACAAGCATCAACCCATAACTATGGTGACAGTCTGTCGTGGCTGGGATATTAGATGCAAAAAAAAGGAGAAAAATACATCGGTTTCCTGTAAAATCCAATTTGCAGACTTAAAGCTTCACCCACTCATGTCTGTGTAGGGTTAGACACCTACCGTCTCCGTTCGTTCCTCAAAAACATGTTTTGATGATTATCGTTCTGCTTCAGTTCCTTAGGTTGAGGGACATGACAGAACCATTGTTTTTAAAGTCTGTACTTGTTATGAATTATTGATTGATTGGGTAAATCAGTAGGTAGATTTGAGGTATTTTGCATAACAAAGAGGTTTTTCACAGTCACAATGCAGGAGCTGAAAATTGCAAACACAGAACCTTCTGAAGACTGAGGCAGCTTTCAGTAAAAAAACTTCCACATTTTAGTATTAGCTATTTTTTATTGTGCTTATTTGTGTTTTGTAATATAAACATATATATTCTTAGCACACCCCCTGAATATACACACACTATTTATATATTTCTGCACACTGTAATGATGTAAACTGATGTGGCCCATTAAGTGACTGTTCAAAGAGGGTATTGAGTAAACAACACTTTCATCCTCTCACTGTTAAACTTTGCATGTAATGATGCCATATTGTCTTATTCTAATTAAATAAACTGATTAATCATGGACAAAATAATAAAGGATACTGTTCAACATTTTGCTGGCAATTTCTAAGTTTTCTGTTTATACTTTCTAATGTATTATCCCTGCTATTATCACAGACAATCCCTGCTCCACATCCTTGAACTGCATGGCTGCCCTGCACTGAATGGGCAGTCTCAATCGCTGTACTATATCTCTGGCCCAGAGTCATGTGATGATTGAGGACTGTTTGAGTAGTGATCATTAGTGTGATGAGCTGAGACTCAGAGGCGCCTCCTTCTGGTAATTCTGAGGATCAGCAAAAACTTCTTCAATCATGTTGACTTTTCCTAGCAGGATACTGATGTAGCACAACAGTATGAGGAGTTCCTCATTGCTGGAACATTCAAGCATTCATCATTCATCTCTCGCATGCCACATAACCCATCATTCAGTTATTCAATTCAATTTTATTTGTATAGCAATTCTTACAACAAGTTGTCACAGAACAGCTTTACAACTGATCCCAGGCCTGAAACCAGTTATTTCACCATTGCACCTTCAAAATTTGGAATTGCTTAGTTTCTTTGGGGATAAGTCACATTACGTTGTTTTGGGGATTTCCAAAATTGGCATCAATCGGGATGCTACCATTTCTGAAATTTTCAGCTTGTTTGTTTGGTTTGATGTCTGTGTCCTCTGGTGTAGCACTGATGGAAAAAAAAGTGTTTGATAGCTGCTATGGGGAAAATCATCACATCCCTTTTGATGGCTATTCATAGCTTCAGAGCTCCAAGACGCAAATCAACAGTGCAAATTGGTAATAAAGAAGATGGAGAAGAAGCAGAAGAAGAAAAAATATCTGGGAGGGGGGTGAGTGGAGGGTGACAACTAAACAGAAATGTGATTATTAGCTTAAGCGTTTGTGTTTTCGCCACATTTCTGCTGCTGTTTTTCTTCTCTGACAAGTGGCTCAGGAAGTAGTACTGATAGCACCAAGTGTTGCCAAGAGACACCTGCCTACAATCTGCACATTAATATCATCCAAACAGTGCAGCGCATGCTGCAGCCCTGCTCTCGGGTCATTTCATTTTGATGCTAAGGCAGGATGGCAGAGGAGTATCATCCAATCCTTCCAGTGAGAGCTTCAATAAAAAAAGCCCTTCCTTCTGCATCCAGCCAGTCTATAAATCACATTCACCCACTAATCCTAAAGTGCCAGCCATTAAACTGCTTTCCATTATTGTTTAGTGGGGAATGAATCTTCGAGGGTCCGATTTCTTTTTACTGTTTGACCTAAATTTTCACTTATGTAACCCCTCATGACCAAATATGTTAACGAGAAGCATTCCATATGCATGTTGTTATGCCCCTATATCCTTACAGGCATTCACACAACTGGATACTGCATGCATGTATATGGTGTTAGTTTCAACCATCTAGAAGTTGTAAAAGCAGAAAGCAAAACAGAAATGCTTTACAAAACCAGGACTTATGCATCCATTGTGATTTGGTTAATCTGATCGCAGGATGGGGAGTGTAGGTGGGTGCAGTCCTGTGAATGAAGGGGCTCAAGATACAGGTGAAACCTGTCTGTGGAGGAGAGGAGTGTTGGAAAGAACTGTGTAAAAATTGGACAATTAAATGAATAAAATTAAATGAATGAACACATATATCACTAAACTGAAACATGAATTTTAAAAATACAAAAATACAATAATGACTATGAAAAAAAAAATTACACAAGAAAAAAAAATTAAAAGCATGCTTGACCTTGGCCAATAATGCTTGCCAAGAACTTTCAGCTCCAAACACAGCTATGAAAACCAACGACAGCAGAGCCCACCGCTGGAATAGATTTAAATCCCAGGCTTACAGTCTGTTAACGCTGTGTCTCCTGTCAGATACAACTTGTTCAAAGACGAGTCATAAATACAGACTTGAACCCTGAAACAATATGCAGAAACTTCAATAAATGCCAAGTACATGCTTTGAATGAACTCTCTCCTTTGATCACAAAGAGATGACAGCAACAATTTAAATGGCATCCACTCGTTGCAGTATCTCTGAGAGGTCGCTACATGTAGCATGATTAGTCAGACTGTGACTGTGTGGTTATTTCAAAGGGCAGTCCCTGTGGTATTTTACAGCGCATTTTTGACTTTAAAAGCCAGCTTGAAATGAAACTGCTTCTTGGAGCCTTGACTGGACAGCGTGATATGCAGATTAACGTGGGGCTCTGAGCAGTGTTCGGACTGGCCCATAACTCAGAGCATGAGGACCTTGGACCGATTTTCTTCTGAAATTAGACTATTTCTCTGAAACTGTTTTAAGAAAATGGAAATGAGGACAGCCGAGGAGATTGATTACAATGAGGGAGCTTATCAGGTATCTAATGAATGGATGAATGAATGAATGGATGGATGGATGGATGGATGGATGGATGGATGGATGGAATGAATGAATGAATGAATGTATGAATGAATGAATATTTTATATTTCATGCCACAATTATGGCCCCTTTCATGTTACACTGTATGACACACACACACTGTCAATACATAAAATACCTAATTCATTTTAACCCCAATCATGACACATTGAACAATAGAACAACTTTAATCAATAGTGAATTCATTATGGTTACATATGGTACTGTATCTGACTTAGGAAAATGTAAAAATACAATAAAATAATAATAATAAAAACTTTTTCATTCTTGTTTGACATGCTCGTATTCTTTCTAATTTGCTTTTGGGATACCATGTCAATAACATTCATTTTTGACCCAGATTTTAAAACATGGAGCTTTCCCCAGCAATTTGATTTTAAAGGGCATTATCCATTTTCCCAGGTAGTTTTAAAGGAGTCTCCTAGGTTAACTTCATACAGTACCATTACGAATAAAGATATGTCATATCAATTAAATATGACAGAACATACATAATGGCAGATGGGAAATAATGTTTGACAGAACATTTTGAAAGACGTGGAAGGATTGCACAACATCATTTTCAAATCACAGGATCGGTGATATCAGCTAAAAAGCATCAAATGACTCATGTGTGCCTTGAAATCTTTCACAGACAGAATTTCTGCCTGATGTCATCGCTGAGTTTTTACTCATTCATAGTGTTTGCATTGCAGTTCGGTTCTCTGTATTCTCAAAGCTTCCTGGGTACACTACTCTTCAGTCCCAACCTTGCTATTTTTACACTTGACCCAAGGTTTACTCATATTCTCACAATCTGGCACACTCATCTCCTCATAATAATATGAGCTGTTTGTTTTTGGTGTGGAAATGTGAAGTTCCAACAATCATTGTCACAAGACCTTTTCTCTGCGGCTTGCTACCCAGTGCACTTAGCTGTGTTGATTAAAAACAACAACAACAACAACAACAACAAAACAAACAAACAATAATTTAATCATGAAAGCTTTTGAAATCTTTATATATTTTTGAAAACCTCTGTCATTAGTAATTTACTCTGTGAATAATGCACTAAGAGAAATTTGCACCATTTGCAGTGAAGGGCATTTTTGTTTTTGCATATTAACTTTGGGGAAGCCTGTACTAGCCTGCAATTTTATCACAAACAGAGTCTTTTAGAGCAGGCCTTTTTATGGAATTCATCAGTCTATCTGTTTTTTTTGAAAAGGGTGAACCACTAACCCCAAATAATAAATGTATGTTTTAAATGTAGTAGCCAGAGAAATACAAAGCAATCCTTGAAGAAAGAACAGTACAGTTTTAATTAAGCATACACACACACTCACATACATAAAAAGTACACATTTTTAATAGACAGTGAATCACAAAGCGGCCACAGAAATCCCTTTTGTATACTGTCAAAGCACAACTTCTGAAAGAGGCTATTGATAAGGGAAGCATAACTGAATTATGAACAATGATAAAACGTTTCCATTTTATTTGGACATAAAAAACAATGGACAAAAGAAGCAATTAATGAAATAAAATAAAAAAGTGTATTCATTTGTATTCTAGGCCAGAGGAAGCAAACATCACCAGGATGGCATGTTGACAGCTCTGCAGTTCCACATCCCTAGCTCCCATTCTGTTCCTAATACAAATTCACTGATAGCCTCTGTGGTACAGGACCAAACAATTCTTTGAAAAAACGACTCCAATTCAAAGGTTTCCTTGTCAAACAGTTTTGACTAGCGGACGGACTTTTGAAGTTTAGTTGCTTGCATTAGAAAATAAATGAAAAAGGGAATGTAGCCACATGCCCTTGTGTGGTGTCTCTCCCGGAAATCACAGAGCCCTTGTATTGATATTTGTTTTATTTCAGATTTCATTCAGTGGTTGATCCACTGTAATAATTCTGATGCGCTTTCATTTATCTCAAGTCAACAACTCTAATCCTAAGCTGTGAAAAGCTGCAAGATGTGATTTTGCCATTTCATCTGTATGTTCCCTGAGTAAACATTTTAACTTTTCCCCCAACATTGTATCACTCTGTGAATTATTCTTGACAGTATTTGCACAACCAGTAAGTGAATCACAGTGGAATATTTTCTTTAGTTATGTACACACACTTTAAATTCAAAAGTGCATTACTTAACCTTTTCATCTGCACCCATTTCCTACAATAATATCTTTCCAAGTGGCATTTCCTGTTCCTGGCCCAGTATAAAAGCATGAATATTTGTGGATATTACACATTTTATATTACAGTATTTTTTCCTCATATTTTAAATGTCAGCCACTTGTTCTGATGTGGTGAGTTAAAGGCTGCTCTGTTTTTGTTTAATGTAAATGTGCCCTCCACGAAAAACGCTCGCTACATGTCAGAAAAATGGAGGCCTTTATGTTCCATTGTTGCATTTATATGTATTTATGTGAATGTGGACTTTTCCTTACCTTCTGTGAATTCTCAAGGACTCTGTCTTCTCCAGTTGCTTTGCACATAGGCTTCAGTACCATAAGTGAATACAAATAATAATGATAAAAAATGTTTATAAACAAAAAGAGGGAAGCCAACCTGGAAGTGTGTATTTTTCATTTTAAAAGATGAGCCGTAACAGTGCACTGGTAGCGGTCTCACCTGATGTTCTGTGTACCTGGTGGAAACGCTGTGTTTTTGTTTTTCTATTTCCTGTGAGCCTTGAGGTGCCCCCCTGGGGCCTGCCAGCCTCCCAGCACGCCCCTCTTGTGGTGCCAACATTCGCCCGGCTGCGACTCTCCCCCCATTCTTGCACCCTCAGCCGCTGACACAACATCTGTGTTCAGACATTACTCTGCAAAAACAGCCATGACACAGGTGCTTGGGACTTTTTTCTAAACTACACTGCATAAGCACTACAACAGCCCCCATCACAAAAAGCAGCAAGCACCCCCAATGCACCCCAGCACACGCCAAAGTACTCCAACACTCTCCAATGTACCTCAACACCCCCCTAAGCACCACAGTGCTGTCATGGTTTTTTTGTGTAACTTTAATGCATCTCCAAGCAGAGATTTTGTAATATGATGCAGCTGCTGGTTGCAGTATCTTGTGCGCAGCTAGAGGGCGAAAACGTGACAAACAGCTGACACAGGAAGTGATGTCATTCAAAAGAGCTAGGTGTGTTACTATTGCCCCCTTTTCATCACAATTAAGGCATTTAACAAATGTTCTTATCCATAGTGACTTACAACACCCCGGTGTTTATGGGGGAACTTTTCCTTAGGTCCCACATGTACTAAATGTCCTTTGAAAGTATGAAAGGAGTAATGTACCAAACGATACAATGACAATGCCTTATAATAATCAATGCAGCCCTCACCGCACAGAGCAGCAAGGACCCAAATGAACCCCAGCATGCCCCTATGTACCCCCAGCACACCTCTATGTACCCCAATTTACCCACACATGCCCCAGTGCTTTCAGGTGAACTGCTTTGCACAATGACATTATGTGAAGACACGATACAGAGTTTGCATAGTTATGCCTCCTGGAGTATAATGCAAGACTTTTTCTCCTCTATAAATAAAGTTGTGCCTTCTGCTTTATGTGAGCATGGCACCGGTCCATATTCAGGCTAACTGGAATTCACTTTGGTCTTTAACTTTTAGTAACTCAGTAAGAGTAATGTTATTTTCAGCCCTTGCAAAGATTTCTTAAAACATGAATTTCAGAGACAGCCAAACTCATAATGCATCGGGGAGAAAAGGTATAATTAAAATAATGGAGAGGTGCCGCCATACTGAGAGGAGATGAGCCATCTGTATAGGGTGAAACAAAGGGGATGCTGCCTGTTTATGATTCAGATCTGTGAGGCATGACATTGAATGTGCTAGCAGCACCGAGAGGAGAATGAGCAAACGATAAAAAGCTAACTACTGGAACCCAGTATACCTGCAAACAGCAATGTGCTTTGATCATCTTAATGCAGAAATGCATTGCTCAAGACACAGAAGAGAAAATGTGGAGAGCCTAAATTTAACTCAATGACAAAGATAAACAAACATGCAGGGCTAGCTCAAAGCTAAAAACAAGAGCACATTTGATTATAATTAATTCCCATCCATTTTGGCTCCAGTCTTAAAATTGAATGTTATGCTGATTCCCTACAATAACAGTTTGGTGAATTAATTTTCATGAATACTGAACTTGCCAAACTGTGTCAGGGAGGGTAAAAATGAACACTTGCGTTTAATTGTGAGCCAAAGTCAATGACAAATGTTGATTGAATTCCGGCCCAACCTAGCTGTGACATTAGCCTAGCATTGGCAGTACATGCTTTTGAGAATGGTGCTCCATAGGCTCCTGTGGCAGCAGAATGCAGTCGTGAGATCCACCAGGTCCCACCTTGTGGAATCTTAGCATGTTCATCTCATGCATGGGTGTTCCAAATGCATTACAGCTGAACCCATATATAAAGTAGGACAGGGACAGATTGATGGTCGGGTCTCTCAGAGCCTGAAGGCAGGCTAGCTAGATTCCACTTTAAATTTGAATTTATCCTCCCTTCATTTTTGGGCGGTGATGGGAAAGAGCAAGACACCGTAAACCATATAATTTGAGAAGATATCATAAAATTTTGATCACAGACTCATGTAAATCAATCAGAATACTTCTTTGCTCCATGGTGGTAAAAATACTGATTAGTTCAAAGGGATTGTGTCACTGATGATGCACAGTGAAGCCAGGCACATTGTCCCATCACTGCTGAAAGGCCACCATCTTCATCCTGACAACTATTGCCTAAAGCCTGGGTTACAGTTTTCCTCCCCCTTGTTCTACATGCATTTTGCATCATATGCAGGCAAATAAGGAGAAAACGTGAGTGTTCCAATATATGCATTTTAAAGAGAGCAACAGCAACGCTTCCCGGAATTCACTCCCTGTCTCTGGGACTGTCTGCACAGCGAAGAATATACAGTTTTATAATGCAGAATCAGATGAACCCAGACCATAGACTTCACACTGACCTTATTACACTGAAGACAGAGAGGAAGGCTGGCAGCTCTCTGTGACTAAGAAGCTAGCTGTGTTGTAAATTCATATTTACATGGCAAGCAGCAACGGATTAGGATATTGTAGTGTCAGCGACTTACCCACTTTTTAAGAAATATACATATAAATCCATATTTATTATCCACACCTACGGCTTTCAGATCATGGAGGGGGGCCCTTAGACAACATTCTAATAGGCTTACTCATTAAAGCTGATTCAAACAGGTCAATATTACAGCCGTCGAAAGTGAAGGACATAATTATGGGTAAAATGAGAGCCCCAGGATAAGGAGACAAATGTAGCAATTCAACATTTAATACAGATTTACAGCAACTCTCTTCACAATGGTGCGCACCACCGTACAGCATACAGTGTTTCCCTTACCCCCCTTCAGTACATGTCCTGTCAATGTCAGAGATTTGATGCTGGCATATCCTCCGCAGCTTGAGCGATACTCAATCACGTCCAGATACGCTTGAAGTGGAGTGTCTAAGCACTGCTCCGGCAAGGAGAACAAAGTGGATGTGTTGTAATGGTGCTTTAAAAAAAAGAGTGAAAATCCAGGTATTTGAAATGGAGGGCAAGGCTCTTGGGAAATAAGCTCAGTTTCTCTGACAGTCTGTTGATGCGCCCAAGGCAAATTTTTGGACACCGCTGCCAAATTCGGCGTTTCTTTGGGAATGAAATTTTATGACGTGTTAGTGGGGAAATGCTATGCGATGCTATACCTTGGGCTGTAATTTGTGTGTTTTCTGTTGCATGCCATTGTGCTTTGGGTGAAACTACGTTCCATAACCTGGAGGTGATGGAGCTTGGAGTGGCCCACCTCCAGACAACCATGGCGGTGATAGGAAGGGGTCGTTTGGTCAGTGAGTCAAACTACCAGCTTCATCTTTATCACGTGAGCCTGATGTGCGTTCAGTTAAAAAAACTAAACAAAACTGATTTTTAAACCGTGATGGCCTCCTCAGTTACGCATACTTCACCCCAAATAAAATACAGTTATGTGTTGTTTTATTTCACGAGTTTCAATTTTGGAAAGGTTAGTGATCTTGTTTACATTTATTTAAAGAAAAATAAACACTGTAACAGCAATCATAAAAGATGTCAGAGCTTACTGTGTAATAGAATAGTGAAATTATTTGGCAGTTATTCCCACAAATGCTCTCAGTCTGATTATAAATGACATTAATTGGGGGCAGGTTTATTAAGACTCTTATCACACTGTTTGCATTTGAAGGAATCTTTTTACTCTGTATGTTTAAAACAACTTTTCATTTAAGACACATATTTCTTATGTCACATTATTAATCTATTCATTACTTAAAACAACTTTAGATTTGTTGATAACAATGGAAGTGGGTGCAAAATAAAATAACATAAGAAATAAGGCTGGCTGGTCTGGGCGTAAGCTGCAGGTTATTTTTAGTCTATTACAATGGGGGCCGGATAGAATGATAAAGTGGAAGCGTGTTCACAGAAGAGTCAGTCATTTGTTTGAACTCACTGATGAAAAGCTTTTGCCGCGTTGCACATTCTTTGAGGGATTATAAAACGTTAATCAGATAAGTCAGGCTGTATCAAGAGAAGCCACAGAATCTATAGACCGCTAAAATGCTTATGCGGTAAAATGGAAAACAGCCAACTTATTCTACATTATATTGCTGTGTAGGTGGTGAATAAGGCATAGCCTAGATACTGACATACCATCCAAGAGGTTAGAAGTCACTCCTACAGTTGATATTAATTCCCTATTAATATAATATTACATTTTATGTTGTGTAAATATAAATACAAATACATATGTTAACTGTTGGAAAATGATGCATTTAATGTAAAAGTATGCACTTAGGTGCATGTGTTTTCACACATATTATACAATGGCTACCCACAGCAATGAGCATCCTGTCCAAAAATGGGTATAATCTCAAACATTTCACAACCCTTATTCACAACTCTCATACAGAGAACATATATTGTAACTGTCAATTCATTTAGATGTAGGATTTGTGATCCTGCATTAATTATATTGTGTAAACCTTGGTGTGCAACAGTGGCTTGATATTAATCACCAAATTACTACAAGGCTATAACCTCCAAATTACCCAAAGGTGATTTTTTTCCTTTCAAAATTCTTGTAATATTGTTTCTGGAAGTACAAATATTAACCACTTTTCTGGCAAAATGTAAAAACAGAAATCTTATCAATACTATGACACTGTTTCTGGAAAAACATGTATTTGTCTTTCGTTGCTGGTTGGCGTCCTGCCTAAGCATAGCTGAGCGCTCTGATGCCACTCACACAAGAGAACTATGACAGGGCAGTGTCTGTCTGAGAGAGTCTGATCCACTTCAACTGATGTCCAACTTCAACAATTTGCCCAAGAATTCCCAAATTATATTCATAATATATACAAATATCATAAAATATATATCATAACTTCTAAATGCAGGTTGTCATCAGTTTAATTATAAGATATATTAACAACAGTATTTGATATGTTGCATTCCACAGGTTCTTCTTCATAAAAGTATTTTGCTAAAAATGACATGGATCATGCAAATTTTGACACAGGTTTGTATCCTCAGACACAGTTTTTCTTTCACTTTGATAAGGACTCATAAAATGAAAGCAGAGTGTGGTGACATCAGAGTTCATGATGAGTTCACTAGTTGGAAAAGTAAAGTCCCCTCATTTGCTGTACAACTTTTTGTGAACAGGACAGCTAAGTCAAGAGCACACTTCAGTGCATGGCTGACGATATGCAGCAGTAGTTCACTTGACAGTACAACTGCACATAAAATGATACGGCCAATCAGCAACTGTTAGAGTTTAAGGGCTAAAGTTTCTTTACAGCTGAGATTAACTTAAGTTTCCTCTCCTGTTCATCACACGGCCTTTGTGTTCACCATCCCTGGGTAGCTCTACAACTTGAAAAGGTGTTCATTATAAATTCTAATTGTTCACAGTTCATTGGATATACAAATTAAAAAGGGCAGAAACATATTTCCTAATCTTAATTTGACTTTAGGAATGACACGCTCAATTTGAGAAGTGGTTACAACTCTGCCTCAGAGGGTCAACCATATCACTCACCACAAGTTCACCACAAGAGCAAGAAAGTAAGCCATTTCTGTACATGAAAAAATGAAATCATGTGATACTTACATTTCCACTGACCTGTTTTTTATGGCCTGTGTCTTACTTGAAACATGAATCCAGGTACCTCACACTTAATTGTTTGTCAGCCATGTGTGTTTTTTTCACTCTTGCTGTAACAGGACATTAATTAAAGCCTTTTTTTTAAATTGAAGTAGCAAATTTTGTATGTAAGTACTACTGTGATTCACGTCAGGTCTCAAAAATACTCTTCAGGGAACACTGCTATGGAACCTATCTCATAAAACTGCTTTTTTCATCCAGAAAGGAAATGTATTCAGCAGAGCCAGAGTATTTTCGGAGGGGAAGAGTTTTATTTCATGGTTCATGCCCTCAATGTGATTAACAAGTTAAATGCCACTGAGGAGAAAGAGGCAGTTACACTCCAGATCTCCATCTAGGATGCTTTGTGGGACCTACTAACTGAGGCCAGCTGCCTGTTATCAGACTGCATCCCGGGAACAATTTTGCGTCAATTTTCATATTGGCTTGGGGGTGGGGTGGGGTGGGGGGGGGGTGGGGGGTTGATTGTGTTATCCCAGGTCATGTTGGGAGAACTCAACAGACACTCGGCTCGATTGTAGTTGAATGAATACATGAATAAAATTCAAAAGGTCACATTGTCTTTATTTTCGGTATTTACGTTGGAAGATGTAATGAATATTAATGATGAGCACAAGAAACTGAAAAAGAAACAGTACAGTTAAGGGGGAGACCAAGACTGTCTGTGGATTAAGTTTAGGGATTATTATTTTATATCAGCAGACTTTATGAACAGGTAATTAGCATTCCCCTGGTTAAACAATTGCAAAAGCAGGCTTGATGACTGGAACAACACACACAGAGGTTCAAATTTTAAGCTATTTCTCCCCTGTCAAATGGCTGCTTTCATCCCTATGCTACAGTGATGTGTTTTACCTGCTGTTCCTCTGAGTATGTTTTTCTTATTGCTAATGTCTGTTCTAATTATGCTTCAGTGGCGGTGTGAGACGTGGCTGATAAAGAGCGCTTGCTTGTAATTGGGAGATTGCAGGTTCATATCCTGGTCAGGGCTGTTTCTGTGTTTCTGTCTGCCTTCATGTATGCCCCACAGTCTGACATAGCTTCGGTAAACATTCAGTTAAATAGAAATAATAAAATGTTAGCTATGGAAATTGTGCAAGATAAAAATATCTGACAAGCAAATGTCTGTTTTTAAGACCTTTTGCAGTTGTTGCTTGTATTTTCAGAGGTCCAAAGCACACAGTGCAGGAGACCTCCATTTTGTTCGGATTCTTTTTATGGGCTCAAGGACCACAGGTGATAGAACTCCATTGTTTTTGCTAAGATTTTTTTTTTCTGCCAGTTCCCCGCAATAACTTTTAGCTTGTGCAGCCAAGACCAGCCAAACTCAAAATTTAGACCTTGATAAGACCCATTCCCCTCCCTATTAGACCAACAGTCACAAAATTTGGTACATAGCCCCTGTGAATTTTCCTCAAGGACCTATAAAGTCTGCCAAATTGGCGTGTACAGATCTAACCTAACTGCTATTTTTATGAAACTTTGATAGAATTGAACTCCCAATGATCCTTGACCAAACTTAGGACATTGTAGCCCAAGTAGTGACTGTATATCAATCCATTAAATTTGCAAAAGAATTGACCCTGAATTCAAAAGAGTGTCATCAAAATCATCTGTTAATGCAAATGCATTTACCTCAAAGGCCTGTGCCTTCTTCCAATTAATTTTACTATTTGAATTGAAATTTGCATTTTGCATTAAAAACTCAAACAACACTTTGAATATTAACTGCTCCTACAAAAATTACAAAAAATTCACATGGCATAGAGCATCTATACAGGTGATTTAGTGACACACCATTGAGCTTAGCATGTTTTTTCATACAAATGTATGCATATTCACACATCAAAAAGGGGGCCCTTTACATTATGCAACACATATAACTGTGTATTTACATGTATTTACTGAAATATTTTTTACCCAAAACAAGAGTAACAGTTAACCAAGAACAGGGCTGTTACACATTAGTTAGCATTGCATGACATGGAACAGTTTTGGCCTTATTTCACATTTGTAATTAAGAACATTTTGAACTTTTTCAGGTTACCTAAAGTGCAGTAGCTCAGTAACATGATGTAATAAACATTGTAAAGGTGCAACTTTATATAAAGTATGAAAGAAAGAAAGACAGAAAGAAAGACTGAAGTATTGGATTATTTGATAGCCATGCATGTAAGGGTTCCTAGCCAATCAATAACAATAAAAAATATACATACATACATACATACAAAGCTCATGGAACCTACCTACACATGGTGACATCGTTTGTCCTTAAGGAACTATAACATGGAAATAGTGACTTCAAACTCAATTAATGCATTTCTCCCTTAAACTTTGGACTTAGGATGGAATCTTACAGCAACACAATTCACTTGCATTATCTTTAGACTTGAATGCTGTTTTCAAGGTTCAGAAATTGTATTGTAGTTCATTCTGGAAAATGTCTACCTATATAAATGAATGATACATAAAGCTTCATGTCTTCCTGAATAAGGCCACTTGGTCTCTCTATCTCTGTCTTTCATTTATCTTTGTGTTTTATGTGAAGTACAAGAAAGAAAATCATTACAAAAATGTGAGTTAAGATATTAAGTGTTCTCAAAAGATCTTAACTTTTACATTGTGATTTTTTCCTCTTTTCCCCCCTCTTGACTCAAGTAAAAAATGTGCATCTAGATAAAGGAAAGATGAATATGTTTTCATATTAACAGCAGAGTGTTATTGTTTTCTCTGCTTTCCCCCTGTGGAAATGTCAGAGCATTATATTATCTACAATAACAGAAGATTACTCTGTAACACACTGCAAATCAAATTCCCTGAACGTCAGGGTGGTGGAGCTTGCTCTGTGTTTGTCAATAAGTCACAACCGTCTGCAGTGAAAATGTCATTACGTTTTCTTTTGTTTTGTCTTCCCCACATTGTGTGCTGTCTGTTGGATTTAAAAGGCCAGTTTTCCTAATTTGTTTATATGATCTGACAATAATCTTATTTATGTCAATAATGGGAGCCGCGATCAGCCTCCAGCTGCCAGAATGCACCCAGAGGTGGGTGTTCCAGGGTTAACAAGGGGAACAATTACAAATAAATTACACCAGTCCATCTTTCAGAATAAACTGCAGTAATAGTCCCATACATATCCTCAATACATTTTACAAATCATCTGGTGCTCATTTCGTTTGTCATGTGGTATTTCAGGTTTTAATCCAGGTGTGATATTTTTTGATCCAGGTCTAAAAATCTTTGACACTTTGACACACTGTATGTCTTTAGGCAGCAGTAATTGCCTCTTGCAGCAGTTGGACACGTCAGACACACATTTTGTCAATGGAAGCCCTGCATACACTCCAAGATGAAAAAGTGTCTTCTAGCTCCTTTAAAGGCTCTTTATTTGTCCTACCCGGGAACCCTTAAAGGTTAATCTTAGATATTGATCTTTAAGGGGTTCTTCATATAACCCTCAGAACAAGGTTCTACAGAGAAATTTTGACCAATATTTATATCAAAGAGGAACCTTTAAGGGTTCCCCCAGCAGGACAAACAAGGAACCCTTATGGAACCCTTTGTTCTAATATTGTTGCTTAGCATGGGATTGCTTTCCCCTTGAATATTGAACAAATACCCACCATATGCAAACATATAAAAAAAATAGCTGTACTGTAATGGATTGAAGCCCTCAGCCCATATAAACCCATTTTATCCTTCTTATTCAGCCAAGGTGCTCAATCCGGCACCTCACCATATTGTCATCCCCCGTAGCCACGGACTATCGGCTGTCACTGTGATAAAGTAAGGACTCTATCTCCGCTGGCTTTATCAAATTAAATTCCCATTTTTACCCTGGGTATTCAATCAGAGGAGATGTCTTATGAAAGTGGAATGCTCAACACTACTCCAGCCCACACACAGTTTTTCCCCCCTTATTAATAAACTTGGATCAAACAACTCCAAATTATTTTCAGCAGAGAATGTAGCCCTCTTAGGCTTACACAAGTAACGATTAGTGACAGCTCCATGCTTTTGCCGTTGTGTTCTCATGAAAGACACTTATTGCTAAAATGCTCAAAGGTTCCAAAACATGGCAAAATGCTCTCAGTAAGAATTGATTATGCAGGTGTCTTGGGCTTGCTAGAAATCCTTGGACATCAGGCCAGGAATATAAAACATATTGGTATTGGGAGAAAAAAATAACGGTCCGTTTTTTTCTTCCTGGTATGATATATTTCTGTCATTTGCTTGTTTGGTCTGAAGTTTCCATTGGACTAGCAGTTTCTGATGTTTGTCATATGTGTTTCAGTTGAGAAGGATTTCATAGAGAGAAACCTTAGCTGAGAGAGCTCGATATATGGAATGAACAAGACACTTCATTCATGCGTAAGGCCCATTCTTATGAAAACTTGATGAATGCATAAAATATGAATGGTGTCAAAACATAAATATACACTCTCATCTAAATTTACATTTTGTCTAAAAATGGCCCTCATCACAGTCTGGTTGATTGGCTGGCTTATATCTAGCTAGTCATACATGACATTTCTCAGAGGTGAAGACAGCTTTAAAACCTGGTTTTTATATGAGGGATAAGAAAAATAACACAAAAAGTCATGTCAGTTTTCCCCTGATGCCGTTTAAAAAACAGCCTCATTTTCTGATGTAAGGTTTTAAACTTTGTCAGAATATCCTACTTTCCTTTGAATAAAATTTTGTTTTTCTGTGACAGTAGAGGTGGGTAAAGTCATTTAAAATTTCATCTGCTACATGCCTACATGAAAATAATAAATAATTGTAAAAAAAAAAAGTTTTGATTTCCTGTAGGGCTATTGGGTCCTTAGATATTGATTAATCTGAAAAATAAAGTACGGTAAATAAAGTCTATGGAGTTAAAAACCAGCCAGTGCAGCACTGAGCTGGAATCATACACAAACACATAGGTGAGTGATGACACTGTACCTTCACCCACAGGCTTTGTCCCAGGTAATAAGCAGGCAGAGACCCACTAATGGCCTGCTTTCGACACAGCTGTCAGTCTACCCATATTTTTGCAAATTGGCACTGCTGCAGTATGCTAGTGAATAGCCGAGGCAAAGCTGTCGCGTCGAGGTTTAGCTGTAAAGAGAAGGTAAAATGGTTGGTAAGTAAAATGGCCTTGCCTCTAACGCACCGCTTCAGTGCCGATAGCTGTTGCCGATGGATATCCGATATGTGCCTGCTTTTGGGGATAAGTTTCTCACAGTAGTATATTGGGTGCTCCTCTTTTTCTTCTTGTTGCATGTTATCATTATTATTCTGAACCTGGCCTGAAAACTGTGCTGTTTGGAGACCCCTGAGACCTGATGCTGTCGTGTCCCGCCTTACCAGGGTAGGGGCGTGGTCATCGCTCAACGGGCCACAGCCCCGGCCGTTCCCCCGACAGTTATCTGGATGAAAGTACAGGGCGATCCCGCATGAGTGATGGAGGGCCAGTCCCAGACCAACGGCGGGTTCGAGGAAGAAACCCCTGGACATACGATTTAGAAGGAATGGAAGTTTACATGCGTGGTGAACACTGTAATGAGGGGCTGTGAGAGAGTGGTGAATGGTTGCACTTTAGCACTCTGCCAATGGAGCAACTGCTGGGTCTCCCTGTGACGAAAGCTGAGAGCCGGTCGTCCGCTCCTTTTTGGATGGCACTGTAACTCCAGCACAGTCTAATCTTCCACTGTGGGTCTCCTGATCTCCATTCCATTCGTTAGCTTTGCTTTGCAAATTCCCTTCTCCGGGAAGAATGATGCAGTTTGAATTTTACATGATATTACTTTCTAGTATCGATTTTATTTAAAGTCTTATCTGTTTTAGAATTATACCCTGGTAAATAATTTTCATCAGGCCACTTTTGGATTTAAAACATAAACAAGTTTGAATGCCTATCTTGTACAGCACATCAAGAGTCAAATGTTGATAAGTGGATTGAATTATACAATCATGGTACATTTTGTTACCTATTAGCTCCTAGGCTTTAAAATGTTCACACTTATGGAAATGGAAAATAAATGCTTCTGCCATTTTTTTCATACAGAAACAAGAATAACAAGTCCTGAAGTGCATTGATGGCACTGGTAAGGAAAAATAAGAGCTGAGAGTAATGGCGATTAAAGAGATTAAAACAAAATAGTAGTCTCTTATTGGACCCAGCAGTTGAGCTGAGCAGAAAGCCTTCAGGAGGCTCGGTGCTCAATGTCAAAGGGTTGATCGTTTTCTCTCCATGATGTCTCCGCACGGCCTCCTTTGATGCCCGCGGGTCTTTTTCAGCTGAAGGGTTTCCATCATTGCCGCGGAAATCTTTGACACCTGTACGTCAGCTATAAACAGCTCACCCAGGAGAGACCGCATTAATTAACCGCCACGGCACCAGGTGCAGACAATCAGTCAACAACCGGCCAAGTACTGTACCAGCTTACATCAAAGCCATTTCATGGTGCTCCACAGTAAATAATTGCCTTCTCAATATAGTTAGTGATTTCAGGGTATGGCGAGGGAGAGCAGGTGCATCGCTCGCAAGATTTTTGCGGTTGGCCTTATGGCAGGATCACAGGCACTGCTCCAATGCAGTGTTATTTAATTCAAGAGAATACTAGCAGAAAACGTACATGGAAATAGTGACAGTGGAGGGCTCAATGAGCAGAGTTTTTTTAACACCTGTCTGTCTGTCTGCCTGTCCGTCTATCTGTCTGTCTGTCTGCAACCCACATATTCACTGAAAAAGTGAACCATTTTATGACACCAACAACAACCACAACAACAACAACAACAACAACAAGTGCTGTAGGACTTAAAATAGTCCTTTCAAGGATTTTGGGGATGATGACTGAATGAATGAATGAATGAATGAATGTCCAGGAAGAATAGGTCTCAGGAAGCAGTGGCATTTCAGATGCAACACCTGCACAGCTCAGTTTTGGGACATTGGAGTGTAGAGATCTGATTAGACTCTGACTGCAGCCCTGGTTAGGAGGAAACATTGAGGCTTTACAGCCATTTTCCGAAATCAATGGATGCTGCAGCGGTGGGTGGGGCCGGCTGAGATTTAAGGCCACTTTTGGAACCATTAGTTCCCTCCCCCGGCCACTATGAGGTCAGCATAGTCTCGTCTCCAGCCTTTTTAAATAATCACCACATTTCATTCCACTAATAATCTCAATTAATCATCCAGTTACAACAAATACAACTTTCATGAGTGTGGATTGACTTAGAAGTAATTTTGTGCCTACACTTTATCACTGGTTGAAAAAACATTATTTCCCCCTAGAGAACCCGGGTTATGGCATTGCATGAGTTTTTAGAAAATTTAAGTTTATAATTCTAATAATAACAATAATAACTACGACTCCTACCACTAATACTACTACCATTACTACTCCTAACAACAATACCGATAACAAGAAGGCGATGAAGACTAAGAAGGAGGCACACATATTTTAGATTTGCAACCTGCCAAAACTGTGCACAGTTTTGAATACATCTTGCTTGCTTGTTAGTATGTACCCAGCAAAGTGACATTTGTGGAAATTGAAGTGGATTAAGGCATTTTTAGCCAGTTTAACCGTGACAAATATTGTCATTACCGCTATTATGCTTATAAAAGTGTCTAAGCATGATGTAATACCAAAATACCAACTGCATCCAGGATATCATCTGAATAGCTGTCAAGGCAAAAAAAGGAGAGCAGATTTCAGTGCCTCACTACCTTACAGATGGTGGGATTCTCAGCTATAATGTTTTCCCCATTGTGGGCCACATTGATTGGTTAGTGTTGGATTTCCATTTGCATTAATTCAAATCATCTATCAGTTCATTTTTTTTCCCCCTCAAACCTGAAATAACAAGCATCAGTTAGCGCCAGTTCTCACTGTTGCTACGATATGGTAAAGTTTCTGCTACTCAGGGAGCAGGCAGATGGCAGTCAGCTTGGGGCAATATTGTGAGGTAAAATATAACAGTCCTCCAACAGAGAACGCTACATTATAATGGGGGTGGGGGTGGGGGGTGGGGGTGGTATGGCAGGACAGAACTGAATTTTCCTGCATTTCTTCCTTCCAAAAAACAAAACAAAACCGTTCTACATTAACACATTTCAATCTTATATTAAAAAAAAAAAACATGACAGTATCCCTGTTGCCATGATGCATCTGCTGCAAGTCCAAGCTCACAAACTCAGTATACATTTGTTGTAGATGTAAAGGAGGGGGGTTTGGATGAGTGGGTAAGAGAGAGAGAGGGAAAGAAGAGAAAAGAGTGATGGAGAGAAGTGGAACAGAGGACTGAGAGTGTGAGAAAAGAATAGATACAAGAAGGATATTGAATGCGTCTAAATTGTCATTTGTGAGTGAGAGTTTTAGGTTCATTTTGTCATTCATAATACCTCAGAGGGACATTCTGAAGCATGAGTTTACCACTGTGTGCCTTTGCCATTGGTCTCTACTGTTGGTTTGACAAAAACAGTCTCTACTTCTCATACTAAAAGAAAACTGGCTGTAATTCCAAACTAAGGTTAGAATTTCCAGGTTAGCTAATGGGTATCACTGAAAAACAAGCGAAAATTAATTTTCACTCCAGCAATGTCACAGGAAAGTTAGCGATGAGATCATTTTCATAAACAGAGAAAATTAACCATTGTGTACTGATGTGCAGTCTCCAGTCATTATAACTAATGGGCATACAAATGTGTTCACTGCTTTGACATTGTAATGTCAAAAGCGCTGAATGTGTGTGTGTGTGTGTGTGTGTGCATGCATGTGTGTGTGTGTGTGTGTGTATGCATGCATGTGTGAGTGCACAGATTCCAGCGTTACAGAACATTGGACATCTGGTAATTTTATACAAATTCTGAGTTTGGACAGCTGTCATTGAACACGGCAGAAAAAAAGAGGCACAAAAAATTCCAAAAACACAAGCATTTAAAATCTCAAGGAAATCAAATTTGTAATTGGAAACTATGGTTACTAATTCGTATGCAGTCACCACATAGCTACACTATCTGCTATACTGTTGTGTAGATGACAATATCAGCAATGCAATCATCAATATGTGAAAGTCAGTTATTGATGTGTTATTAAGCATTCATAACAGGATCATATTGGACAGTTTCTGAACAAAACAAAGGAAAAACTGATATGTGCTGATATTAGCAGCCCTTTCCAGCACCTCCCAAGGAGGCTAAATTGAGATGGCATTTAGACACTGCTGACCATATGGCTTGGGTAATTAATGGCACAGATTATATTTTGGCTTATCCCCAAATGGTTCCAGTCAGTTATGCAAGGACATAACCAGAACAAACAAGAAAATGCCTCTTAAGAATTCCAGTGCTGAAAACAACCATTGAAAAAGTGCTGGTAGAATACTTTTTCTAATAACTCATTTGTATCTGAATTACACAGTTTCTCAAATAGCTGTTAACTGTTTAGTTTATATTACAAACTATTTTACATTAAAGCAAGTCCTTTGGATTTGGAATCATCAAAGCATCTTCAACATTGCATGTGTAGCCAACTGTGCAAACAGCAAATAAATAAACACATAGATGAATAATACATTTCTTAGCTTCTTGCAATTATCTTGACATAGTCTTAGCTTCAGTCAACATGTTTCTCAATCTATGCATTCATATAGAACTCTGATTTTTTTTTCTTCATGACGACAAGTGTACAATTGCTGAACTCATTTATATTGTCAGTGAATAAAAATGAATGAGTAAAAAAAATTGCACTTACTTTTTAAATTAGCATTTATTTGTAAGTCAAGTTTAGGATAAGTGATTATTGAATAATGCACAATGTATCAAAACAGCTTGTCAGATCTGCTGAGGTCAATTAAAGTGACTCAGTAATTTTCTGTTTTCATACTGTATGTTGAGAGCACTTTCCACCGAGTGCACTAAAGAAACCAGCAAATTGTTTAAGTTTGATTGTCTGTAAATGAGAATGTACTTACAATAATAGATAATTAAGCTGTCAGGAATTATTTTTTTTCCTGTCACGTGGGGATAAAATAATCATAGATTTTTATTCATAGTGTTTATTTCAAATTTTGTCGAAGCTCCTCCCCTCCTCTCTGTCCTCCAGTGCTGACCTTTGCTTTCTGCACCAATCACATACCCTCCAGTGCTGACCTTTGCTTTCTGCACCAATCACATAACCTCCAGTGCTGACCTTTGCTTTCTGCACCAATCACATAACCTCTAGTGCTGACCTTTGCTTTTTGCACCAATCACATAATTTCCAGTGCTGACCTTTGCTTTCTGCACCAATCACATAACCTCTAGTGCTGACCTTTGCTTTCTGCACCAATCACATAACCTCCAGTGCTGACCTTTGCTTTCTGCACCAATCCCAATACACAGCAAGATCCTGTATGGCCAGCCCTTCTTCAGAATATAACCTCCTCATGTCTTTTACCTTCATCCCATTTCATCTCCCATGTCACCACTGGCTCGGAGCTGTCCTGAGCAGGTGCAGGCTGGTTCTAGTTATTAGGGAAACTGTCTCAGACCCACAGGCAGCACTGAATCATAGGTTGGACAGTTCTGTTGAGCAAAGTGTTTTATTTGAACTACTTCAGAAAATACCCAGCTGTATCAGTGGACAGTGTGTACTTCATAAAATGCAGTATGTCTGAACCACAAAACATCCCAACTCCCATAAATGTTTCAAGAGCTCTGGAGAATGTCATGTTTAGGTTTTTATTTAATTGTGATATACTTCTAGGATCAGTCCTTAGTCATAATTGGTTTTAGAACAAATTTATTGCCGAAGAAAGTTCTGATGAAGTCCCAGGAATGCATTCAAGACATAGAATACACACATACAAACATTCTGGGAACACCCCCAGCGGTTACCATTTAGTCATGCAAAATCATGATGGAGGATAGTGTTACATACATTTTAAGAATAGTAATGAAATGGCAGATGTGTTTATCAGTGCTAGCATTAGTGATACATTTTAACAAGAATTGCCATGCGCTATTCAAACTCTATTTACACTGGAATAACAAAATTGAGATTGTAGATTCCCACAATGATCTTATTTATTTCCCTAGAAAAATGGGAAAGTGCACATGCTGGGAACATTAACCCTCTGTCATAAATTTGGGAGAATGTTCTGAGCACCAAAAATGGTTAGCTCTGCAGCACCTAGCTGAGTCAATTAGTGACTGTGCATCTGCTCTGGTCTACTCTCAACAGGTGCTCTTTTTTCACTGATTCTGATGATACTGCGAATGCTATACAGTCTACCAATGCAGTGTCACTGCCGTTTGTTTGTTATCTCAGTGTTCTTGAGGGCCCAGTGACCTCTTGTGCCAATGCCCATTTTATATTTATGAGGCTGGCTATTATGTTTACCTCATCATTATCCAATATTATGCAGTGTTTATTTGTGATGATTGCACAATTTTCTCTGGGGAGGAAAAGGTACAGTTAAGAATTTAAAAGCCTGGAGGTGTTATCTTTCCTAGCTGGACTGTTTTGAAGTTAATTATATTAGTCTTCTTCGGTTATCGTAAACACCAAGATTAAAAATCCTGTCATCCAAAGAAAGGCCTCTCTGTTCTTTTGTGGTGGTGTATGTACTTATGATTGGCAGATCTCTTCAGATCTTATCTTGAATACATGTTGATGAATTCAGCTAGATGCTAACCCATCATCTGAAGCACCAGGTTGCTCAGGATGATCTTGCTCTATCTCCAGTGCCTCACAATGAAACACAATAAGATTCCTGTATAGATAAGAATCATTCAGGATTTGTTAAAGCTGTGTCAATAAGGCTTTGTGTGGAACCACCGCTAATGAGACGGACAACACCTGCCATACAATTCTGTGGAGATGAAGGGAAAGGGAGTGTGGAGGCTGGGCTTATGCAGAATCGGAAGTCAGACCATAGGCTCAAAAACACAAGGTGCCTACCTGGCATTTGTTGACCCTGCTTGTCTAACTTCCCCTTTATGGGGAGGAACAAAAAAGCAATAACAGCAGGGAGACCCTGTGTGACGGATCTCCTCTGTTGTATTTCACCCAGTGAGGGCTGCAGAAAAGGCTTCAGCCACGGCTGCCTGATGTGGCTGAAGACCTCTCTTTATCAGCAGGTTTGGGCCTACCAGCAGGCTGATGGAAAACGGAAGCTGGCGGCTTGCTCGCCCGTTAGTTTCACTGCTCGGAGCAGTGTTTACAGACAATGTGTGTGTGTGTGCGTGTGTGTGTGTGAACATGTGTGAGGTCACTGGAGCCTCAGGCTATCTCTTACAGGATGCATCATTAAGCTGGCTTTTGGACTTCCCTGTAGGGGCCGGGCTTGTGTTTCAGTCCTGGGGGTAGGCAAAGCCTTCTGTTTTATTGGGAAGTACACCTGTGTCAGATGGCTGGACAGACCGGTGTCAGGTGGCATTCAAGTCAAGAATGATCACTGTGCTTGAGAACATGCTGTACAACTGACACGAGACTGAGGATTCATGAGACCGCAATAGGCTGGGGGTCCCAATTTTTTTTTTTCCCATTCAACTAACCAATAATTCTTTATTGCTAGGGAGAGCAAAGCCTTTTGATTGGTTGAAAGCAGTCAGTGACTGAATGTACATTGTAGTTATTACCATTATGGGATTTATTAAGCATCATTCTAAAATCTCTGTTCTAAATAGCACCATTAAGGGAAGCCGTCTGTTTGTGTAGTGTTATAGGGTTTAAGTCAAATGAAGGCCAGCTAAAGCTACACTAGGTCACAATGACCTTCATACAGACAGGGGTACCTTAATTTGCCATGTTTTTGTTATACTAGAAAATGTAATTCCATAAGCATATTGGGAACAAGTTGTGTCAATATGCATCACAAACCAAAACACCACTAATCCAGATTGACCTTTCAGACACATTTCATCATTAAATTCCTCTGGACAGTATGCATGGCTTTTTCCTGTGTCCAGATATCTCAATGAAACAGAAGGTAGCTCTGTGGAGAGTGGAATTCAGGCATGGAAAAATGTGCCTATTCAACTATTAAGACACTCTATACAGGACATTACAGACATTTCCATGACACTACTATGGCAGGGAATGCCAAAGGACAATGTGGAAGGAAATGTCATTAAAAACCAGGAGGAACATATTGGGTGATTAAAAAAAAAAACAATTATTTAGACACATAGCCTTTCATCATAAAACATATTTTTGTGCTGTTCTGAAAAAATGCTATATTAATACAATGCATCATTTTGCTGTATATGGAATTATTAGATTTTTCAAGTACATAAGTTTTCATTATATTCTGTTGGGAATGTGGGGAGACTGAGAGGATAGGGAAATAAGGAAATACCTACAACACAGCCTCAATGCAATATGCCCATTCATTAAGACACAAAGGTGCTGAGAGAGAGAGAGCATACATGAACAGGATAAGAAAATGTGCCCTTGTAAGTTAGGCTTATTTATTTATTTTTCCCACAAGCAGAATTATACACAGAATTCTTAAAGATGCAAAGCCGGGAGGGGACACGGGCCTCGGGGACCGGACTGGCCTACATTCGCGTGAATGTGCTGCACTGTCTCATTCCGCATGCGGGCAGCCAACCAACCGCCTAAGTAACCCCTTTTCTCGTCCCATGGTGCATTGCTAATTGTCCTTGGGATGGCCGTGGAGCTGAGATTATGCTGCATTTTCATTGTTTGATTGGAGCTAAAAAGGTCAGAGCTTCAAATGGAAATCGGCACATCGCAGAATGGACTAGTCCGAGGCGTTGGCTGGGCCTGGGCTGGGGGGGGGAGTGGTGCAGTGGAGGGGGTGGGGAAGCTCTCACACTTCATCTGCTGCTTTTTTTTTTTCCTTTCTCTCCCCGCCAAACCTCTCGCTTGATAAGAATTCGGCACCATAACCCACGGTCCCCAAAGCACCGCAGAGCGATAAACAGCCCAACTTGACGTCAAACGGTTATCTCCCTGATTCCAACATTCACTCCTTTCTGGAACATGCACAGTCATAAAGAACAACATCCAGTGGTTAGAAGTGAGTTTGCGGAAGAGCCATAATACGCAGGGGAGTGGGCTCAGATAAGCTCTTTAACAAGTAGTGGGAGGTGGTTCAGTGTTGCAGCTAAAGCACTCCGCTGTTAATATTGATTCAAGCAAATGTTGCTTTGCAAAACCCTTCTTTTGAACTAAAAGATTGTTAACATAAATTAAAATGGAGGGCAGCACTTTTGCATGAAGAGCCCTACACACAAAAAAACGGCATTGAGGATTCCACAAGCGGTACATATATTTTCCTTAGAAACACATATTTTTCTGTATAAACATTTGGCTTACTGACACAGGCTGTCATATCAAATAAGGCTTTACCATGTTCTATAAGCAGTGCATAAACCACATATGACAAGTGACATGGACAGTCATAAGGCACACAGGGGTGAGAGTGTGTCAGTATAAGTGTGAATGAAAAGGAAAGCACTGGAAAACACCTTACCAGTAGGACATTTTTCTCTCTTGTGTCAGTATTACTGTTCAAAATAAACTGGGAAATATATCAGAGACATAATTTAATTAGGACAATATTGTGTATTTTTTTAATTACAGTCTGCTAGTTCCCCATTTTCAAGTTAAGGTTCAGTGATGGAATCAGAGATCAGAGAGTTTGCATGTAGTTATAACCCAACTAGTATGATTTTTATTATAAGATTGGTTTGTTGTCCTAAATCATTAGTTGTAATTGACCTCCAAGGAAAAAGTCTGTGCAGCTATATAGCATTTTTTGTATCGGCTTTATGAAGACAGGTAATCAGTTGGCAAATGAGATGTGTAGATTGTTATAACAGAGTTATTATAATAACAGGTGTTACTACCATAGCTGGCAGCTGATGAGTTTCAGAAAAATATGACCACTATCAGAGTGATATGCATGTAAAAGTGAAGTGGATCAGCCTGTAAGTGGCAGGTTTTAGTACCAAATGCTTCCCACCGCTCCCGTACTTCCTGTTCTTCTGCCATTGGTGGCTCAGAGTGTGCTTAGCCCTTAATTTGGAACCACATTACAGCTAATCCTAATTCTTGGATAAAAAACCCATCGCTTCAAAATAATAAAAGGAGGTGATATTTCAATAATTAGCATGCAACCTGAGCTTGTGAAGGCCCAACAGTATGGCAATCCATTACTGAAACTGCACAGCAATAAACAGATTTTTTTGGCAGGGTTGTGTAAATATTTGCAGGATCATATTGCTCATGGAAAAAAATATGTATTCATATATGTTTGACTGTGTGTGTGTTTGTGTATGTGATTAATTCTGTGATGTGCTGTCACTTTCTTTACAAAAAGTGATCTTTCTCTTGTGATCCATGCTGCACTGCTAAACAGATTGTTGTGCAGGGCGATAAAGTCTGGATTTGGAGCTTTATTGTGGCCGGTATAATTATGGAACGGGCTCTTGACAGGACCAGAGACCAAAGTGTCCCATTACTCCAAGCAGGAAAACCTCCTTCTCTCCGATAAAATGTGTCACGGAGACCAAATTTAGAAAACGGCGCTGAGAGCTCTCAAAGAGGAGGGTGCCCTAAAAACACAATTACATAACACTTTACCCAGAGTAAATATTCAGAGGATCGTTGGCTTTAACTTGCAGCTGGCTTCGCAGCCCCTCTGGAAAGCTTGTGAAGAGCATAGAGAGGGCTGCCGGCTTTGGGTTCGTTTGACAAGAGTTGGCAGGGAGAGCTAGAGCTTGGGGGGGGGGGGTGGGGAGCAGGTATTGCACCAGTTCTGATAGAAAAAGACCCTGAGAGGAACTTCGGCTGATGGCTTCTTCTGCAACAATAGTTGTTCGTAGGAGGAGACTGCTCTCCTCTCTGTGGCCAACGGGGGGGACTGCATTGCAGTGTGGGTCTTTGGTGTCTCATCAGCCCCCAGCCAAACTGTCACAGCTGTGCCTTGCTGCCCTCACGCTGAACAGGGAACTCCAGCATACAGACATCATGTCAGGATATTCACGCAGTATTTCCAAAATGAAAAGTCTGAGCTCCTAACACCAATTTTATTTACAGAGTCTCTTGAGTCTTGAGTAGGATACGTAATTCGTGAACTCTCTTTTCTCATGCAAAGCTGTTGTATCAGCAGCGACTGGGGGCCTGTCCTTTTGTGGTCCAACCAAAACGATTAATGATTTGCTTTATGCTAGTAATGGAAGATAAAATATGCTTTTCCCTCTTCTCCTTTGGGCAAGTTCCCAGATTCTCTTTTGTAGAGCTTTGGCTTTATGCAGCATACACAGCTGGGTGACTGAAAGCAGTAGCTCAGCCTCCTTATGTCCTCCTTATGTTTCATTATGGATAGCATATAGCATGTACAGGAGTGAGAGATTCATGGAAGATAGTAGACAAATAAATGGAAGGATATGCCCCTTTAAAATTAAAGGGAGGCTAAGAAAGCCATCATGAGCCTATTCCAGTGCAGTAAGACAGAGCTATGAAGGGGAGTAAGACAGAGCTATTAAAGGGAGTAAGACAGAGCTATGAAGGGAGTAAGACAGAGCTATGAAGGGGAGTAAGACAGAGCTATGAAGGGGAGTAAGACAGAGCTATGAAAGGGAGTAAGACAGAGCTATGAAAGGGAGTAAGACAGAGCTATGAAGGGTAGTAAGACAGAGCTATGAAGGGGAGTAAGACAGAGCTATGAAGGGGAGTAAGACAGAGCTATGAAGGGTAGTAAGACAGAGCTATGAAGGGTAGTAAGACAGAGCTATGAAGGGGAGTAAGACAGAGCTATGAAGGGGAGTAAGACAGAGCTATGAAGGGGACCGCGTCACTGTGAAAGATCACGTCAGAAACAGAGTCTACTGTAGGATACACCCGAGAGAGCTCCTTCTCTTTATAACCTTCCCTGTATTTGCTTACATATTCCTTACATTAAAAAATAACAGGGTAAAAACAAAATTTTAGCAAACAAAAATTCAAGCATTAAAAAGGAATTACTGCACATCTGAGCATTGGAGTCACAATGCAATCCCATCCAAGAAGCGTATCAGTTGTGTTTTAGCAGAAGCAGGGGCAAATTTGCCTGAGAGATTTAAGTATAATAAAAAGGCAAGGAAATACATCTGCACCATCAGGGATATGGAGGGTAAAATGCACTTGCAGAGTAAGATTATTGACAAGTCTTAAAATAAAGCAACATGACGCAGCCAGATAAACATGCATTAACTGATGCATAAATGTGGTTTTCATGCATTTATGTTAATGTTATGCAAAGGCACCTTCCTGAATACATAACAGACGGATTTCTTCACTGCAAGCAAGTCAATACATCACAGCATGAAGAGGAATCAGGAAAACATAAATTTATGCAAAATGGACTTCTTTGCGATTTATAGTGTGTGGCAGAGTATGTCAAGACCACCCTTTGGACTGACAGAAGCGTTTACATGCCCACGGCGCTATCTGTCCCCATGAACTGCACGTCCTGCACGCAAATCATCTGCAACCGCAGACGAAAAATCGGCGAGAAACGGAAGCCTGGCGACCCCACACTTCATGCTTTCAAAATGCGCCTGCTTTTTTCGGTCTCACATAGAGATAATGCCCATGCAAAGCATTATGAAGCCTTTCCATTTAACTTCCACTTTGTTGTTCGGCAAACTTGTATATTAAAGGGAGAGAATGGCTGTGTTTTCCATCCGGCAGCTGCGCAGGAACCGGTGAGAGGGAGGAAAATGCGCCTTATCGCACTTTTTCCCCTTTTCTTCCGTTTTTTTTTCCTCTGGTTGTAATTTGCATTTTAATTTGGTGTTTGAACCCATGCTTAATAGAATTAAATTGAGAGACACGTTGACATGATTCTCTCACCCGTAAGACCGAAAAGTGCACAGCAGGCATAAAGAATTCAGGCCTGCCTGAAATATTTTATTGACCTTGCTTGAGATAAGCCTAAAGGTAAACATCCTTTGTAAAAAGCAATAATTATCTCAATCATTTCCCAAAGAGCTCCAGGAAAGAAATGCATTAACCTTGGAAATGCTTTATTGACGAAAAAGAGTTACTTAGAGGCAGCTTCCTGCTTAAAATAGTGTCTTGGTCTCTTTTTTCAGAATTGTAGTGCTCCTTTATAGAAGATGGTGTTTTGCAGATTGTGGTTTGTTTAGCCTTGATAACTCAAGGGTCTATAGATGTGGAATTGAAAGTGGCCATGTTAGGCATTTGGCCATTTACAGCAACTTTGCATTTCACATTTGAGTCAATATTAAGCTAGTGTAAGGAAGAAATAGCTAGCGGGGAGAGAGGGCTGTGATGCGTGAATAGCCTGGCTTTCCTCCTGCAGATAAAGAAGATGAAGTTTGGCGTCTGATAATTAGAAATGAAAAATCTTGCAGTAAACAATGTGGATCTGTCCACACATCATTTTCTCCAGTGTAAGAACATAAGACATTGAAATTAAAATGTGTGCTTTGATACACAATGCTTATTCCTTAGTTCTGGGTTGTGTGTGTGTGTGTGTGTGTGTGTGTGTGTGTGTTAGAAGATGTGTTTGCATTTGTGTTTTTGTGTGAAAAGGGGAAACAAAATCCCTAAAAACTATAATAATTCATAAATACATAAATTCCTACTGTCAACAATTTATGGTGAATATCAAAAATCTCTTGTCCCATACAGATATGACATACTGCTGTATATTTTCAATGTACTATAAAGATAATTGCAATGTATTTCCACTGCAGACAGGAGTGTTCCTATGGTGTTCTGCACCCATTATGAAGCCATTGTCACTTAATACCTATTATTGTCTCTTTGTACGAGTGCAATTTCCAGCAGAGAATAGTTATATTATAATGTTATTTTACCTGGCTATATTGCCCCCTGCTGTCTGTCACAAACAGGCCCCTGAGCAGTGCTAACACATAAATAAACATGGACGTTTATGTCATTGTTGCACTAGCAATAACTGAAACTGTTGGATTCTTGTCACTGAATAGATTCCAAAAAACAAATGATTTAAAAACAAATGCAACCGTCAATGCAGAAGATGATACCACTGGGGAACATGCTGTCTTTGTGACCAACATGTATGAAGGCCCCTGGCATGTATGAAGAAAACAGTGCTCATAGTTTTTAATCACTCATCATTATTTGGATGATGTGAGAAGCATACTGGTATCGGGTTGTAGTTAACCATTTTTTTTTAAGTTTGGTGGTTAAACGAATCCAATACTTACATAAACATATGTTTGGAAGCAACATATTATCAAGCTACCCAGTCAAAATTTGGCAAATACTTGACTAAATGTATGTCTTCATTGCCTCTAACTTTAGGGCTGACCTAAAATTAGAGGCTAAAAATGTGTATCTTTGGACATAACATGACAGCCATGGGAATGGGAAAGGGTACTTTTGATATTTTAACATCAATTTCAGACAAAAAAATATTTCATTCAAAAAATGAAAAGCATTGAAATATTAATCATTTTAAAAGAAGAAAATATATATTTGAATATTGGCATTATGCAATAACAACAGCAACCACAACAGCAGCAATGATAGCAATAAGAAGAATAAGAATACAAATAATAATGAAGGTCTTTAACGAACCTAATGTCTCTAAGCATGCTGAAAAAAGGTGTTTATAAGTGCTTTGCTCACAGTTTGACCTTATCCTCTGTTGACAGGGAAAATATATTGCTGGGTCAGTATTTACCGACTCATTTATCATAGAGTCACTCATTCTTAAGCTCTGTGCTAGAACAATCAAATGAAAGCAGCATAACAAAAAACCTGGCAAGAGGAAATTTCAAATTACAAAATCAGTTGGGGTCTGGAGAAGCGGTTTCAGGCCTGGATACCATTCCCCCGCCATTTTCTCTCCACCATAGTTCTTCAATTACTCCTTGCTGTGCTATTACTCTGAAGCGCGAGTCCTGCAGTGACTTCAGCCAACCATTAACCACAAACCTGCTTCCCACAAACACGGCCATCCTTCAAGTTATGCTTGGCTGGAAACAGAGTACGGCTAAAACACTGCCCCGTTTTCCTGCAGGAGTGAGAAACGGTAATAAAACTACATATACTGAGGAAAAAAAAAGGTCATGAGAAAAATTATTTTTACCAAGCTACTGAATCTGGTCCCTGCGTATCAGTGGGGCTGCAGACAGCTGAGAAATGGATGTACATGCTGGTTTAAATAAACAAAGCATGTGGTGACTAAAATTTAGGAATACATTTCCTTTCCTTTCCCCCTACTGTAAACGCTCATTTGTTTTTAAATGTTATTAAGCTGGTCTTCAAGTGCATATAAAAAATAAATGGTCTCATTTGTTGTCTTGGAAAGAATAATCAATCACCATTAAATAAATGGCTTTAAGAAGGAAATGGAGAGGAAATGGGTGATATTGCCTTTTTGTAATTAAAGCGAGGTTAGAGAGCCGGGTTTCTGACAGCTGGAGGAAAGGGTTTGAAGGCATTTCTTTGTGACGTGCGTGGTGACTTCAGCCACCTTACCCTGGGACATCTGCATTTACTGTAGTCCCCATATGCACTCTGGGCCGTACCAGGCGTCATAAACCCAGGAGTGTCACAGCGTTCCACAGTGACGTGCAGTGAAATCTTTGCCTGGGTAGGCAAAAAAAAAAAAGTTGTTACAACAGTAAATAATACCCACATGATGTCAATATGTCCTTTTAATAGACACTACTGGTCTTTAAAACCTGGAAGCCATCACTACATGACATATAACAAGCTAACTGCTTAGCTCGTGGCAGATGGTCATACACACTCACGTCTGTAACAGGTGCATTGATAGCCTGGGAAGGGCGTGGTCCAGAGGGAGAAAGAGTGGATGTCATGTGTCATGGAAGAGCCATAGACTGTAGGACTGAGTCAGAGTCAGTCTTTGCCTCAACGTTGATAATTCAACACAGTATGAGAACCAACTACGCATGTGAAAACCTACGAAAACTTTGGTCTTAGTGCAGGCAGAGGCACAGATAGCTTCTGCCTCAGCATTCAGGAACGGTAGTTTTTAGGAGCAAGCTGTGGCAAAAGGAGCATACTATTGTTTTAGAACAACTATTTTGACTGGTTTTACTGGAGTATGTGTTATCCTGGGACAAATTATGAATAATGAAAATTTAAAATAAAATAAATACATCAAAGTCATAAAGTTATGAATTATGAACATGAAGAAATGATCAATAGATACTATCATGTAATCTCAACATTTGTTTTTATTTTTGGTGAGGCACTGCCTACCCTGCCGACCCTGACCGCACATCACTGGCACCCTGTCTACTGACCGTTCTCCTCCACTGTGAGCCAATGAGACATCAGCCCAGATTAACCATCCAATACATCCATTCTGGAGGCGATGCCTTAGTGTACTGTTGCACTGTGCTCTCATCCTGGTCTCTCATGCTGAGGTGATGATATGGTCATAGACATGCTAAGCAAGAGGTCTCAAGCTCAGGGTTGGTGCATCATTCCAGCCAAGTGAACCTGCTTCAATTGGATCAGATACTTATTCAGACACACACATGAAACCTCGTGCTGAAACATAGTATGTAAAGAAACAGTTCTCATCATAGTGCATATCAAATTAAATTATTAGTTCCTAAGTGAAAACCAAAAGGAATAATTTATCAAATAATACAAATACAAATAATGATGTACAAATCAAGAGCAGAGGCTGGAGTAAAAACACAAAAGTCAAAAGTTTGACATCACTATGCTAAGATGCTGACCCCAGGAATATGTCAACAGGTACAACAGTTTTGCACAGAGAAGGGGGGCAACATACACCTATCTTAGCCATATGCAATCAAGAGCTGTTTTTTTTATTTCTTGTTTTTATTTATGTCTCCCAATATGTAAAATAATGCAAAACCCAGCTAAACTCCCTGTCTCTCTTAACACGTTTTTCTTCTCTTTCTGTGACCTCACTTGACTTGCCCTATGCTACCTAGTCCAGGGCTTTTCAAAGTCAGGATAATCTTGCATTATTCATAACTGTCCAGTAGGTAAAAATTGCACCGTAGGTGAACAGAATATGAACCATTCAGAGACTCCTGATCACAGATTTACTGTTTCACTTAAATCAGCACCGAACATGTCTTCTGAAAGTTATCAGCCACCATAAAATGCACTTTATTTCCTATTGACAACCTTTGTTTGCGGTTTTATGGTTATGTTGATGGGGTAAGTACAAGAAGAGGAGGCTGCATCGCCTTGCAACAGCTCTGTGGTTTAGCAGTCACAAAGCATAGCACTGCAGTACTAGTATTAAAAATTGCAAGCTTTTTTTAAGAGCCTTCAAGCCTCTCTACCAAATCCAGTCAATAGCTGAATGACCTAAAATGTGTCCTTACCTTGCAGAAATATTACTTAACTATAATATCTGAAATTGAAATTGATATTAAAACTGTATTTCACACATTATATGCTTGTGCAGTTTAACACTGACAATTGAATGCATTGCATTTAATAAAAAAGAAAATTGCATAATTATGAAGGTGTTGCAAAAACAAACAAATAATAATAAAAAAAAACATCTCATCAAGATTCTCTTCTCAAAATATACTTTTTAATAGAGTCTGTCAACATAATATCCTATGACTTCAATTTTCAATACACTTCTTTCTGCAATATTGGGTGTCAACACTTTCTTAGCTCTATCAGCTGCATCTCCTGCAAATGCATATGCCCCAGTCAGAGAAAGAGCTTATGTCTGGGGGTGAAGGGGGATAGGATGGGAAGGGGGGTTGGGGGGGGGTTGTGCAGAGGTGTCATTATTATTCTGCAGGTATTTAAACTCAATGTGTTTTATGGAAAATGCCAATGTTGAGAATCTCACTATCAGTTTTTTTTGTGGATTCTGATTGGTTTTCCTGCGAATTCCAGCAGATTTTATGATTCTTTATACATTTATAAATCATCAGGATGCAGGGCCCTCCAATAGGGTCTTTTTATCCTGTTTAAACTTGTAAAAAATATGAACAAAGCAGAGGGAAATATCCACTTTAGGCAGCACAAGGTTTTTTAAGTGCTATCGTTTTCCAGCTTTTTTTTTGTAAGATGTGGTTTTACTGAAACTTCACTTAATGACAGTTTAATGGACAAAAGGTGTGGAGTACACTTGACAGACCCATTTAAAACACATTTTTCCAGATAGCTTGTTGTTCCATGGAGGTTCTATGGGCACATAATATGGACATGTCCTGCCACCCAGCCTTCTGTTTTAGCATCTACTGCAAAATAATGAGACAGAAATGGAGCCAGCAGGAATCAACTGATTGTTAAGGAATGCTGAAGTATGGAAATCAGATGTAATAAGATGTGTAACTCAGAGCCCATTGGGACTTAGTAAAGAGAAAGAGAAAGTAAATGGATTCCTAACCTCTTACGTAAACTCTAGAAGACGGTAGAAGTATCTTATGCGGTACAGCAGCAGGTGTGACCAATGTGCTGGGTGATGAATGGCAGAAAAACCATACAACTGTATACACAAACACTACTTTACTAGTAGTCTTACATAAAGAAAAAAACTTCTGAAATCCAAAAAGGTTCCCACAGTCTTGCACAAAATCTAGCATAGATGAATACTATAAGTGATAACTTTCATGAAGAACTAAAAACCACCTGGCAGTTTACGTTTTTATAACTAGCCCTAATGGCAATGGCTCACGCCTAGGCTGCTTGCAAATCCACCTCAGGTGAGCCTGCCGCTGACATAGTTTAAATACTGGCCAAGGTCCTGAATGCCCCCCAGGCTGTGGGAGGGAACATCCTGGAAAAAAATCTACCATTAAAATAATGTAGAATCAATAAAAATGTAGTCCATCAAATCAAATGCTATTTTAAAATAGCATCTCATACTGTTGTGATCACAATACTACTACTAGGACCCACAAAAATATCTGTGTGAAAAATGTGCAAAACTGCACAAAACTCAGACAGGGTGCACATACATTCACCTTAGCTGCCTGTCTTAATGAGGTAGAGGCACCTCAAACTGCCACATCAACTTAACTTCAAAACTTTGATTACCTGTGGAAAAGTTCAATCGGGGAGGAAAAAAGAATTCTCACAAAGGAGTGCCTCATCGTGAGCCTCATTAGATTCTGTGTGGTGTGGAAGTAATTGCTTGTTAGACTCATGCTCAAGCAACGTAATGACTTGTGTGTCGATTCGTCAAAGGGCAGGATAGGCTGTGTTCCTGTGTGTGTTTTGAGGTGTGTGTGTGTGTGTGTGTGTGTGCGTGTGCGTGTGCGTGTGTGTGTGTGTGTGTGTGTGTGTGTGTGTGTGTGTGTGTGTGTGTGGAAAAGGGATGCTTTGCTGGAACACTGACTGTGTCTAGAGCACTGCCTTTAAAACCAATCCTGATTTTCACATATCTTGCATAATATAAGAAAAAAAAATTGCATTTTCAACACCTGCCGGAAAGCACAAAGGAGAATGAACTCAAATAAAAGCAGAACAAATGAGAAAGAAGAAATAAAAATATTCTACAAGTTAGAATCGAAATGTCCAAAAGAAATGTACAATCTAAGCAAACAAATAGATAACCAAACGCTTTGGCCCGCAGCGTAAACACTGGACTATTATTTCTATTCTTTCCTGCTGGATTGATGCCATTTTCATCTGGGATATAAAATGGAGATTGTTAAAATGATTATCTTGGGAGTTGAGTGATATGCTTTATTCCGTTTATTCAAGTTCCCAAAGGGTGTTACAGTAAATAATGAAAATAGATGCAAACCCCAGGAACAGGACGTAGGCATACTGCAGACTTTCACTTAACAGCCAGTCATTACATTAAATCAAATGTTTTCATCACAAATAGCAGACGTTCTGACAGGAGACCTACTTTAACCATTCTTCTTCCCATTGGAGCAAACCAAGCGGAGATCGCTGATGGCCATCTCAGCCTAAAGATTTTACTTCCATTTAATCAAATGCCATTTAGATCATGGAGTTCATTTGTTTTGTTGTGAGTGATTCAGTTTTGTGTCTGAATAAGAGGAGAAATGGTGGTTCGCACTGCTAATTCTTCTGTGGCGATAGCCACATCCTGTTACATGATTCATAAACGTCAGTTACCAGGACTGTCTTAGTGTTACCGTGACAACCTGTATTACTGTCAGAAGTGACTCATGTTTATATTTGCATGCCATTAATGAGATGCTGAATTGTCTAATTTTATTGTTGCATTCTAAGTTTTTTTTTTTAAACAGATCCCAAATAAACTAAAAATGCAACCATAAAACGTGCCACCTGCCTCTTTGCTGTCTGATGGAATATTTCGGCTATTTGCTCAATTAATGTGAAAATATGGACTTGTGTACAGCTGGATTCACATGCAGTTAACAGTTGATGTTTTTTTCCCCTTGATGAGTCACCATGTTGCACAAATTTAAACTTTAAATTAGGCTGATGTGAAACATGTTTAATAATAGATTCTGTTTTTAACCTTCCTTGACACTGCTTTACATCAAGAAGTGATTTTATCACAATTCCTTGTAAAAGAAGAAGTTGTCCATCTCCAGGATGGCATAAAATAAAACGGTATGAAATCCGTGGAAAAGCAGAGAAAAGCCAAACTATATCAAACAAACAATGCCCCAAACAAACAAACAAACAAACAAACAAACAAACAAACAAACAAACAAACAAACAAACAAATACATCTTGATGATTTACAGTTTATGGCCCTGTTGACAGTATGCTGTTATGTCTTGAAAATGTGATTTTACCACAGAGGATGTTATCTGCACAAGAAGACAGACCTAAACCTTCTTTCGTCTGCTTTGAAACTCATAGTTTCATAAAAAAAAAAAAGTTCAAACATCAAAATTAAAGAAAAGTAAACACTGTATTCATACAAGTCAGTTCATTAGTAGCGCTTAGTAACAATGGCAGTCTGACATAGTGTATAACAGGCCATTGATGGCACAGTAGATAATCACAGCTGCACAGCTGATTCTCTTCACTGACTCACTATCCGTGTGCAAAGCAGCAAAGGAATTGCATTGCCTGAGACTTCTCCAGAGATGCATCAGTGAATTTCCACCCGTATCAAAAGACGATGTGTTGAACAGAGTAAGCTGCCCCAGACCAGGGCTTCAGCTAAGCAAATCGATAATAATTAAAATACGTTTTCCATCATGTATACTCATTCCCAAAGTCAATGTTTATGGAAGAAGAAAAAAAACAGTCAGTTGGATTCCTTCTCATTTGCATACACTTCCTGGATCTGTTTACGTGGCATCTTCCAGGCAGTTTGTGTGCTCACACTTGAGGTTTGATCTGAGAGCTCGCAGATTGTGAGGGGCACATAAGATCTATAATTGGAATCTATTCCCCCCAGAAAGCGGAGTTGGCTCTCTCTGTGTTCAGCATCCCTCCTCCCTTGCCCAATGGGCAAACATTTCCGCAGACAGCTTCACTTCTGCCAGAAACGTGTGATTGGCCTCTGCAGTAGATCAAGTCGCCTTTCAAAAGCCCAGTGAAACTAATGTCTTTCTTTGAGCTGCTTTTCATAATTTGAAACAACGTTCAGCCCTTTCCTTTTAATTTCAGATACAGATAGAGCTATGTATCCCACAAATTAAAAAAAAAAAAAAGTACATATCCTCCAAACAGCTGAAACACCGTATACTGTCATTTTTTTGGGAGAGAAGGAGTCCAATGGACACCCAATTGTTTCCCTTTGAACTTTTCTAATATTTCCTTTGGGAGAGACTGCCCCCCCCCCCCCCAGGGTGCGCATTATGCAAATCCTAAAATGTCAGCTGTGAAGTGAACCGTGTGCTTTGCAGTTTGTTGTTCAAATGGATTCCTCTTGTTGTCATTTCAAAGATGACAGAAATCGACAGTGACTTTGAGCCTTTGCCTGGGCGGGAGAAATAGATGTGTAAATTTCTGGGTATGCATATTAAAGCAAAATATTTTTAAAAATGCAAGGATGTATGATGTTTTAATATACACTGTAGAGACATGAAAGCTATGTGAAATTATTGCTTAAAGCTCAATTCATAATAGACCATCCTTGACTAAAGGAAACAATTGAAACATTCACCAAAATGTTGCAGAAGGTGACATGTTATGAGTAAAACAGAAAAGCCTCTCTTATAACTAGTTTCAGCCACTTTCTATTTTTCAGTGCTTTCTCAAAGCATTATAACCTCGGGTATCACTGATTGTGAGTCTTAAGTCACTGGCTGTGCTGCACACACCCCCAGGAGGAGGGCTGTAGCTGAGCCACTCTTCCAATGTGCTTTCCCACAAGCAAGAGACTGTTTTCCACACTGTCCTGCTGGTCTTTCTCCATGCTGGGGGCTAGCTCCGATCAGAGGAGAATTGTACCTCTTGATGATGACAACTGGTATCCTGTGGCCAGTTGGCATCCCTTTTGGCAGACTTAATTCAGTGGCAACCCGAGAAGCTGGTGTAAACCCAACATACCCCTGGCGGTAAAAAAAGCTAAACCGTGCTCCACTGCTGCTGTGGGGGTGTTAGTCACAGCCAGCTAATTTCAGAACTACAGGGTTATAAGTCAAACCTGTGCTTGTGGAACGTGAGTTTACTGATTGATTCAGTCTGGAACTCAGCGTGTCTTAACACACTGAGGGAGAGGAGAGAGACGGGGAGAGAGAGAGGGGGAAAAACCAGAGAGGATGACAGAGAAAATCAGAGAGAAGATGAAAGGGTGACGGGGAAAGAAAGAGAAGGAGAAATAGAAGCGAAGATTGTGTGTGTGAGAGAAAATCAGAGAGGGAAAGTATGAGACACAGAGGGTTGATGGGGTGAAGGGAGGACGAAGGGGAAAAAGAGAAACTAAACAGACAGAGTGGAGGAAAAGTCAGACAGAGAGGAGAGAGAGAGAGAGAGAGAGGGGAGGCACAATGAACAAGAGAGACAGAGGAGAGAGAAAAAAAGGTCAAGAGAAAGGGACAAGAAAAACAACAACTAGGGACAGTTTTGTAAAAAAATCAGAGAAAGTTAATGGGGATACAAAGAGAGAGACAGAGAAAGGAGGATAGCCCAGGAGAGGAAAGCGGCGAGTCAATATGGACCTGTGACAGAAGAAATGAGTAACGGGCCTGGGCTGACACGCACCTCGATGACCACACGCTCCCCTCCTGTGCCCCATGCTACAAGACAAAGCAGCGTTCTCTGGTGGCTGGATGAATGGTGGGGGTGAGGCAGGTGAGGACAGGGGGAGGTGTTTAAGGAAGGGGGCAGAGAGTGCAGGAGAGAATATCGAACCAATATTGTACCACTATTTATAACTCAACACTTAGAAATATAAATGATTTCTACTGTGATGCACATACAGGGGCTTTAACCTTGGAGAATCTCGATGTACAGAAAAACAGCTTCTGTTGAGCGATTGGAGGTGGGCAAGGGGGATAATGCCTGGCTAGCCTGGGGCTGGGGCCTTATTAGGGGCTGACTATCTCCAGCCGCTGCTACCATCGATAACGGAGAGCTGGGATAACGAAAACACTGCAGTCCACACATCTCAAAATCACTCTCTCTCTCTCTCTGGGTTTTTCCCTTTCGTTTTATGTGTCGGGGTGCCTAATTGGTCCCTCTAAATGGTATTTTTGTTTATTTTGATCTGGGCGATCCCCCCGGGGAAGATGAGATTGACATGTCTGGTAGGCCGTGTCTGACAGTCACGAGGAGGCGCATGGCTGTATATTAATTACTGTTTGTTATGAGGGCATTTTGATGCCGCCGCTGATCTCCAATCCATCTCGGCTGCATCCGCTCAGCCGCGCGCTACGTGTGCAGCTTCACAATGGGCACATGAAAAGCATAGCAATCAATATCTCTTTCACTAATTGCGCCCCTCTTTTTTTAAAACCTGAACTAGTCTCCTATCGCATGCCGAATTAAAAGGGGGGGGGTAGCTGAAAACCGCAGTGCAGGATGCCTGCCTATCCCCCCATTCCCCATTCCACACACACTCACACACACACACACACACACACACACACACACACACACACACACACACACACACACACACACCTCCAGCGACTCAGCTTGTGTCAGCTATCAGATGTGCCAGACCCTTCTAAAAAGTCTGTGTCATAAATCCTGCGAGTTAGAAACCCATCCGTGTGCCACCCGCTGCGCCAGTCGCACCACCGCGCATTGACAGGGTTACGGCGGATAACCTCCACCAAACTGACCTCCCCGCAGCGGAGCCCAGCCATACCTTGACCTGTTAAATATCGGTCAGACTGTGCGGGGGGTCTGGGGGTTGAGAGCGAGACATTTTTGCAAACGTGGTGGGGGGTCAGAGTTTCCATACTGCGCCCAGCTGGGCATCTCTATGCCAACCAAGGTGCCTTTTTGCTATTCACATACTGCAGCAAAACTACACTCTTGCCTGCATTACAGTTCAAGGGGCACAAAAATCTCACATTATACATGCACATAGCCGTGCACACATCTCTGTCTCTTTCACACAAGGTCTTGGAACTTTTGATGTGTCTTTTCATTGTGCCAGTATGTACTCCATTCCATCAAGAGATGCATATTCAAACATTTGAAAAGCTCCTCAATTATCAGTCAAGCTGAATTAAAAGATGGCAGTGACCTTTCCTTTTGAAGGTCTGTACAAAGTGAAATGGAGAAGTCGCGCGCTTCAATTGGCTCTCACTGATTCAGCATCGGAAGAGGCAGAAAGGATGGCAAAAAGATAAATAAAAAATAATCCATGCCATTACCATATGCTGATTGGCCATCACAAAGTGTGAGTGATGCCCTCCCGCTTGGTCTCGGTTCGTCCACATGCATGAACGCTCTGATGGCGGCGTCGTGCTAGGTGAAGGAAGTCACGACGAGCACCCTCCAGGATCATTAAGCTCTCTCAGCGTGCCTTCCTGGCCCGTCCCCCCCAACCTCCAGCTCTGCAGGTGTCAGATCCTGTCCTCCCCATTAGCCCTGTGTGAATTCAGGAGATGGACGACACCTTACTGCCTCCCAACGGACAAAGGGACATGCTCCAGAAAATGATATTGCTGTTCTGAGCATGTATGCATTTCTATAGTTTTGTCTCATGTCAATCACTCCCCACCACTGCTTGGAGAGGCGTGGCTTATGCGGCCATGGCTGTCGTCAAAGGGTGAAGGGCCTAAATGATTTAGGGCGGCCAGTGGTGAACAGGTTAATCAATGTTATTTATAATCCTGGGAGTGTGTCATACCTTTTCAACCAGGATTGCAGTTGGATGGTCTTTAGTTGGGGATTTATGTTGGCTGGGCCCCTAAATCACTACAACTGACAGACAGTCTTGTGTTTCTATTGGTTTCAGCACAATCTTTTCAGTTCAAATATTTCACCACATACAAACATCAAAGTGGTTTGTCTTGAGATCCTGAGTAGACCACTCTATTGCTGTATAATATGAAAAATGTAAGAAGTTATAAAAGTAAAAACTCAGAAAACTGAAATTTGTAGTTTTTTCCATTTTTCAGGATGTACTGTAATAAAAAATGATAATTACACTGAACACACAGTAACTTATTTGATGGAACAGAGAAATTGAAATGCATGAGTTTTTACAATACAACTATATACAGTAAAAGTAATTGTTCAAACCCCATACTATCTGAAGAATATGAAACCAGTTCCCTACTCTTCAGGTGTACTTGCTGGATAGTTTTGACCCTCTCTTAGTGCAGCACATTCTCAAACTGTGTTTTTCTGTTTTTCTCAAGCAGTTTCACATCGAAGCCCCATTAATTGCAGGGATAGCTTGTACAGCCTGGCTTTTGGGAATAACACTGCATGTCCTCACTGGTCTCTTTTAAAATATTTATTCCTGTATTTGATCATAACTAAAACTAATAACCCTCCTGGGTAAGCAACATTTAGTTTTGTACTCTGAAAAGAAAGCAGTTTGATAAAACCGTTGCCTGTCTTTGGGAGATTTAACACAGGAACATATGGATCGATAAATAGCCCTCCGTTTTCAACATACCGTTCACATTGAGGATATTTACCGTCTGTCTGTACAACCTGGACAAAATATGGACTGTTTCTATGAATGGAAGAGTCCTTAATCTGTGATCTATTTGGCAGTATTGGGAGGGGAAAAACTGTTGTTTTCCATGTTAATTTGTTGCTGATGACTAACACCTTATATTTGAAGCTCTTGGGTGAGATAAAATTTAAAATGCATTATATAATGTGTTATATGCTTATATAAGTGTATGTGTATATTTATGCATAATTTATATGCTCAGTTAAGCATTTGCGTCCATGTACTGTGTTTACTAGCAACTGCATCGCAGCCCAAAGTGGATGCTGGACCGAGGAATCAACAACGAAAAGCATTTTGCAGGAGTTTGGGTCCTCAGCCAGTCATCTGAAGAGTGACAATAAAAGGAGGCAGGGGCCGGCCTGGGAACGTGTGCAGCACTGCTGCGTGGCCCCGTTCAGATGCCATTTTGAAAATCTATATGGAATGTGAAAGATTAATTTGTGCCTCACTGACCTGTAAGCTGGATCTCAATGGACCCTTGGGACACCAGGAAAGAAAGGCTTTTACATACACCGGGATGCCGTTCTGAAGCATTACCAAGCCAAAGTTACACCAGGAGGAAAAAGGATTAAGATGTTTAATTCCTCTTTGACAACGTAAGACTTAATCTGCCGCAGTGGTCCACAGTTAGAATTCAAAATCAATATTTGGGAGACATCGCAAATGGAAGTGCTCTTCAATCTGACAATTTGGTGTCCTTAATCACAGCGGGAAGCACTCTGGAATCTTGACAATTAATTCAACAAATGAGACCTCCAGGGATTTTTTTTTTTTTGAGTCTGAAGAATTTGAAAAAGCCCCTAATTGTCAATGGGTTAGCCATCTGAGGGAGACCAATCCTCATTCTCCTCAATGGCATCAAAGTCCGTCAGATGTGTTTATACAATTATCGTTCCCTGGTATGAGATGTCACACTCTCAACTTCTGAGGGCACAGTTAATACTTTCATTGGATTCATCCATTGAGAGATTTCTGATCCCTCCTCCCCCTCCTGTCTGCTCCCTTGTTCAGAATCCAAAGGAAACAGAAACTTCCAGAAATCCATCCATAGGACCCTCCCTATTATTCATAGTTTAGAAAGGCAAATTTAGTCAAACTCGAGATTTCACTGCAAATCCATTTTCTTCCCGCTATTATGACAGAAAATAAATGAAATGTGTAAGGATAAGCATCCTCTGCTTTGTAGGCTATGGATTCTATGCAAATGGGTAATGCACCAAATGTATTGTCTTTGCAATGGTAGGTGATAATGCAAAGTGTGCAGAATTGGATTCAATTTATTTTACTGTCATGCTTCACATAGCCACGTATGTGTGCGCATGTGAATGTGGAACCGTGTGGCTCTGTGTTTCTGTGTGTGTCTGTGTGTATGCGCATGTGTGTGCATTTCTGTGCGCATATACATGAATGTGCATATACTTATTTGGGCTTTTGTGCTTATGTTTTATGTGCATATGAGTGTGTGTGTGTATATGTATGTGTGTTTATATCTGTTTGTCCATAAATGTGAACATATTAAGTCTTGATGACAGTGCAAAGATCTGCTTCTTTCACATGAGCTGATTCAACTGAATCAAAATGAAACCCAGTTTTCCATGATTGTCTTTCAAGGTCTTAGCGGCTGATCAATTAAACAAAATACCACAGTCTCTGCAAAACCAGAAAATAAGGACAAGGTGATCTCATAGACCTATCAGCACAATCTCTAAATTGTATCGAGACTTCGACTGCCAGTTTAAAGGGGCATTTAGTTGGACTGGGAGACAATTTGAATGCTAATGGAGCAACTGTTTACCTTCTAAGCGGGGAAATGTGATTTGATTAAAAGTGAATGATATTTAGGATTCGGTAAAGAGACGGTCGCTTGGTTATTATGGAAAGTTCTAATTAAACTTCAGAGCGCTCACCCCTTCGTTTCAATGTGACTCTGTAGCTCATGGGATTTGGATGAAGATGGGTAGCTTATCACTGTGACAGTGGTCTTGTCAGATTTCATTACAGCAGAGTTTTTCAAAAGGCTCTCTCTCAACTACCTCACCTTACTAAACACTGCACAGCACAATACGGAGAGTTAAATCAACTCTGTGCTAGTGCAGGCTTTTGGAGTCTATAGCAGAACTGTTGCAGTGCCTTTGGGTGAGAAAGAGAGCCGCGTGTTGGACTACAAATAACCCAGACAGACTGTCACATAACTGGACTTACGCAGATATAATGAATCACTTCCACTTCCACCTGTACAGCCTCCACAAAAGGGAAATTAAGTTAAAGGCCCAGCTGGCCCACCCTTATGTTTTTAAGCAGTACATCATATGCTTAAATATTCACAATGATACAGGTCATCCAGAAAATTGGCGTACTCTCAATGAGAGTATTTCTGCCATCAATATCAATTTTCTGAATTTCTCTTTAGACAATTCCTCATGTGCCATGCATGGTACGTGATCTTGCGTGTTTTAAATATGTGACATAGATATACTGTTGTAAAGTTACGAAGCTAATGGGAATTTGACCAGCATGCAACTCTACTCTGTCAAAAAGCACCATGTGGATATTAAATTACCATTGTGAGACAGGACCTCAGTGCAACATCTCATGTGAAGGACAGATGTCTCATTTAAAGGATGGATGAGGTGAAATATTTGTCTAATGAACTAAACCTTAAATCTGAACAACTTTGCTTTGAAAATTACTTCAGAGGATTGATTGTTTAAAACAGTTTTCAGCCATCCTATGTGGTATTTGCTCTATGCTCTACGGTCAACACTAAAATAGAAAGTAAAGTTTGTATAACTGTTATACTTGTAGAATGGAAGCACACATTTCAGGGACAGAATGCCTGCTCATTTTTCCTGAGTGGATGGGACTGTTATTTAAGGTCTTGGGAGTGTTTCGTCTCTCAAGTGTAAATGATTGCTTTTATAGGTTATGTCCACTGAAAGTTTCAAAATCCTCTTCAGGCCAATTACATGGTGAATGTTAACTCAGCCAAACAGTAAATCCAACCTGGGCTACATTTATAAGTGTGGCAATCTGGATAACTTTCAACTGTGGTTTGGAGAAAGAGAAAAACACCCCCTTTTCTGCAGGACAAGTTAGTTTGAGCCAAAAGAGTGCTCAGCGATGTTGGCGGGCAGATTTCTGGGATGAAGAAAAGGCGGCTCTTTTGAGGGAGTGTTGTCAGAATAGCATTGTCCCCAAAGCTGCAGTGGGCTCTGTTTGCACAGGCTGTGGGAGGGGATGCATGTCTTTTGAAGCCCCCCAGCAGCAAGCACAGATTGGCACCCCCAGAGTTAAGCTTTCCAAAGACAAAGCCAAAAGATTTACAATGTACCTAAAGGAGCTTGTCCTGACAGACCACTGTTTCACCACAATTCAGATAAAAATACACAGCACAAAACATACCCTTCTTTTCATCTTTATTATCATGATAAACAGAAATGTAAACACTGGCGGCTTTTAATTCTGAAATAGGGCTAAATTCTTTTTTGCTTTGTATCACAGGTACATAAAATAAAAAAGAAGATAAGCACTACTGTATCACCTGTGTGGTAACACAGTCTGGGTTATCTAAACTGTGAAGGGAGAAGTGGCTAACCATATTGCCATAGAAATATGAAATGAGCGGCCTGGATTTGGAGTAATAAGGTGAATAAAATAAGGTTGACTGGTCATACAAAATGTAAACTGATTGATTTGTATTTACTGTTTAATGTATCCCTGTGATTTATTGTACAATTAATATCCAATGTATTTCCCTTTGAAATCGTCTCTCCCATAATTCCTCATACATTTCTTGCCCATTACCTCCTGTGGGACCAAAGGATTTTTCATAGTCACTGATTAAAGTGGATAATTAATTCATAAAAAAGGGCTTTTACCAAAGAAACCCTCAACCAGGACTTATCTGCAGTAAGCAGACAACAGGCCATGTACGGACTTAAAAAAAAAAAAAAAACATATTAAGTCAGAACTGGGGGATTGCATTACTCAGGTTGCAGCAACAGGTAGAAACGGCTCTCATGTTTTCTGGAGAGGTAATTACTAACTGCTAATAAGTAATGATTCATTTTAAATGAGGGACCAACCTAAAGTGCAACTTCCCCCATTCTCTCAGACCAGCTATTTAGCGGATCCATCTTTTAATTTCCTTCACAGCTATTGAGTTCAGTCTTCGCAGATGTATGATAAACTCTTGGGAGAAGTATGAAAGGTCGCTGAGCTACTTCATAAATAGACATACCTGCCTTTAGGTTGGGTCTTATTTCTTATGACATGAAAAGTCTGATATAGATGAAGCGGAAATAGTTATTGCTTAAGAAAAATACACAATCGCTGTTAGCACATCAACAAATTCTTTTGTCTGTGTTTGACAGGCACTGTCCTATGATGATTATTGACCTACAGTCATAATATTGCTGTATGTGATCCTTACTTGACATGTTTATAATTAAACCAACATTTCCATGGTAAGTCATAGGAAATGGTAATTGGATGAATAACTGGTTGGGTGTTGTTACAGGTGTCAATTTATAGGTTTCATGCATTCAAGGCTTTGGCTCTGCGACAGGTAATTATATCTTAACCTGCATGAGGTCTATAATGTGTGCTCATTCTGCAGATAAATGGAGCTATCTTGACATCAACTCTTATTTCTGAGCCATGGGGGAAAAGAAATATAGAAATTAATATAAGTACATGTTAATTATTACATACTGTACCAATACAATGCACGGATACCTTACAAAAATAACATGGAAACTTTACCTCGGTATACCTTCAGCTCCACAAAAGTGTAGCTTAAGTATGTATTTCACACTGTGTTCTAAGTTCACTTTCTGAGAAAGTGTAGTGAAAGTGCACTTGAAGTAAACTTTTGAGGATAAAATAAAAAATACTTTTACAAACTTCTTTTTTGGTCAGGAAATACATACAGTAGAATAGAGGTAGTTTGGAACGGTTAATAATTGTTGTATAACCTTGACAATGACATGGAAATTGTTAAGAATTTAAATCCTTTCTTCTGTAAGATTTAATAGAATGGGAATCCCTCAGTCTGTTCACTGTAATTTTAGATAAAAGAATAACCTTTCACCAAAGACAATGTGACAGTTGCCAGATGCTGTTGAGTATTTATCTTCAACATCCACAACATCCAGCTGTTTCTCACTGCTTATGACACCCAGCTCATTGTCCAGGCCTTTGTGCTGTCCTGACTGGAGTACTGCAACTCTCCTCTAACCGGTCTCCAGCTCACACAAAATGGCTGCCCGCCTTGTCCACAGTGAGCTAAAACACGAGCGAATCACGACCCCTCCTCATACCCCTCCGGTTGGTGCATATAGATGTGACCCACCCACAATCTGCCATCAAACCTCTGCTCTCCAGCAAGCCCGCTCAGCTCTGCATCCAGCTATGTTGCTGTCACTAATGGAGGGCTCTTTCCTCTCAGTCAGTTGTTCTCTACTCAGACCCTGTGCTAGTGGAATGAGCTTCCCACCTCCCCCAGTCCTCTGCTTCAGACACTTGAAATGGAAGTGTTTAGATCGTGTCTTGGCTCCGCTAGTCCTGATATGTGAGCATCTGCTCTGATTTGACTATGTGGCACTATGTCTTCAAACCCACTTTCTCCTCTCCTTGCACCTACCATGGCACTTAATGATATGTTGTTAATGTCATTGGTTGATGGAATGACTTTGTTATTGTATGTGATGCTAATAACATCATAATATCATCTCTGGTCATTGTCCAAACCTAATGGATAAGTTTTTAAGAGGTAAGAGTTTTTGTTAAATGCCTACATAGATATCGTATTTATGAACTTATACTTGTTTAATGGTAGCCTTATTTTTTTAAATAATGACATACTTTTTTGTAATCGTTAATTTAAACAAATAACCAAGAATCAAATAACAGTAAATCATGATGTAACATAAATTTGGCCAGAAAACAAAATATTAATTTTATTCAATTTATAAAAAAACATGATATCATTAATCAATCATAAACACAACAGCAGGAAAAGAGAAGCAAAGCGCGCATGTGCACACACACACACGCTCTCACACACACACACACACACACACACACACACACACACACACACACTTATTACAGTAATCACTGACTAGAGGAAAATAATTCTAGAATGTCTATAAGTCATGTCTTCTTTTGCCTTACAATGATACAGCTGAGATGAAATGATATTATAAAACACACACAAGTCTTCTATAATGGCTTGAACAAAAGAACATTAATCCAATTTAAAAAATTCAAAGAACTTCAAACTGGCAACAGTTCACATGTTCCACTAAAGAGAGTCCTCACCCACTCGCTTGATATGAAAGGACCATCCAAGATCCAGGAAAAAAAGTAATTAAATGTTGATCAATATCATTGTGCAATACCATTGTGGTTTGGCCGCTTTGAGCTCTATTAATATATATATATATATATATATATATACACACAATTAGGTCTCTGCTGGTACGATGTACATACACTAAATGTTTGTGATGTACAATAATATACAATGGCTATTCATGCCTTTGTAACTCATCCTCATTTTGCAGTAAAGTAAGCCAGCATTTACTCTTGCAATGTAGCTACTGTAAGTAAGCTAATTAAAATCAAACTCATACAGACGCTGTCATGCTGTTGTCACAACATCTCTTGAATTACAGCAGTTATTGTTTGGTGCAGAAGTTATAGCAGCCAGAAACAGAAAAGAGAGAGAGAGAAAGTGAGAGAGAGCATGCATGTAGCCATCCAATTTTCATTATCACAGAAAGACTGGTATAGTCTGCCATCAGGTCTCAACAAAAGCTATTCATTAATCAAAAGGAATTGTCTGCCAAAAAAATAAAAAATGAAGGATAAACAAAACAGTCCCTAAATAGCTCTGATTTCTTTTTTGCTTTATACTTCTTAGGTTTCCTCAGGCACCAAATAAATGTGAGGTCATTTTGAAAGCAAGAGCATAGAGGGAGAGAGGGAATAGCGTTCTGATAAAATATGCCACAGCGCTGGAACATTTCTCCATGAGTTATTCAGCTCCTTGTTGCCTTACAGTCCAAAGAGTTTTGAAAACTTAACGAGGAGAGAGCGGGTCTTCATTTCTGCTGAGTCCGGTAATTACGGCTCTCCATCGCGGGCCGTGAATTGTAAATGAGGGCGGGAAGTGTTCTCAAAGGTGCCAAAAAAGGTTTACCACAATCATAACCATGCTGTACTCCACCCCCTGCCCCCCAGCCCCCCCCAGCCTCCCCAACCCTCCCCCAGCTCCTCAGCTCAGTGGAACGGCATCATATTTTATCAGCACAAAGTTGAAGCTCATGAAAGCTGTGCAGAAGTGAGGGGCTTGCAGTGCGCTCCCTAACACTGTCAGCGTTCCATGAGTTTCAGCCATCGATTTTCCCGCAGCGGTACACACCCCCTCCCCCATCCCAAATCCCCCCCCCAACACCCCCGGCCCTGTCGTTGCAGCCAAACCTCCGCCGTGCCGCGTTACATTGTTCATCACTGGCGTCGCGCCTCTCCTGTGATTTATGTCAACCTTCGCGCTTCACACAAATGGCATTGATGTAGCATCTGTCATCGAGCTTTGTGGGTGCTCTGCGCCGAAAAACCACTACCATATGCTTATTTGCGCCGGAGTCCGGGGTCGGGGAACGCGGAGGCGATGGCGATTTGTCTACGGAGCTCATCGAGAGTCTCGCCGAATGGGGATGACTCAGACCCTTATCAAGAGACCGGGAGTGGGAGCGAGAGCACTTTTAAATTCAACTATTCATTGTTGCTCATAATTTTTCTGCAGCAAATCTCCAACATCAAAAACTCTTTCAACATTTTTTTTGTAGTCAGAAATGTCTAATGTGCATACGTCTAGAATTCACTTTAAAAATGAATATACAGAGTTTTTTTTTCCTCAAACCCTCTAAGTGTGTCAGCATTCATTGGCTCCCTTTATCCTCTGAACAATTATTTATACATATGAATATTAGACTGTCCCTCTGTGTGTCTAGCACAGAATCAGTGATTATGCTCAGTACCCCATAAACCATTTTGAGGGCTATGAATCATGCATAACTGCAGATTAACAAGGTAGTCCTTTTAAGGATCTCCAGCGATTTCTTCTTTTTGACGGGAGTATTGGACTCAGCAGCTCAGCAGGTTTACAATGATATCAATCATTTTCCTTGCAGATTATTATAATGATTATTAGCATTACTTAGGTTCCTTTTCGTTCATTTTATGAATCTTGGGATGTTATAACTACGCACTTTAATACAAATACCCTGATTTCAGCTCTGTTTACCACCATTCCTTTTTATTATGGGCAAAAACAGTTTGAGCAAAAACAGGACATATGTCTTACACATTGTTCTGAATGCTCCTCGCCAGGCAATCCTAATGGACATGTATTTGGAAAGACCAATTGCACATACACAGCCCTGAGCACCACACAGCCCGAGGGGAGCTGGGGTAAATAACTGACAGGCCTGCCCTCTCGTTTCTGAGTGGATGTATAAGCTAAGAGCTGCTGGCCGGAGCCTGGGCCTGGAGCTGTAGGGGATCGTTGCATATGACGCAGACAGGGGGACATTTTGAATGAAATGCCATTGCCGGTTAAAATAAACCCTCAATCATCGGTAATCGTCTGGGGCCACAGTGTCATTACTACGAACACGTTACAAGCACCGTGGCTCCCGGTAGTGTTTCTTGAGCAAGTGTGCGTGTATGTGTGTGTGCGTGTGTGTGTGTGTGTGTGGATGTGTGTGTATCCTTCTGGAATATATATTTTAATAATGTAGCAAAAATAATTCCTATGTATTTACAATATGCTGAAGTATATTCTGTTTCTGTTAGGGTGTGTATGTGTATATGTTTGTGAGTGTGTGTGCTCGAAGGGTAGGGAGAGATGGGATAACAGGACCCAAAGCACTGAAATTCACATCACTCTTAGAACAATAAAAGACTCTGTGAGGCAACCAAGCAAAGGAAATGATTATAATAATTATCAAGCAATTATGTTCAGCTTTTTATTAAGGCTGAACTTTATTCCTGAAACTTTATAAATAAAAGATAGCCCAAAATAAGACTGGCCTTTTTCTGAACATGAATTTGGTGTGTTTTATTTAATTATTTCCTTGGGGGAACAGACTGTGATTATAAAGATGCATTCTGCATCCACCCCCATGTTGTGTGGAGCTGTTGTGTGGCTCCTGTGCTCTGTGCGAGGAACTGACTCAGACTGTGGGATGGGTGATACATTCAAATTAGCGCTTCTGTAATGTGTGGTTTACTTTTTCTGTTGTTTTTCAGAAGATCTTTGTTTCAAGCAATACATATTATATGTCTGTTTGTTTGTGTGTGTATGTGTGTGCCTGCACTCATGAAAATTCAAAACACAATTAATGGTACACACATGCCTATCAAACAAGGTCCGCAGTAGACTAGTACATATTCTTTGAAAGAAGAATTATTATAAGGAAGAACAGGGAGCATTCTAGATAGGGGTTCATGAAAGTGTACAGATTCCAATACACCTTAAAGGGATATAAGCAGGCAACCTTAGAGTATACAGTTTGCTAAAACATCTTAGTGCAAAGGCATTCTGGGTGTGACCAAATCAATTTTTGCCTGTTTCATGAAGGGATTTGCAGGTGGGTGCAGTTGAAGCACAGTTGTGGTAGAGGTCATTTTTAATGGCTTAATTACCTTTAGGTGTGTCATAAGCATAAAAAAACAGTGAGTCCATCGGGGTGTCATCTCCCACTCCCTTCAAAAGCCACCTGCGTTCGCAGCATGGAAGATTATTAATTTCATGGGTGCTGAGATGTCTTTGCGCAAGAAAAGGTTTTCTGCATCAAAAACCCACCTGCTTGTGTGCAAGTGAAAAATACATGGGTCAATTTAAAGTGCCTTCCCAATGGGCCGAAGGTGAGGCAGGCCTGGGAGGAGAGTAGCGGTAAGCATCACCAGAACCACTGGCTAGTGTACAAAACAGGACGATTGTGTCAAGAGATGGATCAAGCAAGAGCCTGGTGCAAGCAGAAGGGATTATGATGATGCAGGAAGAGGTTCACCCACAGCCGCCGAGGACCTCACAGCCACGGAGCACAACGCTGCCTCTGACCTCACAACCAACAGTACACAAGGGTTTGGGAATTAATGTGTTCAGGGAATGTGAAAATGAGTGCAATGATTTCACTTAAAAGGTTAGTCTGACATTTTGGAAAATAAGCCCTTTCTCCACATATTCACAGTCAGAGCAGTGCGATTTCCCTTGCTCTGACTGCAGTACATAGATAGCTCCAGAGCCAGTGCTACGTATGTTAGCACAATGGCTTGAGGTTTATGAGGACAGCCAGCTAGCTTCTCTCAAAAGCAAGGAAATACACTTACCAACTCCAAATCTGGGTTGCTAGCATGTTTTATTATGTATTTAGTATGTGATTCATTGAAATACAAATAAGATTATAGCTGTTTTAATACCAGATATTTTGAACTATGAATGATATCATGCCATCAGGCATGTCTTTAATGGATAACTCATTGTCTGTGTACCCCCATCCCTTCATGATTCAATTCACCTGAGGGGGCTACAGCAATGAGTTGGCCAGTCCAAGAGAGTCAATAGTTCATCTAGGATATTTTATGAAAAGCTGTCAGCTTGCATGTAATATAGCAAATCACTGGAATGTTAAGGCAGTGAGGTTGCTTTGTTCAATAGGGTGGGTTGAGGACTGTGAATGCAATTGTGATGTCACAATCCTGCCTCAGGGCAGGAAAAGTTCACAATAAACTTACATTTCATTGCTCATTTTTTGGCTGCTGGTTGCCATCATCTAATGCTTAATGTGTTTACTTATTGAGTGTAAGAGGAGGTATAACATAATAAACTGAATATTTAATGAGAAGGGGTTTAGGGTCTCAGATGCCTAGAATAATTAAAGTCCTCAGTATTCCCTGTCGCAAGCAATACATATTTTATAGATGTAAGGAAATAGTCAATGCATCTTAGCCTAAAGCAATATCCAATAACACTTTAGACAGATCCATACAATTCTTGATATGCACAATAGAAGATAATTTTCTGCCTTGGCCAAATTACCTACTCTTCAGAAAAGCAGTATGTGGCTCATAGAGAGCCCCCTTGCAAAGATCCAGAGTTTTGGCTCATAAGTTTATTTATGTGATGGTACTGCATTTGAGGGGAAAATATTGACCATAACTCCATCTCTCCATTTATCCTTTTTTTATGATTCTGGCCTTTCAAAAGATTGTTTGGGAGTGTAGTATTTTCTAACAGACAGTATTCAATCACAAAATCCAGGCTTGAAGATGAACTTCTTTAATGCGGGTAAAGGCTTGGAGGAACAGATGCCAGTTGAAGGACTGGGAGCTGGAAAATTGAGCAATAAATGGGATAATATTATAATATAATATTTAGTGTAATTACTGAAAAAATCAGTTGTTTAAAGTGACTATTGAATCAAGGAAAATTCACTCATTTATAATATATTAGGCCTGTCTTACTGGGGTGTATTTGGTGTTTTATGCATTATCACACAGCCTGAAACTCAGGCTGAGGCACTACTGATAACAGGCACATACCCCAGCACCCCCAGAGGGCCATAAGTCTGTGTTAGACATAACTTTTGACCACCTGCTTTTCATGAATAAAAAAATTCTTGAGACATTGGCAAGCATAGGCCATCTGGTTCTGCAGTGTCTACAAGAAAAGAAAACCTCCCATTCATAACAATGAGTGACTTCTTCTTTTTTTTTTATTAAATCCAAACTGCCACCTTTACAGTTTATAGTTTTTTCCATGCCAATTTTACTAACATCCTGTAAACACAAAGTATGTACAAAGAGAGGAGACAGCCGCTCCTGAAACTGATATTTACGGTAATGGAAACGGGGCTGGTCTTCAGTGTCTTTACATATACAGTCTATGGACTGAAACATCTCTTTCAGTTAACACTGAAATCTTTCCATCAACTTACTTGGGGTGGGGGGGATGGTGGTGGGGGGAGCTTTGCTGTGTGTGTCCTACTGCCGAGTTGACAGATAAATATCCCAGGCTAGAAGGAAGGATGAAGAAAAGAGATAGTAGGTCTCAAACGCTTCTTTCACCTGAAGGAGAAAAGGATCTGTTCACCATCACTGCTTCCATACCTTTTCCTCATACAGAGATAATCACATTTATCTCTTGGACATCCCCTCGTAATGCCTCAGGTTCTGCTCTTAAGAATCGAGGAACTTCACAGCTAAATGTCGGCTTTAGTCATATAAGCAACTCCATTACCTTCACCAAACCAAACATTATTTACTTTTACCTAACATATGTTTGTTTGTTTTTTGTTGGTGTTGTTATTTTTTTCAATTTTCTTTGGAAAGACACAGTTTTGGGGGACATTAGCAATGATAGCCTCATATTTCTGTGTGAGTAATGAAATTATGATTTTCACTGAAGTGTACTGCCCAAAAGCCTCAGTAAGTAATATGCCTCATAACTCCAACAGAAAATTCTCATTACAGACTCTTTCCCTCATTCTCACATTAGAATTTTACACATTGCCTGTTTGGCCTGCTTGTTTAGAACCAGAATACACAACGTTAAAGATTTAGCTAATCTTATGTGGTTATCTAGTCAGCTAGCTACACACGCTTATCTTTAGTATTAAGCTTAAATAACTGTGTGTACCTTAAGTAGCATTTGCTTTGGGCCGATCGCTTCCAGCTGCTTCCCTGTGGGCCACTGAAACATACACTCCCTCAAGATGGCAGCGATCAATCAGCACCCTAGACTTAGTTATGAAGAAAAATGTCAGGGATGTTGTAAACATGTCCTTGTTTTTTTTTTTTTTTATATATCACCTGTCACCCCTCCTCTGCAAATCCTTTGTGTCACTGTGTGTCTATGTGTAATGCACTGCATTTCACTCATACCACACACTAGATATTCTTTTACCATTATATTAATGTGGTGGAAAAATCTAAATTCATGTATCTTTGCTACATGGCAAAAACCATTGTTCCCAGGGGGATTTTAACATATATATATTCATTATTTTCTCAGGTATGCTCTCATTAAAATTAAGAGATTCACACAAGTGAACAGAAAAACAACATATATATATACACTGTATATACATGGTTAGAACAGACACTAATTGGAGCATAACACAAAACAAACAAAAAATGTTGTAAAATCCACACATAATTATACATGTTTATCGAATTTAGCTGTAGAAGTAGTGCCAATGTGATAGTCATAGGCAATAACATGAGTTCAAAATTAATATTTAATTTAGGAAAAATACAGTTTCTGTGAGCCACTTCATGGTGTTCAAATGTTGTTAATTGAGAACAGTGTATTCAATATTGCTTCATTTGTCAAACAGTTAGAAATGTGCATGGATAAATAAAACCAACAACCACCAAATCCCCCCTCAAAACCTGAAATATTTAATTACATAGAATAAATATTAGTGTTTTTGTGGCCTCTGGTCTCAGATTGTTTTTTGGAAGGTTGCCGCTGCTCTGCTACAGTCTGGCACACAGCTCACTGCAGCTCAACTGGAGACAATTATCAAAATGAGGAGCCGACTTCTGCTTACTGGGAGTGTGAAGCACACTGGGCAGTCTGAATTGGCAGCAGACACCAGGATTAGACCTTTAGTCAAGAGCAGTGTTGCCAGATTGCAGGAAATCCTCCATTTGTGGGGGATTAGCAAAATGGTATCCATATGGGAGGATTATTAGGACGAAATGAAAAAGTAACCAAACTAACTGAAGTTGCATAGTAATTGATTTATATAAACAGGTATTATAATCTGTAAAGGTAAAAAAGAAGTCTATGTTTAATCAGTATAAATACTATATATATATAGTGCATGTGTGTGTGTGAACATGAAATTTATAGAAAGCGTATTTAACTCATATGAGATACAGATATGGACTTGCATGTCTAATGGGTTTATCGACTGGCTAATCTAAATTCAAGAAATGAGAATGATCTTGGATCTCTTTTGCTATCTTTAAAGCAAGACTTTGCATGGGTTTATTTAAATAATAATTACCATGTTCTGCCTCTTGACTTCAAGTCTAATCATGTCACATGCGTGGGTTGCTCCAAAATCATGAAATCTTTCCAATTTCTCTATCAAAAAAAAAGACTATAATCTGTTGAGTCCTTTCATCTGCCTCACTTTGTGGGATGGGAATGCGTTCTTTTGATATGCAGTCTCCATTCCATACTCGTCAAAGAGACCCAGCTCCTACATATTCAATAAACAATGGGCATATACATATGTACAGCATTTTATTATTATTATTATTAATATTATTATGGTGCTCCTGTATTTTTTGTGAGGTGGTGAGTGAAAGTGCTGGAGAAAGGCGAATATATATCCATATATATCATATGCTATATGTTATATATGTTTTGTGTGCCTATGTATGCAGGATGTAATTAGAATTGTTTTAGGAGACAGTTTTAGGATAAAGCCTTTTACAGAGTGTTCCTGATGAATTCTGGGTAATGCTTCTTAAATTCCTCTGGTACCAAACTCTGTGTCCGGTGCGTCGGCATAATGCACCTGCGGTGTGTTTGTTGTTTGTGTTTGGCGGACAGATCAACTCAATGAAGTTTGTTTGAAAAATGAGCCAAAGTAGCTGTGCGCCAAGTGTGAGTCATTGTTTATTCTCTCTGCTCTGACCCACTCACTGTGACGGGCTGCGTTTATATAACACCCTTTCACCGCTCCACTTCCATCTGTGAGAGAGGAAGCAACAAACCGTGGACAAGGAGGAGCCGGGCCATTGATTAGCACAATGAATTAACTAGATAATAATGATAATTAGGAAGCTGTTCGTTTTAATGCATTCAAAGATCTTTGAAGCATTTAAATAGGAAGAATCTGTTGGAAGAAAATTAAAAACAGGGACACTCTTTGCTACTTTTGCCTTCTTTCTCTTTCTATATTCATGTTTGTTTTACATTTTACATAGAGAGGCAGAGTAAACAGATAGAGCTATCCGTCTTAACATGGATCCCTTATTCATGTGACTGAAATGAACAGGAAGAGTTTCAGACGGGAGAGGGCATCTCCATGCCACACCGCACATAAAACCGTGTGTAAAGAATTACGGCTGCCGCGCTTGTCCCTGGGATCGAGCGCAAAAGAGCCCAAAGAGCAAAACAGTGTCTTTTGAAGTGGGGTTGCGGCGGCAACAAAATCAAGTGCAAAATTAGTTTTCAAGGGGCCGCGCTGATGCATGAAATGATGCCCCGGGGCTAAATCCCATCCCCGATGGGAATACGAGACATGCACCGAAAGAGCCTGCTTCCTGCCACCTCAAGCTAAACACGGACAGATCCTTTTTGTCCAGTGGCACGCTAGGGTGAGAAGAAAAAAAAAACCCACTGGCTCGTGGGATAAAGCAATGCCACTCCGCTGGAGTGATGCAGGTCATTTGTCATTTAATGCTGCGTTTCTGCAAACTCACAGACAGACGTATGTAGGCCTTGATTGATTGATCGCTGTTTGTCATAGCGTTGGCTTTCAAGTAAATCCAAGTGTTGATTTGTTGAATGTAAACACTTTTTCATGGTATTTTAGTGATCTACGAACATGCCAATCTGTGTTCATGAGAAGAGAGCTCTTGTTGTGTGACGTCTGCCTGTCTGAGTGCTTAATTTTAGCTTGTGTTGGCATATGGATACATAATGAATATATGCAGAAGACACAATTATTTCAAAACAAACAAGCGGCAGATGGAAAAACAGACAAAACATGTTAGCACTTAAAACGTACGAAGCTCATTAAACAGCAGCACTTTGGTGAAAATGATGAAGCGTCAGTTGCGTACATATTTTGTATTTTTAGGGGTAGAGAAAACTGAAGAACATATCGGCATCTGTTTGACTCAAATAATGTTTTATTAGTGCTGCATATCAAAATGTCACAATATGTAAATATCTAAGTATATTAGCAAGAAAATAGTTTATAACAGCATAATGCACAACTCTCTAATATTACTGGTACCATAAATTGATGTCGTAAGCTTTCTTTCACCTAAACATTTCTGCGCAATAAAGCCTTCCCCCTTTCATTACCAACATTTACTTGTTTGGAGCTCCATTGCTGCTTTTTATTTGTTTGTTAGTAATTTTCAATAAAGTCACTTTCTTTCATAATATAGCTTTACTGCACACCTGCAGACTCTCTTATAGTTTTGCCCAGGGCTCCTGAATTTCCAGTTCCCTCCTTACTCATTGTTATCTGTCATATTTCTCATGTATTTTGAAAAAAAGAAGGTTTCTTTTGAACTTGTTTTACATAAACTTCATAGATCTCAAGTTTCAGAGTGCACACAGGATGAGACGGTACACTTGCAGACAATGGTTGCTCATCAGTTTTAAGATGAGGATATCTTCCTTGGGTCAGGCACACAGGTGTATTTTCTAAGATATTACAGGATCTCTTTTGCCAGTGTACTGAATTTTTTGGTATGCATTAACATGTAAAGTTTATATTTCACAAGTAGTCTTCTATTATAGATAGCATTGGAAGACCCCATTCATTAAACTCAAATAAAATACTTTATTAATATGATTAGTTTTATGACATTGAGTGAGATATATCAGGCGGTAACTGTAAATATGTCTACATTTTTCTATTAAATATCAGATGCTTGAGGATCTTGGCTGGTTGTTTCCCTGTGGTACCACCGATCACGTGCATTTATAGTATTTATATGTCTGTGATTTGGATTCTGGCCACCAAAGTTAAAACATATACTTGTGGGATGAGTCAGAACAATGACAGGACACAAATGTAAGAAATATGACACAAAGGATACTTACATTTTCAATAATGTAATGTGGATAGCAGCTATACCACTCTGAATCTTTCTCAGCTGGACCTAGGCAGTCATGGGTGAGACCTCCAGGGAAAACACAGTTGCCATGGGAAATAAAGACGGTGAGCCAGTAGGATACGCTATTCACTCTGGATCAAGCCGAGACCAGTATCCTAGTACAGCGGTGCTGTAATCATGCTGTAGATGGTGTTGTCCTTCAAGTCTGGTCTCATTGTGTTGGTTCATTGATCCCTTGACACTTTTCTAAAGAATCGGAGCGTTAACCCCGGAGTCCCGATAAGATTCCCACAAAATCTGGCTCTTTCCATCCAACCACCTAATCTTCCCCCAAAGCTTGCAGCTTACACAACCAATGGCATTCCTTACCCACATCCATTCCCCAGGTCATCACTGCAAAAGAGACAAATTCTCAGATGGCCTACATAGTTAAAGGTCTGAAAAAATAAACTCAGCAACAATGGCAGGAGTCTTATTCTGCACAGTCAAGCTTGGGCTTGGGAGGACTTGGTTTTGTATCAAGCACTGGACAGCAAAGGACTTTTACAGAACACAGAACTGACAGGTTGTAGTGGGATTTTAGTCAGCCAGTTGGTATTATGAAGGACAGCACTTTTCTGCATTGTTCACAGAAATGCTACTATAGAGCTATCATTCAGAGTGGTGCTGAAGGTCCTCATTTAAAAGCAGAAAACGGAACGAGTGCTGATAACTCTCTGTGCCTTTCTCTTGCAATGGGAGAGTGAGGTTTTATGAGCCTCAGAATAGGTGGTGCCATAGCAAGTTGTCTTTCACTAACCAATGACCAGATAATTATTATTTTTACATTTTTATGCAGAATGTTACAGTAATAGAAAGTTTGTCATTTCTGAGATGGGTACAAGCTTGTGTTATATTTATCCTTTGAAAAATCATAATTTTGTAGTCACACAATAATCAATGGGAGTTTTAGGAACTTCCATTTGAGAAATCTCCCTTATTGTCATATAAATGTTGGTAGGTATACTGTTGAAAGATATGTGAAAATTGATTGCTCAGTAATACCTTTGGATAAAATCATATCAATAATATCAAAATCTTTCAAGCTGGAAGGACAAATGAAAGACTTTCATATTCTTATATGATGAACTACTCATTCACTTCAAAGGTAAATGATGTGATGTTTGTCTTTGTTTTCTGGCTGACTTCCTATAACATTGACCTCATTGTTTTGGCCCCCAGCATGAAATCTTTATAAATAAACCACAAACATACCTTCTAATCTCCTCACTTGTAACACAGTTCCTGGCCAATGAATTAGTTACTGAAAGCTACAAAGCTACAAAGTTCAAATCCAAACTCAATGTATTTTTATTCTAACTTCTAACAGAAAAATGTAACCAATTCATCATGTATGCAACTTCTCTAAAAAACCTTCAGATAGTTTTCCTATTAAACATCCTCTATAAATTCACTACTAAAATTAGGGGGCTCCCTATCCCAGACTAATTCAGGAATCATTTTAGGTATTTCAATAAATTACTTGCAGGGAGGTCTATTCAAGAATCTGAAGGGATTTTTGGATTTTGTTTGGGATAGGGAAAACCATTAACTTAATTTGGACTCTGAATGCAATGTTAAATTGGAAATATTTCCTTCTTTAAAAACATTTTAAAATGGATACATAACATACATTTACAATGGAATATTTCATATTTTTACACAGGGTTATTGACTGTCTGGAATACCTTTTCTCAGCATCTATTGTATGTAGCAACCTGTTACACTGTGTTTTTGGAGGTTTATAATTGAAGTATCTAGTTTCTCTGAATAGATATGTTTGCCTGTCTGGGGCTGGTCATTTTAAGTTAAAATTCAATCAGTCTTACATAAGACATCTAACTTACATGAAACTTCTTCTGGAGGCAGAATTCTTATTAGAAATTGAATTTGAAAGGGTGAGAAAAGTCGTACATTTATTAAAAATCAGTCTGCTTATCTTATTTCTTTAGACAGATCATCGGCAGGATTGCACTGGGCAAGCTGATGGGTTGTAAGGTGCTGATTTGGTGTTGTGCACTTTCATGTGGAAATTTCCATTAAATCTTTTTTATGTGTTCCCAGCAAACCCCTCTCCTTGTTTTAATATTACCGCAAACCTAACCCCCCCTAAACAACATGCACACAACACAACAATATTTCATCTGTTATCTTATTTTTGACAAAATGCTGTATGGAAAAAAATGGACGGTTGGGGTGCGTGTAGATCAATGTGTCAGTCAATGCTAATGACAAAGCGCATTGTGGTCGGATTAAATCTGGTCTCACATTTCATGATGTGTGTGCACGATTTTAATGATGTGATTGAGCTCTGCAGATGAAGAGGGGATCAGCGGGACGGGCTGTGGCCTCAGACCTGCCATGACTGGAATGCCGGCAGTCCTGCATATTGAGCCATCCAGCGCTCTGCCCAGTGAATAATACATGAAGCACAAAGCAACAGAGAATATCGAATCATCACCACATAGCACTCCATTACAGAATGTAGGGAGATTTCCCAGGGCTACTGTACCAAGGGCAGGGGAAAATTTATGGCTCTTCCCCTCACCCCGCCCACCCTCCCCCCCCCAGTGGTCTGGTACTCCCGCTGCTCCACTCTACAGAGGAGGTGGTTGTGTTGGTGGGGGTGGGGGGTGATTGGTGGAGTACCTTTTTACCAAAGCTGCTTTTACATATCTCTAGTGCTCAAAACCCAACATTGAGCTGGCCGCCATTACAAAATGACTAATGCGTTTAACGAAAAGGACGAGATTTACGGTTTTATAATTACTGCATCCATGTACTGAAATGAAGTTGAGATACGATGGCAGGATTGAGTCCTTCACATTGTTTCTGTGTCGAGGGCCCTTTTATGGAGTACCCAGGGAGAACTAGTAGTTCCACTGTAATGCTTTTTTTCTGCTCTCCTAGTATGGTACAAGAGTCACATAAAGGTCATACAATATTGTGATACTCTGAATGAAGTATGTATTCATAAAACCTACATGCAGCACATATGATGCCGTAATCATTACTGTATGAATGCTGTATTATAAATATCATTCACAGTCATGTCTCAACAGAATTTGGTTCTGATTTAACCCTATTTGTTAAATGACATCTGAGAATAATATTGTACATAATGTCTTTCACTGATTCTTCATGAAGGACAATCTTTTGTGGTTAATGATTAATAAATATGTTACTACATTTTAATAAATGACTTCATGAAGTCTTTCAGAATATAGCATACACAGTGTATAGTGTGGCTCACTGTATTTTACAGGTGTTTTACATGTTAGTGACTGGGTAATAAATCACCAATTATAAATTACTTATCATATAAGAAGTGAGCAGATAGTTATCGGCATGTAAAAATATGCAAGACAGTAAGCCATACACTATGTGAAGGGAAACTTAAGCCTATGAGAAGAGAGCGCAATCATGATATCATAAATCCATTAATGTCATAATAAAACATTTTCTTCAAACAAATGGGTGTATACAATGACAAAAGGCCTCCCCGGGCAGACCTGAAGTGACTTCAAATAGCTGAGGTAACCCATATAAGTACAAAGGTTATTCCCTCTACATGTATGCGTGAACATCACAGACAGAGAAGGAATCAATTTTTCAAAAATTGTCCTTTTCCAAACTGAAATATAATATTTTCCTCAGAGATGAGACACTCGGGATGATAATGAACCATTTCATACATATTTCCCTGAGGCAACATAAGTTATGGTGTAACCAGAACTAGTGAAATCAAGAGCCTCCATCAAAGGCTGAGATAATCGTATAAATATGCCATTATATGCCTATTGTAAGTTAAGAGGATCCCATGAATTAAATGATCATTATCATAAAAGATTTCGGGTTAGTTCCTCAGTCAGATTCACTCTGCATACTTATTTTTGCACATCAGTTCCTACCAACTTAAGGCTATTTCTGTTCTTCTCAGTATTCCGAGTTGCTTAAAAAATATTTAGTGGGCAAACTATTGACAGTGGCATTGTACATGCATATACAGAAGACTACACAATAGTTTAACTTTATTCAGCTTTAATAAGGAATGCATTTAAGAGAACTGCTTGTTTTTCTACCTTTCATGGGAAATAGGATGACCGTGTTAGACCATTAACATGTGCTAATATTGTTTCTGAAACTTGGCCAAAACATCCCAAGTCCATTGGTACATTATGCACTTAAAATATACTATAAACAGAAGGATGCTTTTTTCTCTTGCCAATTACTGGATGTGGGACAGGGAACCTGTTTGAAGCAGATACAATCAGTGTTTATTATGTTCCATAGAAGTCTTCATCATTAAGCCTTCCACTAACCCACTTGCTGCCTCCAGGTGTGTACTCACTTAATTGCTCCTTTGTTTGCATCTATACAGTTTTTGTGAATTCTGTGCTGTTTACCACAAAAAGATAGCTTCTGCCATCATAATTCACTCTGAACATTAGTAAAGTGTGTGTGTTTTTTTCCTTTAAAGAATAGGTGATTGTGCTTTTGTTTATTTTTGTACTCATTTTTACCTTTTACCAAGCAGATTGGGTCCACAGTGAACTCATTTTTCTTTTGCAGTGACAGCTGAGGGAATCAAAGTGGGCAAGGAATGAATTATGTGGCTGATGAGAGGATCCAATCAGTTTTTCCGGAATTTGACCCGGGGAACAGAATACAGACTGCTGCTCTTTGCAAAAGGTGAAGATGGCGCTGTGTCAGGACCCTGGCCTACAGTACACCACATTCAAATGACGCCTCTTTTCCTCAGCATAATGCCACCATTTACTGCATTTGGCCTTGGGTTTCATTTATGTCCTACGGTCCAACAAACGAGTTCCGTTCCTATGACATGCTTATTTTTGATGTAAGTCGGAATTTATACCTAAATTATACCTAAATTAACACCTTGGGCCTCGTTTACAAACCATTCTTAAGAAGAGTTTTCTTCTTAAAACCCACTCACGCAACACCATAGGTGTAAAAGACTGCACACGCTTTGCATTAAGGCACCCTCTACACATCCGTTTCCATATTTCAGCTGCAAGCAACACCATTTCATAAATGTACAACTCATCTGTGACTCCCGGGACCACCTCGAACAAGTAGTTGCTGGAGATGGGTGGCTCATTGGTACACATCTTTGAGTAATTAATTATAAACTCCAGCGACAGTGGGCTCTATTCCTATAATGACTTGTTTTATTAGGCGATTGAGGATCTGCCTTGGCCCCCTGGTTAATGACACCACTCACCAACCCTCAGACTCACCAGGAGGTGTTCTTCAATCAGCAGCACGCACGTACTGGCTCCACCATCGAGCGCACCACTGGCATCTTAAAAGGACACTGGATGTGTTTGGACACAGCAGGTGGCAAGCTGCTTCACAATCCGGAGAAGGTGTGTGTAATTAGAACAGCTGAGAAATTGTGCATTATTCCTAACATTAGAGCCTGTTCACTACCTCAGCCAAACTCTATCAATTTTTTCACTTAATAATCTTTGGGCATCTTATCATAATATTGGGTTTGTAGGTTTGTTGGATAATCATGACCAGCTGTGTTTTGCACAACATCGCAATGAAACATGGTGTACCATTTCCCCTTCAGCCACAACGACAAGAGGATGTGTGTCCTGACCCACTCCTGGGACCAGACAACAGACTTGCTATCATGTTGCATTCTTGACTTCTCTCTCAACTTTTCAATTTCTGGGCGTGCACACGGCACCGCAGTCTCATGCCCTTCTATGGGGACTGGCGGGGCATTTACGAAAGCTAATTAGGAAAAACTGGCACACGCTTTCAACTTAGAAAGATATTGGTGAATGAGGCCCGTTGTCCTCAGGTCAGTGGCAAAGCTTGTGCAAAGATCATCGCAAGTGCTGTGGGTCACCTCAGTTGTAATCTTCAGAATTGCTGTGCTTGGTGTTATCGAAAGTCCGACCTTTGATGAATGGTGTATTCACAGGATATGATAAAAAAAATATATTAAAAATATCACTTTCTCAGAAACCTAACTTGCAGACTGCTTATGTTAACCATCATGTCCCTCGATAAATTAACACAGTGAATAAATGAGTGCATAAAGTAGGCCTGGGTGTGTAATGAGTAAATTAATCTGAATTAAATCAGCTTCAGGCCTCGCAGAAGGAGGTGTCTTACACTTTGGAGCTGATTACAGCAAATGTATATACAGTGCACTCCATAACCTTTGGGACAAGGATTATATTTTTCTTCTTGATTTTGATCTATATGAAAGGCTGTAATCTCTTCATGGTGACATAAAAATGTATTAAATACTTTTTAAGAAATGCAGAGAATCTGCACTTCAACCACATGTGAATTACTGGATTGCAAATCTAAAATTGTGGAGAAAAGAAGGCACTGTATATGTGGACTGGGAATTTGTTTTTAACTTTTTTTTTTTTGTGTTGCACTGTGGATGTTGCTGTCACTGCAGAAATTTATCCATTTAATTTTCATTATTGCTAAGATTTGAATACCCTAAAGTGAGAATTCCTTTTTGTTCTTTAAGAGGACGGAGAAGAGAGGCATGTGGACCAGTGGGAACAAAAGCGTTCCAACAGCCACGAATGAAATTCAAAGATTATTCAACTTAACCATGCTTTGAGATGCCAAATACAAAAAAAAAAAAAAAAAAAACCTTCAAAGCCACACAAATGTGTCAAAGTTAAAAGTCTCAGAAGTCTTTGTATTACTAAAGGCTACCATTTGAAAGGTCAACAATACAACCATGTAGTCAAATCAAAGCCTTTCCCCTTAGTGAAGTGATGTTATGACAACAAAGGAGGAAAAAATCAAATTAGTCATCATTAAAACTGTAAAAGATGATGTCATACAAGGACTTGGAGCTTGTGTAGATACCTAAAGTGTAATGTATATATGCATATGTATGGGGCTACTTATAAGAACAGGAGTCACCACATCCATGGTCTCACAAGGCTAAAATGGTACCAAAATACTGGGTGAAATTTCCTGGGGTCATCTTCAATCTTGACCTATCAATGGAAAAGAAAAAAAATTGATACTTTCTGATGTGTTTTTGTAGTTTTGCACCATAAGTGCCATAACCTGGCAAATACAATGTGCGCATTGTTCTGTAACACACATTGTAGCATACTCTGTAGATTTTCAGTTGGTTGGACTTGATGCTTGGAGAAATGTTCCAGTTCAAAGGTACTTGAAATGCTCCACTTCATATCATATCATATTCATTTGAAAAGCACTCTTATCCAGAGCAACATACAATGCAGAAGAACAATAGGTGCAGCCACCTGATTATGAGTAAAAGTGCCAAATATTGGCTAATCATGTAGCCTGGCAAGTTGCTAAACCGCATCAATTATCAACAATATATGTTAGTTATGCTAGCCCAAGTTAAAATACAATAGTAACTATATTCACTAAATCATACCAAAAATGCAAAACCATAGCCAACAGACATTAAACAAGATTCAGATGCAGTCTGAAGAGATGAGTCTCAACTTTTTTGTGGAGCAGTTACATTCACTGCTCTGCGGGCTAGCACTAAGACTTCATATGAGCTAAGACTTTGTATGCACCACTCCTTCATATGAGCCAAAACAAGTAGCCAGCAAAGGGACACAGAGAGGGGTGTGATATGAGTGCAGTTAAGAAGGCTGAAGTCATGCAACAGTGTTGTTATATAAAACAAATGACAGAAAGCATTCTCTGAATATCTGTAACAATTTCCCAATCCAAAATGAAAATACATAAATAAGTACATTTAAAAAATCGTCTCGATAATACCCATTTTTTCCCGGTAAATGTCATTGATATTTGCACACAGTCTTGCAGTCCTGGTTTGAAGGTTATAAAGCCTGTCTCTGGAATCCATTCTGAGTGACAGTGTGCCGTACTCCCAATGTGCAGGACCTGATCAGCCTGCCGCTAATGGAAACGCATTTCATGTCAACTAACTCAAATGCGGTCCTGCAGGGTGAGTTCACTCCATGCAAATGAGCAGTGCTAACTAAATATCACATAATAGGACAGCTGAATTATAACACTAAATTCTGATTTATGTGGTTACTTTCTGGAATGCTAATACACCATGTTGTGCTACTCTCACAAATTTGAGGAAATAAAAAATAATTTACATGGACTTACATGAAATAATATGGACTGTGCTGTCTCAATATGTAAAATGAATGCAGTGTTTCTCAATGGGTTGTCTTGAAAATATTCTGCATGCACAAATAACATGCAAATCCTCACATCACTGCCAAATTGAGATCTAAATATTGCATTTATCCCATACAACAAAAAAATAGCTGACATACATTTTGGTACGGTCCTGTTAAATGGAAAAACATGCTTTGTATGTGTATCTGTCTGTCTTATGTTGCAGTACCTGAGCTGAACTACCAATGGGCCCCTTTATCTTAGGTAAGGGATGAACCTCAAATCGTGCGCTGGAAAAAGAGAATATTTAATGCGGAAATTATTTTATTTTATTAAATATGAATGCGCTGGCATGTATTACCCTATTAAGAATCCATGAACCCTTTGCCCTCCAGCAGCATCCCCTCAATGATCACACAACAAGTGTGTACATTGTTCTGAATAAGCTGTGTTTGTTATGTAAATAGCCTCATTATTTAGCAGAGCTATTTTCAAATGACTGGATTTGATTTTTGTTCATGAAAATGCACAGGCACTAAATAGATTTATTCTGTCTGAAAATATTGAGCCGGTTTAAGTTAGTCACAAATGTTATGCTTTTTAATAAAATACTTTTTAAATCTCTTTATTAAAGATTTTAAATAATTCTAAAGAACATTTTTATTATTGATACAGTGACAGTCCCATTCCTTCCCAAACCCTGTTTTTGAGGTGACCGTAGGTCCACGTTGGACATGTTTCATGTTTGATGAAAGAAGTCACAGATGTTGACTGTAAAGCTTGTGATGCAGAAAGTCTGTATCTAGATACAATGAACACATTTGACCAATTACTATGATACATGAATATGAAGTATCACAGTTTTTTATACACACATGAGAAATTATGATAAACTGAAATAAACTCTACAACATAGACATATATTATGAACATCCAAGAAGGCTGTGATGTTACTGTACCTATGAACCTCTCCTGAACACATCTCAGAAAGAATACCCTATGGGTATGTTTTACCCAAGATCGTGTTCATATGTATGTTGAATCGTAGCAAAATGATTTTTAATGTGCCCTCAGAGGCAAAAATTGGGGTTTAAACTGCACATATGTTTTGCCTGTGGTATCAACAGCTTTCAAGCTTAGCATACATACCGTGTGTGGATTATAGTATCTGCACTGAAAGATCGATGTGGTGTTGAACAGGATTCAGTATCAACTTTTGCGCATAACATGGAAGTAAATGGAGATTAACTGGCTTGTGGCAACACAATTCTTTAATTTAAAATAAAAAATCTGACTCTTTAATGTGAAATTCCATAAATTAAGGATACAGTTTGGCATTAATTCAAATTAGTACAGGATCCAGTTGGGTAGAGCAGAACGTTTAAAATATGTCTAAAAGAATTTGTGTTATTTATAGATCAAAAGTTATATTTTGCAGCACAACCACATAACCTGTGAGTATGTACGCAGATCAGTGCTGTCAGTATTTACTAGATGTCAAGGGTTTTTGAGAAACGTTATATTGTTCTCCTGCTTCATCTGGCATTGTTTCCAAATTGGCAGAAGAAAAAAAAGAAATCTGATCAAAAACAATGTCAGCGTTGCTGACTGACCCATAATGATATTGTTAAGATGAATTTGGCCACAGCTTGTCTTTGAAGTAAATCATTCTTTAAGAGGGTTTCTCCAATCTGAAACTCTTCTTAAAGACACTCTGTGGTTTGTTTAAAGCCCTTAAGTTCTTATTAAGGTCTTATTTTCATCTCAGACGGTGATGTGCACAAATTCTGTAGACTGGTTCATTAGTTGGTGAAGAGTAAGTGTACGGATTTGTAAAGCTCTTATTTTAATTGCATAGGAGAAAACCTTCAAAGTGTTTCTTAAAACAGAGCTTCAGAGCCAGTGTCCTGAAGGATAAGAAAGTAACATTGTGGCTATTTTCCCCGGAATTATTCTGGTTCAGTGAGGTTCCTTTTCCGTTTAATTCAGGTGTCTCAGTGGTCACAGACATCTGAAGTCAGCACATTCTTAAAAAGGAATGCTCCACATCAATAGAATCACGTGGGGACAAAAATATTCAATTAAATACAAAGAATTGGATTGTGTAATGAAGTGTAATATGGAATTTTTCAAGAGCCAATCTTAATATGTCCAGGACAAAGTGAATTATTTTAGAAAAAAATCAGTGATGACGCGGTGTGACACACTGGCTTACATCTGGAAGCGATGCAGAAAAAAAAAAAAAAGGGTGACCAATAGAATTCCAGCATAGGGAGGGTGGCTTGGGGAGGTCAGGTCTCCGGGAATGTAGGGACCGACCTGCACATTGAATAATTCTCAGCAAGCCACTTATCCCATTGGCATTCAGATCTCGTTCTCACAAACAGAGAATCGATGGCATGGCAATAGGCCCCACAGAGGCCAATATAGATTGAGCACAGGTGGGCTATATTTGACACCTCTGAGAACAGCGCAATCAGCAAATTTAAAAATGGAAAACAACATCAGAAAAAAAAAAACCCTCACAATGTGAGGGGAGACCTTTGATTGATGGGTTCCAGATTCGTCTCCTGGCTGGCTTTTTGACCAGGGGAGCGGCAGGAGGACTACCAATGACAAGACTTAATAACAACCCCATTTCATTCAGACACCATTTCATTTGCATCTCATGCATATCCATCAAACCGCCATGTGCGGAAACGGGGAGTTGACACGGATGGAACCGGGCACAATCATCCAGAGCAATAGGTTGCCTTTCATGGATATTGTGGAACAAAAAGTGGAAGGGGGGTGGTATGTACGCGAATAAAGAATTTGGCAGAAGCTGCGTTTTTACACATGGGCCAAAAAGGATGATGGGAGCATATCGCACAAAACATTTACATAGGCCCTGTCCCTTAAAGCGCTGCCAAGACGGCTTTCCGCTACAGAGTTTGGATCCAGGCCTACAGGTCCCATGGACGGGGAGAAGCGGGAACATGACGGTGATGGCGATCTAATTGAATTCCGCAGCAAGTTCTCCCTGAAACTGTGGCGACATCAAAGGCAATCTAGGAATATTGAATTAAAACCATCCATCATGCTTATTCCGGCCCGGCACCACGGGGGAGTTTAGCTATCGCTGGAAACCGCAGAAAATCAAGCATTCTGAGCTCCGAAATTGGAGTTGATTCAGTTAAACGGCGGCTGTGGTTGAGAGCAGGATGACGCTCAAAACTCCTTTTGCCCAAGCTTTTCTCATTTGAATGTACAGTGCCAGACAAGATAACTCCACATCTCTTCCCCTTCCTGCCACTGAGCACTCTAAAGCTGTTATGGGGAGGGAACGCTCCTTTCACTAAAATTAACATGCAGACTCTTTCTTTTTTATTCCTCACCAGATCTTAAATTTATCACTGTCGTCTTCTGTATTTTCAATATACACTTAGCATACGCCGCTACTGCAATGGGAGAAAAGAAACTCCACAGGATTGAGCCTAAACTATATAATGTAAATGTATTTTAAATAAATTGTCTTTCAGGATTCAAAGTTATCTTATATTGCTCTCATGAAGCACAATGTTTTGAGAATGAGACATTAGATTGGTAGATTGGTTGAATAATTCATATTTCATTGCAGGAATTCCCTTTGAAATGAGAGCATCTTTTTCAAAGGATAAAACAAATGCACTGTAATTGTAAGCTACTTGTGTGGATATTGATTGCTGTTTATAATTTTTAAGAATAAAATATATAATCTGTAAGCATAATTGAGATATGTGCTATACCAAGAAACACAATAGCATCAATCAAAATCAATGCAAAGTCTTCACTGCTGTTTGTTTATTTATAATTAAATGCAGATCTCATCAACCAGCCTTCAGTGAATCGGGTTTGTTGGATGAACACAGAGGTGGCACATACCCTTACTGGCATGTGGTAAAGAAAAATATATCAGACTGATGTACCAGTGTGCTGCTCTCCTAAAATCATCAAATATGACAAAAATGAAAAGAAACAAACATAGCCATATTCATCTTTCTTCAATAGTTTGTTGTATGACCTCCCATGCACACAGCTCTGTAGTATGTTGGTAGGGGAAGAATAAATAATATGTTTATGATTCTGCATGGCAGACAAGTAATCCATACTGCCCAGTTAATCCTCAGCAGTTCCCCACAACATCCACTTGAAATGTGACTCTTGAAATAACGTAGGTGGTCTTATAAATGTGGATTCTCTTTCCTTCAAGAATCAGTTATGTATGAAATTGTGTTTTTCACATGGGAGAGCCAGCACAGCCCAGTCCTAAAAGTTTCACAGTTTACAGTTATTTGACAAAGCTGATGTTAAAATTTCAAGTCGCTCCAGTATTGTTTGGACTGTAACCCCACAGAGATCAGTCTAGCTGCCTGTAACTGTGCATGACTGCTCTCTTTAATACGCTACTTATTAACAGTAATTATTGAAGTGTCAAACTCTTAAAAACACATGATTAAAACATTAGAAAATCAGAAAACATAGTTAATTTTAAACATAAGAAAGTGTTCCATCTTTAATCCATTATCCAGAATGCAGTTAACAGCTGGCCACCTGGCTGGATGGTACACATATCTATAGCTGCACTCTAATGCTGAAGTAACTCACAGAATGATCCCTCATACAGCTGCTTCCCTCTTGCAAAGGCAAGCTAGTTTAGTTTTTTTTTTAACTGAAACCAACAACTTGACCCCCTAGTACACACACGTGCACACATATGCATAAGCAAAAGCACACACACATACACACAGACAAATTATATGTGTTGGCAGACATGCACAACTTCATCTTTCATTGCCTTCTTGCAAATGTGATTCCATGGTTACCAGACAATGCTTCTATTGATGACATCACAAGGATGAAATCTAGGAATCTGGTCCACTCAGGAACATGGGTAGAGAATGCAGGGCTCAATGAAGAGACAAAAAAATTCAACGAAACAGTTTCCTGGGTGCCGGATCCCAATATAATTTTGACCACTCAGTGCTGGTGGGCTCAATATAGCTAGGGAGCCCATCCAACATTTAAAGCAATTGGAAAGGTCTGCTGACTCACAGTGTGCTAAGTTATTTAGGGGTCATTCCCCTTCTTAACTGCTGTATTAAGGACATGGCACTGGCTAAAACATTCTCAGAGGTTGATAAGCCAACCCTCTAAAACCCCTCTTCTGATTACAATGGCACAGTGAAACAATATTATTTATGGTAGGGGGAGAAAATGGAATATAAATGCTCAAACATCACTCACTAGTAATGTGTACCGAATACATAGCATTTATTAAGGTGAAACAAAACATCTGCAGATTCATTTGAATAATTTATAATGCATTTATTAATGTTTAATTAACTGCTTAATGGGACATTAATTGTTATTATGTTTTCAAATATATATCACAATAATGTATATGCTTAGTGTCACAGTATAAGAGGTTGCCCCTCCTAACTGAGGACGGCTTCTTCTACAGTGTGTGGTAAATTTGTGTGTGGGAATTCCTGTATTGGTCAAAGAATGAGAGAGAAACAGTGTGAGAGTAAAGGTGTGTGAGAGAGAGAGAGACAGAGAGACAGAGAGAGAGAGAGAGAGAGAGCGAGAGAAGAGAGACAGTCACAGCCAGACAGTCTAATTTAATGTCCTATGTTACTACCCATCAGTCTGCTCTCACAAAAACAAATGATGGCCATTTGTTGAGGAGACAGCAGCCTTCAGCCCAGAGGGAGCTCTTGACCATAGGAGGTGGCATCATGTTTAGCACTGCAGAAAACAAAAAGGTTCAGATGGGGATATATGTATATATGTTTGCATGTTTTTGTGTGTGAGGTCATGTATGACATCAGCAATTTCCAGGATGTTGTATCACCTCTAACAATTATGCTATTTATAACCCATTGTTAGCATTATGTAGAAGTAAATAAATCACAGTTAAAAATTAGACTTGACATATTATATATTATGCAAATAACAATTGTCAAAATATTTCTGCCATTAAAATTCATTTTAAAATGAGCAAAGTTGCACCAGCCATAGAAATAGAAGAATTGTTTGAAAGGTCAGGTAAAACATTCTTAACAGCCAAGGAGAAACGGGGGAACCGGCATCAGGAAGTAAATATGGTGGTCGCAAGTTGAAGCTCTTGACAGGGATAGATGGGGACACAACACCATATCTCCTGAAAACAATGACCTCCGAAATCAGTACTGATATGGATCTACACTTAAAGGACCCAGCATAAAGAGAAACTGTATGTTGTGATCTTTGCAAAGCTGATATTCATGGAATAAATATCAGAAACTTCTTGTAAGCAAAGCTAATGTGCAATAGTGTGATGAGCACAGATCATGAACATTATGTTCTCCAAACATAAAACCCATCCAGATGTAGGAAAAACAGTTTTCCTACATCTGGAAGGGTTTATATTTGGAGAAGGCCAACATAAGCCTGCTAACCACATAGCAATTCCCAGACTGTTAATCATGGGGTGTGCAAACATTGTTTCTTAAGGATGTCTGCATATTCCAAGAAAATACCACCCCCGTGCATGCTGCTCAATGGATTCAGTGGTGTCATTAAAGATGCCTGCCACCTTCCAGTGCTTTGTGAATTACCAGATGTAAACACAACTGGTGAACCTATGACACACACACATGTGTGCACACACACATAAACAGACAAACATGCACACACACACACACACGCACACCAAATATATATATATAGTCAACTACAAAATAATTGGTACTCTAAGTATACATGACACACACACACACACACACACATACACATAACCTAGTGTTCTCTACTGTGTGCGTGTGTGTGTGTGTGTGTGTGTGCGTGTGTGTAAATTATGAGGGAGGGGTAGGGGATGCTAAAAGGGATAATTAACTCTGTTAAATCCCAACATAATTTGCTCCAGAAATCCTCAGCCAACTGTAATTATTTGGAATGTCTGTATTTATACAGAAACAAACCAAGCTGACAGTATTCTAAAACAACTTAAAGATTATGTGCAGTAAAAACTTTCTAGTTTTTATTAGCTGAACGCCGACAATAACGTTTGTAGAGGGCGAAAAAACAAATGAGATGAAGCTCAAGCAAGAGCGACCAAATTTCCGTGTCAGCTGGCTGGATTATGACTTTCCATATTCAATACTGCCAACGGAAGCATTTACATTTTAAACCCTTAATGAGTGGTATGCAGGTCTTAGTGCGGAACAAAATGACATGTTTAATTATACAGTACTGACAATTTCAGCTGTGAGTCTTTTCCCCCCTGAACAGCAAGGAGCCACTGAGCCTGACCTCTCCTATGGTTTCTATGGCAACGGGAAACGGGAGAAGAATGTCAAACATGTCCAATAAGTTCCTGTTTGATATCTCAGGGCCAGAGTCGCGAAGTACAGAGAGCAATTAAATGGAAAACTTATTTTAGTAGACTGAAAACCCCCCGAGTGGACTGGAGGAAATATTAATGGAGGCATTTCTCTACCTGCCTTTGACACCTCCATTTAATGTTGTTAAATGATTTAAAATGAAACCGACTCTGATGGAAAACAACTAAATGTTTTTCAGCTTGAATCACAGGGAAACACACATGCATAGTGCATTTAGTACCATGGCGTCCATTTTAGGATGCCATCGTGTGCATGTGAAAGTTGTGTCAGCACTGATGACAGTCGGAAAAAAATGAGATGGACATCCATCATTGGGAGCTGGTGTCAAAGTCAGCCAATCCTCACTCACGCTCACATCCATCATTCAGACTGGGTATCACAGTCAGACACACTTGCATCACTTGGATAAGGTATTCATCTTACCTCAGTCAGGAAAGTTTGTGGGCCAGCCAGTTAGTTCAACTCATAGCGCAGTATTCTGAAGAAAAAAAAAATCTGCGGACATTATTTTGGTACTAACACTGATGAAACTAAATGAGACTAAATTCAAGCTTTGGCTAAATATAAAACAATAATAATGAGAGCAAAGTAGCACATACCAAGTTTTACAAAAGGACCACTTGCTTATATGTGAAAAATAGCTAGATTCGGCTCGGTAAGTAAGTAACAAGCTTGTTTAACCTATTTACAAAGCATATATTGGAAATTCTGAAAAAAAAACAGATTCCTGAAGATTTATGGGCTGATGGAAGAAATCTAGCAGGCACATCACTACTGAAACTTGCTCAATGACCCAAAACCATTTGTGGAAAACAAATACTTCAGTGACACAACAACTACCAATGGGCCAGGCACTTTTATGTTAAATTGCATTTCAGGAGGAAAAAAATAAATATATGGTAGATCTTGAACACATTTTCAACACCCTAAATTGACCAAGTGACACCCATCATACACAGTAGATCCAAGTTACAGCTGTGTGTTAACACTTGCTTCAGTGTTGTTTTGACGCCATTTTGTCTGGACTTCCGCAGCACTCTCCACACACATCCACACTGTTCCCTCCATTCAGCCGCAGCGGCTCCAGAGCTCGGCAGCTTGACTGCTCAAACTTCAGGGCAGCTTGGCTGGCCTAGCTTCAGGGCACTCTCCTCCTCACCTCCCTTCACTAGTCACAAATTGCAGCCCATATGGACCTCAAACCCCCCTTTCCGACAAACACAACCATACTGTCACTACTTACTTTCCTGTCTTGAATTTACAGTGCATATTAATCTCTGCTAATGCTGCTTATGAGTTCATTATGAGTTATGCTGTGATTGATGTTAAACCAGGTATGTGCACATCGATATCATCACCTGAACCAGTGGTGTAGCGCTTGTGTGCCAAGTTATATCGGGATCTGTGAGTGTTAACCTGCTTCAATTCAACTTCCAGCTAGTCTGAAAATGGTTGCTTGAATGGGATGCTGAATGAGGTAGTGCATTTCTCTTTAGAATTGTGTTACAGCTCCTTTCACTGGAACTACCCCATTACCCTGTTTCTCTGTGTAGATATGGGAAAAGAATGACCACCTTCTCAACCATTAATAATTGATTATTTAACCATGCTATGGTTAAAACTGAGGCACACTTCCAAATGTGGATAGGATCTTATCCCTGCAGGTTGTCCTTTATCTGCCAGCTGACACCAGCACCCCAGAATCTTGTTTTATTTTGTACTAACAGCTAAGAGAAAGTACTGTAAATGTGGTTTTCATTTAGAATGAATGGACACCGTGTGTACACAGCTACGGCGAGGTGCAGTTATATATCATGTAATGTAATTCAATATACAGTTAGCCAGACACAACACACAGGGTTGGACTGAACAGGGGCCTTTGTGGTTTTCTGGTTGATAAATTGCAGAAATAGCAATGCGGTGAGACAGAAAGGACCACTTTAAAAGAAAAAGGGCTCTCTCCTATATAAAAGCAAACACAGGAGCAGAGGAACAGAACTGGTGTCAGCTGTTCCCCCAGGCACATCGGTGTCATGAAGATCTGATTTTTTTAAGGCAGTAAAGTTTTGCTTCTTCTGTACAAAATGTGTACTAAGAAGTACATACTCTGAAAATGCTTGTTGTCTTTTTGTTGAGGATTCACGGCACGGGGGATATTTTTTTTTTTCCCCCACACTGACATGAGAGAGATGAAGCACAGAATAACCTGAGTGGTACCCCAAAAGTTATACCACCAGGAGAATTGCAGTGTTTCGGAATGGAATACAATTCAGTCCATACTTTTCAAAGAGCATGACATCGTGAGAAATGATCAATTACGGTGAGGTCTGTGTGCACGGTGACGCTCACAGATTCCAAAATGGACTACCTTCCCTGGACTGTGACGGTGGCGGCGGGGAGGGGGAGGGGTTGGGGGTTAGGGTGGGCGGCATTTGACAGCTCCAGACTTGTCGTGTTGATGCCGAGGGCAGCGTGTGAAAAAGTCAGCATTTGGAGTGGCATGATGAAGAGGGTGAGGGAGCATAATGGGAATAATTAGGATGTCTCCAGTGTTTTTTTTTCCACAGAAAAAATAGGAGTTTTAGCCAAGGTCTATTAAACTCGTTTGATATTCTGATACCTTCCACTCGAAGGGCAATTTTAATTTTCTCTCTGGACGCGGGATAATTAATTCGGACACCTGGAGCAACCCATCACACAGAGCTGGAAATGGAATGAATGATTAGCACAACATCAGTCATCCAATGCCCCGAGTTCGCTTTAGCTGCTGGATTTTTCCAGTATTTATGAATGGATGGGTCAGAGGTTCTGGTGGTGGTGGGGTGACTATTTTCAATTCACTCACATCTAACAACTAGTTTTTGTAATGTAATTACCAAATAAAAAAATTGCTCATTTAATGACAGTAATAATATAGCTCAGACATGCATAATTTATATATACAAAAAGGTAAGGAATATTTAGTCTGGTTTATACAGTACTACAAATATTTCCAGCAAGTGACATGTAACTTAACAGCAAATAACTCACTGAGTCATTGTTAGTTCATAATATCCGGTTAACTTTGTGTCCATAGAATAAGTGAGCACACATTCATTCTGTGAGACAAACAAAAATGCGTTGTATTTTGTTTTCTGCACTGCATCCCAAGTTGATCATGAAAGCTTTTTCTGTCAAGGGCAGTGAACGCAGAATGACTTTCCATGCTACTGTTCACCATGTCATGTGGTGCGCTTCCTTGCTTGAACCTGAAAGCTCAAAGAATTGTGGGGCTTTGTTCAGAAACGCCAGGGCTGCTCCTATTCTCGGAAGTTTGAGTCCATTTATGTGTGTCCAAAGTAGCCCTTCCTCCTGTCTCATGTCTGACCTTCACTTTCCCTGCTGTCAGCACTTACACAAATGGCAGGGAAATATGCCCAAGACAAGCATCCAGAATAATTTACCAAGCTTTTTCTAATTCATAAAGCATGAATCAGTCCAAGTACTTCTCTATAATCTACATCATAAAATTTTTAAAACATTAACTCTTTACACCCTTTTTTTAATCACCCAAACCACAACGTATTTTAATTAAGCAACTACCCTAAATGTTTTTGATGTTTGTTGCTCGGCAACACAGGACAGTAGTGTTTATGTCATAGACCTTGTCATTATCTGAGCTTTTGTAGCCATCCACCGACTCCAATTCAGTGACTCTCCTCTTTTCTTAAATGTGACTTTCATTTAATCTCCATGTATGTAAATATGTACTCTATAATAATACATATCCTGACATAATGATGGCTGACATAATGAGACTTTGAGGAAAAAACTGGAAGAAGGAGAAATTTAAGGTAACATTTTATGAATAAACAAACAACAACAAAAAATAAACCTATATGTTTATTGAATAATTAAAACTCAAGCTTGGTTGTGCAGAAGTGGAAATTGCATGTGATCACTTATGCGCTGAATTTCCACTATTTATGTGACATTAAATATTTCATAACATTCTGTAATTGTAACAGTAATTGTAACAGGAATTGCAACAGGAATGAATATTTTGAATAACATTTGATCCATTGAGTAAGACTAACTTGCTATTAATTAGGGCAAAGGGATGAAAAAATTCTCAAAATACTCTCTGCTATACTTGTGTCATAAATACACTAGTATCAACAAAAGAATTAGTTTTACTCCTAACTGACTGCAGGTTTTAGAAGAAACATCCCAACTGTTAGTCTAAGGTAAGAATGTGGGAACCAATTCTTCAGCGGAATTTTGAAACTGTATGAGCACAAGCCATAATTGTGATGGTTATAACCCTCTTTTAATCATGGCTGGCTTAACAAAATGGCTCCTGTCAATTATGGTCGCACAAGATGTATCACTGATGTGTGTAAGAAAATGTTGATGAAAACCTTCATTATTTCAGAGCTAAAACATCCTTTGCCGCACACTGTTAGCCTAAATAAAACCCCTCATCTCATCAGTATTCGAGACAAGCAGCCGAGTTAGCTGCAGTTTTATGTAAAGTTTTAAAGGACTTGGAAGTGACTCTATTGTCTGGGACCTTGTGTCGTCCTTTGAAGGTGGCGATAGGGAAAAGAGAAACATCTTCTTGAATCTGCGTGGCTGGAGATTACGCCTCCCATCACAGCACGGCTTTATTAATTAAGTGACTGTTTTTATACTCGGAGCTATCAAACAAGCTCAGGATACAGTCTGCTCTTATCAGAGTTCCCTCTACAAATTAGTCATCATCAGATAGATTAATGAACAGAAAGGAGAGTGCGGTGCCAGTGCTCCCGCATGCCATGTTAAAGGAGGCTTCGTATTGCAAGGCATGGAGGCAGACCGCTGGGAAATGCACTGAGATTGCCGGGTTTTGATTGATAAAATATGTATATCACTGTAGCTGTCACGGCGTTTAAAAGGCACCACCAGTGGAGGGTGACGGGCATGTAATCAATGTAGGAGTGCAGTTCAGAGGCTGAAACAGCCCGTCTGCATTGTCAGATGCGCAGGTTGGAATTTGAAAGTGACTGCGCATATTTGATGAGAGCGCTTGCACAATTATGCAGAACTGAAGCCTCAGCCCAACCCGGCTGATGTTCTGAGTTCTTACATTTTTCATTTATATCAGCACACTTCCAAAGTTGTGCAAGTGTCAGAAGAAAAAGGGTCACATTTTTTTTTTTACAGTAAATTAAGTGCATAATCCTAATGCGTTCACTTCCACTTGGAAAAAAAAAAAAAAACCTTTTAAATTATTCATAAGCATGTGTTCAGGAGTTTTGGTCTGAGGCTTGACCTCAGGAGAAGAAACATCTTGTGTTATATCGCACATGGTTGTGGCATTTTATGACTCTTGTCATATTCATAAATCATGGCAATTACACAGGCATTACAAAAGATCCCATGCTACTTTATATTCATTTAGGAAGTTTCACTGTTTTACGATAATGACCGAAACATGTAACATGAACTTATATTTATCATTCAAAGTAGATGGTGACAGCACATTACCATATGACTCAGCCCAACAGTGTGTACACCTGTCGTTTGGAACAGGCATCATGATACCTGGAAGATGATGAGTTATTTGATAATATGTTGTGTCAAATCAAATATTTTTTTCTCCTCTTCTCAATTGCACTGGGAGAAGCAAGACGGCTGGCTCGTGTTAACATGCTGCACCTTAAACTCATACTGTGCGAATGGCAATACAATTGATTTCCTGACACCTGAGGCTGTCCTACTGTACCAATGATCATAAGAGTTTGGAGGGAGGGCTGTGGCTCGTGTAGGCACGATTACTCCACAGCTCCTCCTGAAAGATCGCAGAGCATGATGTATTAGCCTGTGGGACAAGGGAGGCTGGAAGGAGGGAATTATAAAAAGAACCTTTATATTCTGATGCACCTAGTGCTGCTCAAAGTCCTCACTTCCAATTTCTTAAGTGTTTAAGTAGTAGCAGCATTAGTGAATGATTAAAGAAGAGGTCATCAAAATCTATAAATGTTGCATTTTTTTTGCACACACAGAAACCAAAGCGATTAGATAATGTGAAACAGGAAAAAATGGTATCATGTTAGAATCATGAGAAGCAATTTTCGGCACTTCTGCGTTGATTCAGACTTGCTGCAGAGAGTCCTTTATTCAGCATTTTGGGAAAGAGTAGAGGCCTTGGAAATCGTATGAATGCTGATGATTTTGGGGAAATTTTAATCACTACGTCTTTGAATGTGTTGCCAGCAGTATAAGAGGGAGTTCGGCTTTGGCAATCCATATGCAAGAGAAAGATAATTTCCCAAAGTCATCTTTGGTCTTCTATTGAGGCACTGTACACAAAAACACACTATCAGTACTTGCTTTTTCTTACGCCATTGAAAAAGAAATCAGGCTTATAGCTCTGGCCTGTTTAGCCAATGCCCTTAACCTAACACATGCTAAAATTATATGCTGTGCAAATAAAGTGTGGCTGTGCGTGTTGCACATTTTATGTGGATTCAGATGACCCATGGAATAAATCTTCCTGAACAACAAAACCAATCAGTAAGATGAACCCTACTCATTCACATAAACTTAAACAGATATGTATGTATCAGAGTGTGTGTGTGTGTGTGTGTGTGTGTGTGTGTGTGTGTGTGTGTGTGTGTGTGTGTGTGAACGCATGCGCACATGTATGTGTGTGTGTGTGTGTGAGAGAGAGAGAAGAAAGAGCCATAACAACCCATGGCATAAATATGTACTTACACCATTTTACATCACTGTCTTAATGTATTGAGTGTATTGGAATATTGAGTGTTTCATTCTTTCACAATTTTATTCAATCATTTACAATGTGCACACATGTGTACAATATTATTTACAACAACAACAAAACCTATTAAATTTAGTACTTATACATTTAACATCCAACCAACATAAGGTCCAGTTAGGGCTTTTGAATGGAACTAAAACAGATTTTTTTCCCTCCAAACTGTTCTAACGGAGGTGGCTATTGCTCTCTGGACAGTTACAGTTGAGAGGTTTCAGGTGTCTGAGGTGTTTTAGATTGTGATACACAGTGGCACACATATTTAAAAACCAGAACCATCTGAGCAGAGTGTCAGTAATTACCAGTCATATCAAGCCACCAAAGTACAATATGTTCTGAATACCAAGCAGTACACATCTGCCATGGCCATCACACTAAAGCTTAACACAATTGCCAAAGTGATGCTAAGCATACTCTTAAAATGTGGTACATAAAATTAGACACCATTTTTATTCATTGCTGGTAGAATGTTACTTATTTTACAACATTAAATTATTGCATTGTTTAGGGAATACATTTGTGTTTTTAGGCATCAAACTTCATCAACAAAGATCTGGGTTATTATTAGGGAGGAGAAAAAAAACAAGAAAATGCTTCACTTTGATGTAGACTGAAATTTCAGTCCAAAATTTGTAAACTTTGTCCTTCAGGGAATAATTTGCTGTAACATCACAAATCAATATGAAGCTCTCTGTGATTTTACTGAAAACAATGAATTGCCAAGTCACCCATAATGAGGCAATAATGTTATAAGCAACAAATAACAGCAACCGTTCCATAAGAGTAAATGGGGACATTTCATGTTCTCTTTCACTTGGAGCTGCTGGTGAAACTGATCTCATTAGGTTGTTTAAGTTATAATTGTTATTGTTTAGGAAATTTGTTATGACATTGGCTGCTTTGATAGATCTTCTCCAGCTCTGCAATATTATATTTTAATGAGTTACTGAAACATTATTGGTTAGTAGTTACATAATTATTGGCGATATTTCCTCTCTAATTTTTTTTTTTCTTTTACTATCTGTATTTATTTATGCCTCAGGCACAATAAATAACTGGCAACTGGAAAAAAATAAGCTCCCGATTACCAGGCTCAATAAAAATTTCAAAGTGGTTTTGTCACAAGGTTTGGAAGAATAGAGACATTTTTATGAACGTAAAAAAAAAAAAAAAAAAAAATTGGAAAGGAAACAAAGTGGCGCTTAATTTCCAGCGGTGTAGCAGAGCAGAAGGCACATGCAGGCAAGTGATAAAGTTGTTCCTGGCGAAAGGCCCTGTCGTTGGCGGAGCAAGGGCCCCTTAATCCCCCCCCCCCCACACCACACCCCCCACCCCCACCCTTGTCTTGGAGCCCCTCTATTAGTCTCAGCGGACTCCATGACTCCCTATTCCCAACAGGAGCTGCTGCACCACTGATAACATGTTTGCTTCATGGACTCACAGATCCGTCTGCTGGCAGCGGACTCACGGTTATCAAGGTTGGAAACAGTCCTCGCTCTCCTTTTTGTCTGAGGTAAACAAATGAGCACCGCAGTTTCATTTAGCGGAGAGAGATGCAGTCACCTAACACCCCCTTCCTCCCCCAACCCCCCCCCCCCCACCCCCACACCCACCTTGCTTCTTCACTCAACCTCAATGAAGTGAGAGGAAGAAATTGAATGAGGGGAGCTAGCCAGGAGATAACCACGACTTCAGTTTTAAATGTGTTCTTAAGTAAATTACCAAAGGACTTATCGGCCATGATTACATTGGGCAATGCCTCTTACAGTTTTATTTTGATTCAGCACCAGAAATATGAATCAGAGGATGCATGCTACATGCACAGAATTGCATTCTAAGCTTTACTGTGCATAAGGAGGTCCACAGCAATAAATACATACATAAACCATTCAAAGACACAAAATGGTGATGTGCAGGCAAAAAGGATGGCATTATGCCACAAATGATTAATTTTCCCATCTTAGCCATGACTTTACAAGATGATCTTGCAAAATCATAAAATTAAACAATATTGCTTCAGAATATGTCACGCCATATGTCTCAAGAGACACTGCAACATGAGGCTGGAGCAGTGCCTCACCCACAAAAGCTAAAGACGAGGGCACACAAAATGGTTGCCAAGTGAATGATGCAAACACATGCACACTCATCGTCTGATATAAGGACAGTCAGACAGCACTTCAGCCAGCCACAGCTCATGTTTTACACACTACCCATTTACAGAAGCAAAGAAGGAGAAGCACCTTGCCCACAGGTGCACTGGCATTGACCCACCTGTAATTATCAAGTTGTGTGTCGAGCTCCGTAACCATTTTACCATGCCACAGGCAGTATAATACATAATGGATGGACAAAGATAGGCTCAATTTTTTTATACTTCGCCAGGAAAAAAGTCAGAGTGGATGTCATTTGTTTGTGCCTATAATCATGTGCAATTTGGTAAATTTACAACAAAGAGCTGTGTTTGAAAATGGTCATATTGTCCTCTGTCACACTCATATACCTACTCATTATACACATTTTGAGGTACCTTCTTTTTATTTTCTCACATAGTAAAAAGATAGTGATCATTTTTACAAAATTTTGCCGAATGCAAATCACCTTTCTTTTTACCATTGATGGTTTTTCAACATTAATGAAGTTAATGAAGTTTTATCTCTGAGGAATGGAACTATACTTCAGTCCTCCTCATGGTTGATGACTTTTACAAATGTAAACTGACTCAAAGCCTTAGCATCTTAAACTCTGTCCAGCTTGTTATGCATTCACGACCATTCTATCTTAAAATAATAAACGCTTACAGCATTTCTGTTCTTTCACCTTCACACAAAGACTGTAAATTCAGCTTTGAAATAAAGTCAATTTCTGTCACTATAGTAACAGAGAGAGAGATGTTTAATTTGATTCGGATAACTAATGCTGTTATATCAGTTATCGGCAATCAGCGGGAAATGCAGGTGGATTCTGACAGAATCCTGCAATTAATTTAATTGCGTGATAACATTGTTTCCCCATCGATCCGGTGTCAAGGTACGGAGAACTTTGATTCATCTGTTGAGTGTCTGGAAAGGAGATGTCAAAAGAAAACCACGCGTGTCTCGACGTGATACCTGCTGGATCTGCATTCTCGCACTTAGTCATTCATTGGCATTGTGCTTTTCTGCTTCTCTTTACCCCTGAGTCTATGTGGAGAGAGAGAGAGAGAGAGAGACACTAATCCTGAAACAAGCCTGATCAATAGAGATAAAGATGATGATTAATCTAGAGATGGGATTGGATATGGGAGAGTCTTCAGGCTAGGTAATCATCTTTAATCTAATTATATATATTTTACCCTTTAAATATGGGTAAATACTTTGATGATATTAAAATGCCTGTCTTCAGTCACCTCACCTTCAACACCTCCATGTTTGCAGTAAAAGGGCTTGCATTGTAAAAACCCACATATGTACGAGAAATGATGTAACGTAGGGACAACACAATCTTTAACTGTGATGCTGGAACAGGAACTGAGTCTGATCAAACCATGCCTGTTGTTTTATAAATACAGCAAGCAAAAATGCATTTTTTTTTCTGTAAAAAAAGCGCGTCAGAACGTCTCCCACTGAAAATGCTATTACGCAGGCGTTCCTGCTTTCGCTTCGGTGATGAATAACCAAGGACCCCCACAGAGCCGCACCCCAAAGGAACCAGCAGTGTGCGCTTGCTACGCTCGCTGTGCGCAGTAAGGATGAGGGAGTGGGGATTCGTGAAACCGAAACTTGGTGGAGCAGCCATATGGTACCAGTGACTTAAGCTGGGCAGACGCCGCGTGATTTCAGCCTGGGTTACCGCCTCCCGATGAGCGTACAATGATTAGGCGGAAACATCGTGAATGGGAGAGAATCTTTACACAGCAGCCCGTTACGTGTAAGCACATCTCTGAGCCCCAGTTAACAGTTCTCACGGGTTCTTTATAGCTTGTCTCCCGTGCGCTGTACGACATCACGTCCTGGTGTTTTTTTTGGACGGTCGGATGACTTCAACTACATTCAGCTCCGGCTGTCTTTAATCCATCATGTGTGACAGTTGTTTTGGGAGGTTTAGGTGAACAATTCTGCCAATGGGGCTGATGATGGCATTGCATTGTAAATCTACCTAGCCTTGAGACGAAGAATTGGGAGCACGTTACACAGCAGTGGTACGCTTTGTTAACTTGAAGGAGAGAATGGAGTAGAATGAAGTTGACCCTATGGCTGGAGTAGGCAACCTGGTTTGTGAATTAATCAAACTAATTATTCCACTCAATGCCACCAGGTGACAACATACTGGAGTCAAAGAGACAGTTTCCAAATAAAAACCAGAAATATTCCTCTAGGGCAAGGATTGGCTGAAAAAAGCTCTCTTGACTTGTCAAAACTGAGTCTGAATCAAAGATGAATCAGAAATCTTGACACACACAATGTTAGCCCCTCCCCCACATCCATTCAGCCAATGGTAGTAAAGAGCTTTGATACTGTGGTATCCAGACAACAAAAAAGCCACTAGGAATATGTATTAATGTATTCTCCCAGACATCAACATAAAGCCCATTGAGTACATTGGTACAAACAGCAAGTCCCTCCTGTGAATAGAATAATCCTCTATTCATAATTTTCCAGGCCCATTTTGCAAGAAGTTATAACAGCAAAGTCTTTGTTTTTCCCCCAACAAATACCCTGCCACCTATCTGCAGATAGTAAAAGCATATAGGTATCTTACAGTCTGTCAGCTTGATCTGCCATCCCATAGGACAGCATAGACAAGTGCTGTTAGTTTTGAGTGTCCTGAAGCAGTCTGCTGTCATGTCTGCTCTTTTTTTGCCTTTTTCGCGATCCAGCCACCGACTCTGTTTGTGTTGATGTATGTGGTCTTTCCAGGCTATGCTTCCCTCATTTGCCTCGACTTCAGGTTTGAAAGACTACAAAAAAAGCCAAACCTTTATCGATGTACCGTTTTCTTTTTCCTTCTCTCAGTTTTCTTTTCGGGGGGAATAACTGGGATCCTTTGATGTCTTTCTTCCTCAAACGAACGGATGTCTTTTAAGGCCTGCTCTGGCTCCCTGCTTGTGTTTCGCTGCACTCATGTGTCCTAAGAGGGAACCCACACAGTGTCTATGAGACCATTCAAATGTTTGCATTAGCCTAAAGCTATAGAGGCTGCCGCTTTTCGGTGACAGAGTAAAAAAAACTTGCAATATTTTTTTTTTTTTTTTTAAGCAAGTTATATTACAACCCGATTTCACCTTTGTCCTAATTTAATAATATTTGGGAAACACTATTGCACAACACATAAGAACCTGTTACCTGTACAATGAGCAGGTGTGAGGCAGGACTGAAATAGGATTCCAGGTCAAGTTGTAAAGGCAGAGATCGAGCTTGATGCGGTAATTGACACTCCATAGATTATATGTAAATAACAAGTTTAGTTGGGTAGAATGGCCTGTTCTCATTATTACATATTCATATGTTCTTATGGTAGCCTAACTTGTGGTTTTCCTTAACTCCTTTCAGGTTAATATCTGTAAGGTTATATTTTAATTTGTTCAGTTTTCGTTGTTTAGTTTGTTTCACTCCCTCATTAAACCCATCGAGGTGTCTGGCAGCTGGACATCTTAATACATGTGGTTCTAAACAAACACTTTGGCATTTCAGTTTTGTTTTTCATCTCATTATTGAGTTTCCTGTGGATTGAGAAGAGGGAAAAATTGCCCATTAGTAGACGATGGTAAGTGAGAAGTAAGGGGAGACCGAGAAATTAACGTGATGTGATAATTGTCCTGAACTTGTTTTATTTTTGTTTTGTTTTTGTTTTACATGATTAACGGGCATGCCAATATAAATAAACAGTCATCAGCTACTGATTCCTCATTACATGATTGCATCTAATGAGTTAGCTCTAAATGAGTTAGCCTGGGTGCCCATTGTATACAATTGTCCTAGTCATGAGCACATGTAAAGTTCGAGATGCAATTCCTATCCCATATTTATAATCATAAAGAATGCATTATGACCCTATGGCTCACAGGGAGATACATTTCTCATTAAACCCAGCTACAGTCAGTTACAAAGGAATAGCGATGCTTTGAAACATAATCCACCTGGTGACAGCAGGATGTTCTGACAACAAAACGTCTTTATGCTGTTGGACAGAAATCACAGATGCAGAAAGTTTCTGATTACCAGGTGACATCTAGGCAGTGTGAGTACCTGTACAGGTAGTAGGAGTTATGACGGTTGGCTCTGTGGCAGGGATTTAATGGCCTCACCAGAGCTCTAAATGCAGTTCTGTGCTGTTCGACACAGGATTGATCGCATCGTCACATCGAGTTTTAAATGTGATGCTTTTCAATGGCTTATTGGACTGGAACTGTAAGGGCCATGGACTGATGTATTATATGTATGAATACATTTAATACTGAATGTATTAACATGGATAATAATAATGTGCACTGTAAGGTCAAAGCATGTGCGTTCTCCTACTCTGACATGCTTTGAAAATTTGTGGTAATTTATCAAACACAAAGTGTTATGTGACCGAAGCAACTGAGAGAAAATATAGGATTCTGCAGCAGTATCAGACAGATAATTGGCATGTCTGATCTAGATTTAATGAGAGTTCAATAAGATCTACATTTCTTAGGTAAGGTTTATCAGCCATTTGAATGTTTTTGTGTCAAAACATAGTTTTGCTTTACAAGTAATATCCTGTAAATAAGTCATATTTTGTTGGAACTGTTCAATAATGCAGTGCCTCAGAAAAACTGAAGTCTTCATGTATTTATAACAACACTATTAATAATAATAAGTCAATAGTAATAAATTCTTCATATCACATTGTTACAAAGCAACATAGCAATGTTTTGCCACAGGCTCCCTGTCTTGAGAAGACATTTCTATAATTTACCACTTTTCTTCTCCTAAAATAGCACCTTTAACTCTACTCTAAATAAGGTGCTTCAAGACAAAAGCCGTTACCAGTTTGAATGAATCAAGAACAGTGCCCTGATTTTATCCCCTTTTTGTTTATAAAGGTTGAATCTCAGCACTTCAGGCTGGTGGGATGGCAGTGTCGCTGTGAACTCTGCCCCAGCCTTGTCACACTCAGAGACAACAGTTACCTGTAGGTGGCTTTGGGTTAACCTTCCTCCTCACCCTTTTCAGTTAAAAAAACATGAGCCTGTCTTCACTGCCATCATGGAAATGGATGCCTATGAAAATATGGGAAATAGAATATTCAGTGCAGGTTTTCACATATGGCATGCGTGGTGGCACCTAAATATGAGTGGCGGAAGGGCTCTGTGTCACCTGTGTGCTTTGAGAACAAACACCTCCACATCCAGTCACGAAACAGACTCAGTGCCCAAGACATAAAAATTCACAAATTCTCAGTCTGTAAATAGATGAAAAGATTACATATTTCATTTGAAACATGCACATTTTATACAGAATTAACAAAGCTGTATTTGACACTGTATGTGACAGCTGTACATGGGTGAGCTTTATATGTAATTATGAAGACATTGTGACGGGGTCATAGAGCTTAAAGCCATTTTCATTTTTTCAATGATAATTATTTTCCAACTATTCTTATCTCCACTGAAAGCGACTGTGAAAATATTGAACATTTTGCAACTCCTTTATTATGATATACATTGATTACATAATATAAAATGATGATATGTACAGCATATATTATTTGCAATATCATATCTACATGCATTAAATTCCTTACGTATTTAATGCTGCAGACTGCACTGAATACCATGTTGTTTAGTTAAAAAGTGTCACTTGAGCCAAACCTCATTCTTTCTAAAAAAAGAAAACAGAAGCACAAAGTGGTGCCAATGGAGTTACGGAAGTAGTTAGAAAAGTAACATCCTCCCATTTGATTTGTGACTCGAGTTAGCCGTTAAATCAGGAACGCGTTGTTTCCTCTTGAATGTTTGTATTTTGACCGGTTATCGACCAATACAGCTTGCACATGTCAACAGGGGGATTTAGGAATGAGACTAATTTATTCATTTTATTATTTACCTTTATTTAAGCAGCCAGGTCAATGGAGAACTCGATTAACATTTCCAGGGACTACCTGGGAAATCAAAGCAAGCACAAGTACAAGGGATTGTGTAGCCAATCAGGTATGGAAAGAAGGTACTTATATGTAAATTTGGGTAACACGCAGAGCCTTGTTTTGTGTAGATCTTACAAGGACACTGGGCGTAACCCCAATACATGGTATTGTTAAAGTGAGTCAGGAACTCATGTTAACATTTCACCACTCTACAGCAGACCTTCAGGGTGACATTCCTTCCATCACTGGACTGGAAGCCTTCAGAATTCCAGCACAGAGTCCTCTTTGCTTACGTCCATCCTGTGCCAGGTTACACTCACTCTGCACTCATATTCGGAGTTGACTTTAGCACAGATCTCATGACCGCAGTGCATGTTCACATTCTGCTGTTGATTTTTATTTATTTTTGTATCAGTTTAGTAAATTTCTGGTCCCATGCACCAGTTAGAGATTTATTCATGGTGAACGAATTTTAATAATAATGAAGCAGTAGCCATTAGCCGTGCTGTTCCTCTGTGACTAAGCAGTCATAGGGGATTTATGGCTCACATAGCTAGACAGCTGGGGAGCATTCATTAAATCATGTTAATTCAGCTTCACTCGGTTTGTGCCAAAGGGATGTGTGGTCAGAATGCACTGGTAATTAATCATTCCAGAAATGACCCCTTGCCCACATTAGTGAAGGTTATCCTGTGTAAAAGGTTATTCAAATTTGAGGGGACATGCATCTGAAATGGCCACTTTCAAGGTCTGAAAAAACTGGGCATGGTTTCTGTGGTTCCTTGTTATTTTAGTGTGGAAGAAGCTAACATTTCATCCTTCTTTACTGCAAGTCCAAGTTTCATATTAAGTTAGGCAGTTAGGTCTTATGCATCGCCGGACAGCAAGCTAAGCATGTAGGCATCTCCCTAACAAGCCAAACAAGGAACTACGGCTCAAACAATATATGCATGCAAATGACTGTACTTTGAGCATTCAATTCCCCAATATGGTCATTTAGATTCCTATATCAAATCATTGCTGGACATCTATATAGTTAATGGATGATGTTTGTTCAATGAGAGACATGGATAAATATTGCAAACTTTTATTGCAGCTAATTCACCCCTGATTTTTGTGGGTCATTTGCGTGAACATGATACTTTCATATTGATAATCCACAGCCCAGATTGGCTGACAGTGGTAGTGATTGCCCAGCCCCTGCAAACTGTGAACTGTGTTCCAAACTGCAAGTGTGCCGAATGGAACAACTATAGCCTATACCAGATGGCTAGATCACATCCTGGGGGAGGGAGAAGCAAATTAAATCCAGTTGTGATGTCACAACTGGAGCTCAATTGAAACCAGAATCATTGCACCATTGAAGGATCTGAAGCCTCCCATGGTCATGTGGTAAGCAGTTTTCAATTTGGAACTACTGGCAAGTCCAGAAGGAAATCATGTATGGTATGCAAAACCTTTATCATAAAATATAAAAGGGTAAATCGAAGAGCTATTAACTAATGAAAATGAGGGGTTAGGTGGCCAAGTTGGGAAATTGCCAGGAAAACACAACAGAAACTCTTTACCTTCTGAGAAAAGCCAAGGGCTGAAGGAGCAGGAGAGATTTGCAAAGATAATGAAAGGTGTGTCAGGAGGGTGGGTCATGTAAGACCACATGATGGAGAGAGGTAAGGCCTAAAAGGAATTACAGTTAACCCAGAGAGACACAGAGCAGAGCACTAGCTCACTCTCAGCTTACCCTCAGGATCACTTACACAAAAGTATGGAAGAGGTTTACCTGTGAGAAGAATTAGTAACCGGAGGCCAAAAAATTCACACATTTTAAACAAGACATCAACAAATGCACTGGAGGAGTAAATACAAACAACTATTTACTTTGAGCATTAGAGGAGAAAAAGGGAAACAAAATTTCTTTCTGAGGGAAGGATGTGTAAAAGACTTTTACAGAGATTTTGATTATAAGTGTCCAGTACCGGAAATGGGGCTCCACCTTTGTTCTAAACTAAATGACCAAAGGAGTCATAGGTGTCAGTAACATTAATATTCCACATTACCAACTCATACTGACACACAGCCAGGAATAATACGACACCAACACAAACCCTGTTCTTCAAACAATTTCATACATCCTCTGGCTGTCAGCTTCTGGCAAGGACAAAAGGAGCTTGAAGAAGAGGGTTGACAAAAACACAAATAAAATGAGCACAACCTTCAGTTGCTCTAAAATGTAATTAAAGATTTAGATTACCTGTCATGTTTCTAATTGTTTAAAGGTTGCTTTATGCTAATAGAAAGAAATCCATTACTACAAAGCAACCTGAAAATATAAAACAAATATCATTATGTTTTTTCCTAGAGGAAAAAGGTCTCAGTTCTATCCATTTCCATATTGCATTATAAATACAAAAATGAAGTATCATCTACCTAGGTAGCTCTCCAGCTGTATAAAGGAAACAGGGAAGACATGGCTAATTATTTTGCTGACTATATCAAACTAAATTTAAATGTAGTTAATTGTTTTACGGCATACCTTGAAGTCAGATGCTGAAAAACAAAATAGTATGATTAATTATTTCCTTGAGAAGTTTATAAATATGCTTCAGAAATATTTTTTTTTATTACTAGGAAACATGAGGAGTAAAGTTCATATGAATGAGTAATCACAAATCAAACGTTGAGTTGATGATAATCTCCAAACAAACCTGGGAAATTGAATAAATGCAACCAGCGGGAAAATTTTTCCGGAATCTTCCTACCATTCTGGCTACTGGCTGGATATGAACTATGCGCTTCCTAACTGTAGCTATAATAACATTTTTTGTCCATACTTGATGCCCAAGCATAATGTAGTGCTTGTCTTATCGTACAGCACTTTAGCAGTGGCTGTGTGAGGACTAATCTGACTTCACTCATTAACCTGCTCTAATGTATGCACAGACCAATTCATTTTCAGCAAATAGCCACTTAAAATCACCATATTTGTATACAAAAAAAGAATGAATAAGAGGCATATTTTTAATTGCTTAGTCAGCATTTTTAATTATATGGATGATGATTCTAGTCATAAACAGGTATACTTTTATTAATGATGTAACACACAAAATCATGAGGCCGGGCAAGCAATAAATTCATAAATAATCATAAGACTCGATGATATTCACATGGACAGCAAAATGGCAGCTGCTCCAACCATGCAGTCTCAAATAAAGATTCACAACACAGCTTAAATCAGTGCTGCCAACTTGGACTCAACTTGGGAGTTTTTTTCCACCCCCCCCAAGTTAACTCTAACTGTTTCTTATGCCATTTCCCTTTACCAAGAGATAAAAAAGCTATTTATATGATAACCAGCACACCCAAAAAATTAAGAGAAAAGCCCTCGGGTAATTCTCCTCTGGGAATCCTTCAGGCCTGTCCCTACTGGTTTCTGTGTCAGAGAGGCTTTGGAGGAAGTGCTGGCTGGCGATATTAACACACCTTCAGAGCTGCTGCTATTTTGCGGAGCAGGGTAGACTGTTTGCTTGCTGCGTTTCAGCAGTAATACATGAGTACAGGCCAGCTCTGCTCACCAAGAACCTGTGCTACAAGCATGTATTCGTCAGGACTTGGATTTGAGTTTAATGACAATCAGGTCAGTAACTCATTGATTACAGCCCGGTCAATATGTCTGTCAAAGTGAACGTTTTGCTGATTCCACGCGAAGCCAAGCCTCGCCAGGGACAGTAATGAATGAAGCCAACATCAAGGCTTCTATTACTGACAGAGGACATAAAGACAAGGGCAGAGAGAGAGAGAGAGAGAGAGCGCAAAAAGAAAAATCTAACGATCTTTTTCAGAAGATATAACTTTTTTTTCCTCCTCAAAATGCAAAAGGATATGGGCGAGGGGAGAAGGTGTGGGACGCTGTACCCTGTGTTCTTGGCTCAATAACCTTCCTCTTTTATGCTACCTGGATTAGCGTGCATTGTTTTATTCATTAGGTTATAAAAATGAAATGGTTATGAAATTCAGCATGTTGACTTGAATAAAAAAAATCACTTCCTTCTCTAGTGAAGACCGTTGATTTTACATCCCTGACTTTTAATAAGGCTGTTTGCTTGTCTAAAATCAATAACAATTTTGAAAGAAAACAAAAAAAGAATATTCTTAAGTCAATAACAAAAGTTATGTCAAGAGATTTGCAGAAAATGTATTTTTAACACAGCGATGCATTTTACTCCTATCATAACATTTCTTATACTTCATCCAAAGTTATAATAACCGGGGAGCGGGGAAGGACAGCAAGCAAAAAAAGAGAAAATTTACAAGCACTGTGTTCACTACGGATGAGAAGTTTTACATATTTTCTGCTTTTTTAAATTACGCGCAGTGCTTTTGAAGACAAACGGCAATTAAGGTAAACAATTTAGTTAACAGTAAGGCAGCGCAGTGTGCAACCCACCCCCATTACCCATAAACTGTTTTTGTTTTTAAATGACAATTTCCCTCCCTAATCAACCCTTCATTGTGCGAGTACCCTGCAGATATAATGACACAAGCTGGGAGATTCTATAAATTCCATCACCCATCATATCAGCGCCTGAAATGCAACTGACGCATTCTGTCGGAGGCACTTCTGCTAAACGCCACATCATTTCTTCCTTTGATAGTTGAGTGAGCGGGGAGGAGGCCACATTGCGACTCCATTGAACAGCACATGCAAATGAATCATGTACTCACAAAAAGACTGGCTCTGCAACAAAGTTCAATGCTGTTACCTCGTTTGAAGATTTTTTTTCTCCCCGGAAAAAAAAAAAAAAAAAAAAAAAAAAACCAGTATACATATATTTACACTTGCATGACTGCAGAATTATACAGCGTGACTCTAAAGCATACCCTATAAAGTAAACTCTGGAATGTAAGTCTTCCAACTTGTTCGGTTGAAGAATCTACACAGAGGACTGCAAAGTGGTGAATCTATGAGTTTCTCACATTGGATGCTTGCTTTACCAACTCATGTTACTTATCGGTCCTAAAACGGTGAACGTCACTGACCCTCAATCTCATGTTCACTTTCTATGCCTGAATTCTGGAGTTCACAAACTCTCCCATAATACTATCTGTATGTCTCTGCAGCCCAGCTACAAGCTCAACCACTACCTGGGAGACACAGAGAGGGAAAAAAAAAAAAAAAAAAACATTACCTGCAGGAGCTGGCAAGATCTCTTCCTTGTCTGTCCAAGTAGCAGGTTTGGGCCAGCTGGGTTGGTATGTGAATGATCACGGGAAGCCAGCTTTCAAACCAGTGGAATGGCCTCCGTCCAACACGGACCAATCCAAGTCTACTTACCTAGACTGCATTCCGTCCTCCTCATTGCTTTCCAGGACCATGTGATACCTCTCTGGACCAACCCAAGGCATGTGGATAAACCGATCAGCTGTTACTCTATTGTAAGACGGAGCCAAGCCATCGTGCAAGCCTCTTTCGGAAAGCAGGCCATCCCCACTGGATTGTGACGTTGATCCAGTTGGCAAGCAAATGGGCTGGCCCCCCTGTCCTTCCTGCAGTGTCTCAGAGCATAGCAGGTGTTTGGCGGCCTCGTGGGCTTCGCCCCCTTGGTAGGCCGATGTGCTGCAGTCATGTGGGACAGGCCCTCCATGTTTGCTGAATTCTACACTTTGAATGCTGCCGATATCCCTCGGTCTGTCTGTCGGACGCTGTGTTCAGGCCTCGGTTTTCTATGAACACACTAAAACATAACTATACCTCCACTTAAGACATGGTTTTTATTGACAGAAGCTTACCTGCTTTATTCTGAATCGAAGTAGAAATATGCCTGCAATGCACCAGACCATACCGCATTTTGAGACCAACCTTGATGCAAATCACACTGGTGTCTGAGGGGGAAAATGACAACAGAGAAAGTCTACAAAATCAGCCTGCATTACAGCTACTGCTGCCCAACATCATTGGGGAACTAAGGCCCAAAAGCACGTAGCCAACACTTGAATGAATACCATTGAATCTACAAATAAACACTTTACTCTTCATTCTGGGAAGGGGATGCATGTGTACTTTTCGCCTTCAAATCAGTTGCAAAGCTAGATGTAATTTGTTATTTTCTGTCAGTAATACAAAATGTCACCTTACTCTTCTGGAGCAGATTCAACAATTTGTTACTGTGTTGCTCTCCTAACAACCTAATTTAAAATAAGAGCCCATACATAACGGTGTCCAGAATTATTACTGTTTTGATCTCAAAATATGATTTATTGAATTGAATGCAATAGAATGAAATATTGTTTTAACCAAACTTGAATTTATTCAAAAAAAAAAAAAAAAAAAAAAAAGATAAAATAAAAATTGCAATTCATGGTGCACAAGGCAGTGCAAGAAGCAGACATTTCTCAACACAGACACTCAAATCATCCAGAGTGACACAGAGCATTCAGGAACTGAGTCACAGCATAATTATGCCATAATGATATGAGGCATTCTGTCTGAATCTGAAGCAAGGCCAAAATGGCATGCAGGAATATTGAACTCAAACCTGCTTGGGTCTCGGTTTCAGGTGTTATTGGGGTTCAGGTGTACTCATCAATGGCTCTGAGCACACACGCCTGCTCCAGCCCCCACTCGAATATCTACACAGGAGACTTTTACAGAAGCAGCCACCCCTGGCCCACACCACTTTTTTTCAGTTTTGCAGACAGAATTGTGGGTCTTTATGTTTGAAAAGCCGGGTTTCTATGCACTTCGGCTGCCTCCCCTTCGAGCGTGAATGCTCCAGGGTGTTCCTGTCCCTGGGAGTCTCTGGGTACCCGCAGATCGCTCCTGGCTTATGAGTGTTTGCTTCTGAGCTTGAAATTCGGAGCAGCTACTTCCGCTCCTGTGACAGACGGTGATACCTGTATCATGCTACCCTTTAGAGCTTCACATGGTACGTCAGCTGGTAAAGGGCTATCTGACACCTTCCTTCTCCTTAATGTTGAGTAACATAGAGCGTAGCTCTTCATTACAAAACCCAGGTGCTGTGTGTTCATGAGAGAGAACATGTTGTAGCTGAGCAACCCTGTTCTCTGAGTGAAAGGCAGAAAGACTCTCAGCAAGGAAAATTGATGTATTCAGGTTAATTAGGGAAGGTGTGTGCGTTTCTCATCTGTTACAGCTCATGTAACATATGCAGGTTAGCTTGTATTACAGTAGAAGTAATACAATAAAGTACATCATTTGTTGTTAATTACAATTCTTTATATAGCCAAATGGCTGTTTTTCCACTCAGAGAAGAATGTTAGCGACAGGCGCTAACCTCAAGCTCTACAGGAATACATGAGGACTATGTTAAGGATTGACACGTAACATGATTGCACTAAAAAAAAGACTGAGAAAGCAATAACTCTTCAGACAATTGCTCACAAATCGCATAAAACTAAATGGCCCCAACAACCTGGCAGAGACGCAAATCACAGTAATAGGAGAGGGTTGTTTCTTGAACCCTTCAATTGGTGGAGCTACATTTGCTGTCAGCAGATCAGTGAGAGAAAAACACTACACTTCAGTGACAAATTGAAAACACATGATAACTACATCATAGCATATAGTTCTGGGTTTGACAAAGCTTCCCCTAACATTAGCAAATTGGTCTCTGTCTCACAAACCAGGGGTCCATATAACCTAATGGATGTAACACATTATTGTGTAAACGTAATGTTTGATAATGAGCCCATTCATTTTGTAATGACAAGCCTTTTGATGCACCCTTCAGCAATTTAATATGATAAATCACAACGACTTGGAGTTGGAGACTCTAATAGCCAACCAATGAAAACTACTTCAGGAATTCTGAAGCAGAAATGGAAAAGCTGAAACACTTTTTTTCAGTAAATCTTAACTTAGGTTCTCTTTCTGAGAATAAAACATGACTTTTTTGCTGTAAAAACATGCTTCCCTCCAAAGGCAGGCAGCAACAGAAACTTAAATATTTTTCTCCCAGAAAAAGCTTTTTGAATATGGCATTATATTGCTATGCACAATGAACATTGTGTATATAAACACGTTGACATTGACATTGCACATTATGTATAGGAACAAATACATTGTAAAAACAAATCTCTATTCAGTAATTGCAAGGCATGTATAACATATTCACTCAAGTGAATCACTGTTTCCAAAACAGCTTTCAGTAATTGTTCAGTCACTAAATCATTCAAACAGTTTGGCAGAGTTGATTTATGAATATGCTTATGACTGATCTCATATTGCTCCTTAGTAGGAGATCTGCAATGCACCAAAACTCATTTAGTTATGCATTCAGCCCTTATTGTCGGAGATAGAAATACTCTGCTGTGACATAGCTCAGCAAAATAAGCATTGGATCACTTGCTGTTGTTGTAACTTACTTGAACTTTTAAAAAACATGTTAACACTTGACATATTCGTCGACATAATGTAATCGTGGTAGGCTTTTATGAAGACAAAGACAATAAGGCACTCATCTTCAAATGCCAAATGTTAAGAAAGTTAATATCCAAAAAGTTAACTGTCCATGTGGAAACTGAAAACAATAGATTGTGCTCAGTAGATGTATTATGAAAACTCTATCTGTAATGCACACTGAATCATCCTTTTATTGCTCACATTGTGGGAAATTATGGATTTTATCTGAGGCTCTGAAAGAGTCAATTCGTCAGGTTGATGAGCATGCCCAGAAGTGGATTTCCAAGGCAATGCGCTGGAGAAGAGACAACAGAAAAGTCCTTCACTTGACCTCAAAACACTTCCTGCTCTTTGTATGCATCCTATCACAAAATTGAAAGAAGAAGAAGAAGAAAAAAAAACAGGATGTTTTCCATTTTTGTCATCTCATCTCATTCACGTTGTCTGTAAAATTGCCAGAAGCAAAATCAATACCATATTCAGTCGTCCACCACCCCCACACCCACCTTCCTACAGCCCCCCAACCCTCACCCCCACAATAAATATTCACACACAAACAGAATATGTTTCGCTTGATGGAGGGAACATAATGTCCATCTACCATGTGCAATAGAATCAATTTTTTTTTCCATGCGAGAGAGTTCAAATTCAAAAAGATTATCTTGGTCTCTGGAGATTTCAGAGCCGCAGCCCCCTGAAGCAGTGGGCGCTACGCCGCGAGTGGAAGCAGACTCCCTCCATATTTGATTAAAGGCTGTCAGACGCCCGAGTCCTTCCATGAAAGACCAGCGATGCATGCTCCTTTCCCCGAGATAATTGCAATAGTCATATAAACTAACATCAGCCACAGAGGCAGTTCATTATAACCTCAAACTGTAAATTTAGGCACCCGTTCACAAGGAAAGCGGTTGTCTGTAATTGTATGACAGTAATTACACAGTATATTCTGTGGGTTATTTTGGGGAAAGAGGGCAAAAAAAATCTTGTGTTCTCGATTGGCCTTCTGAAATTAATACAACTTCTGTCTTACCCACAGGTGCTAAGGATGCTAATGTGCTTCTTTAAAAAAATAAAAGCTAAAATGTATTGACAAATGTGTAATTGCGTCTGTGGCAGGTGTTTTCAAAGAGCCAGCCAGCTCATTTTGTATTCCTTACCTGTTCTGAGTGTCATAGTCTGCCGTAGGCTGAAGTAGGCACCTTCCAGATAGTTATGACTCAAATCGCTGAAGGAATAAAGAGGAAAGTATGACTTAAACAACATTACTTTCTAGGCCCAGTGAGACAGAAGAAAAACAACACAGGTGTGTCAGACACCTATAAGACATTTCCAAATAATCTTGAATTTTTAATCCTTTTTTGAGATAATGTCTAATGAACAGTACCCAGACAGTAGCTAAATATTTTTTTGCAGAGTTTATTTTGCAGAAAGACACACAGGGTCAGAGATGTGCTCATATCATTATTAAGATGTCTGAAACAGGAGCCACAACTCTGGCTGTCAGCTCTGCTCAGAACAGGTGATGAAAAACCCAATGTATGGCAACAGCCATTTGCATGGAAGCTGAGACATACAGTTGATGAGAATGTGGCAGATCATACTTGGACCCTGAACCGGAATGACCCAGACAGGTCTGTAATGAAATCTGAAGCAAAAGCCTGTCAGTCTCTGATTTCAGTATCTATAAAAGCTATCTTAAGATTACATATGAGCTATAAAAAGGGCAAGGTATTGCTTTAACAGAATAAGCAATACCTTTATGAAGCCTGGCAGATTCTGCCCTTGATGAGGATGATCATTGTTAGTGATGCAGACAAGACTTCTGCATTAGTACAGCCACATTGATGACTTTGCTAACCACGTTAGAACAGCTCTCTCTTGCATGTGAATGGGTAATGACCCCCGTTCTTTGGAACTACAGGGAATGTCCTTGGTCCTGTTTCACACATAAGGATGTACTTCACAACAATGAAAATTCAACTCATCTAGACTCATCGTCTGGCTAGAGAGTATCTATCATTGCATCATGCCTGGTCATGATCTGGTGAATTTTTCCCTGCGTTGACATGCGGGAAAAAAAATTCCCTAATATCTGAGCTAAATTTACCTTTAACTAATTGCTACCCAAGTTCCTTTGTTCTACTGACAGGATTAAACTTCAAATCTTTTTTGTTGTTCACTTGAATCATTTAAAAAAAAAAAAAACAAACAAATATAAAAACAATAAAACAAACAAATCCCCCCACCCCAATCAAACACCCACTTCAAATCAAATACCCAATTAGTATCTTAAATTTTTTTCCTTGTAACTCACAAGGTACCAACAGAAATTGATTTTACTTAAACGATTTGAGTTTGTTTGTTTGTGAGACTTGTACACAAGAATTCAAATGTAGTCCAGCAAATACATTGCATAATGTCAATATAACCTCCTTTGATTTGTTCTCAGTTTTTCTAAACATCCTGTTGACCTTTTTGAATGACACAGAACATTGCCTAGATCCTGATAGACTACTGGGATTGATTCTAATTTTGTTTTTCTCATAAAATTGACTTACTGTTCCAAACAGTTTTCTATGCCCCTGAGCTCTGTATAATCACAAAAGAGGTTTTTGTCATAACATCCCAATTTAGGTTCCATAAATAAGTCCCAACACTTGAATACAGTGCAGTCACTAGATACATTATAATGTTATACATTTAATTAATATGTTTTCCTTTGTTGCAATAGGATACAATGCTAGATAATTCAACAGTACCCCTAACTCAGAGGCATTAGCCATGGTGCAAATACTGCTTTTAAAGAGACTGGAAAATTACACTGACAGTTTATTCCCATGACATATCTACAAGTAATTATTAAACCCAATTATTGCAACCCAACCTCTTTGTGACATGATCCATAAATCCCACTATAAAACATGTAAAAATGAATTTGGAAAAATTCCTAAAAGCACTTGTGCTATGTGCCATGGACCATGCAGTACAGCATGGCCCATAGAGTCATTAGCCTGGTTAAAGTAAAATCAGTTTTGTAGATCACTCAATGATGCTCAGGGTTTTTATCGGCACACCCCTTCCCACAAAAAAAAAAAATTAACTATACTGTAAGTCACTGCTGTCTTAAAGAAACCCTTCTGAAAGATTATGGAAAGAGATGTAACCTGAACAAATTAGCCTGTAGTTTCTTGTCCCACTCTTATGCACTGGTAGTGTCCTACCTTGTTTTCAATAATCTGATATTCTCCAATTTGTAGAGGTCACATCAAAATGCATGTAATTTTTTAAAAATAAATAATCCCCTCTGTTAGGTTGCAGGGGCATGTGAACAGCACTGAGGGCTGTCTGCTACCTCTGTTCTTGAGTCAGATGGGATGGGCACATGCAGATGTGTGGAGGAACCAACTGGAAAGCAAACAAGCAAGAACAAAAAACAAGCAAATAAAATATACCTCTGTCCAGAAGAGGTCCAGAATAAGGGTCTGCATTGGACACAAACACTTCATTCCACTATAACACTACACACAAATGGGTTTTTATATCACCTTATATCAAATCCTCCCAACGGTGATCCACCCTACACTGGCAGATCATCCGTCATGTGCAGATGGTTGACCGCCACGCCGCCCCGGCCTCTTGCTTTCACGAGGACGGCGAGCAGTTTTTTTTTTTTTTTTTGCAGGTTCACTCCCAAACTGTAATGCATCGAAGGGAAATGTCGGGAAGCCGCTCCCAGGGTGGATTAACGATCTGGAGAAGTCACCGAAACACAAGCTGTTGGGGGGGTCATAGGTCACCGTGCGGCTCTGGCTGGCTGGAGATTTATGACGGAGCTCAGAAATGAGGTGGCAGTTTGGTAGTCTGCAGTCAAGCTCACTGCGCCCATCCATCTGTATGAAATTTAGATAAAATATCTGACCAGGACCCACTGGGGCATGTCCTTAATTTACTAGCTTGTGAAACAGATCTCATATCAGACACTTAGTCTTCAATGATTACTTATTAAAATAGGCTTTTAATCCTGCAGTTAGGTGAACTGACATCACCATGGCTATAACTATGAACTCTTTTGACACCATCATGAAGAAACAGATCGTTATTTATTCCAGAGTTGGGGGAGTGTCCCTGTATGAGAGCGAGCCTTTTTTTCCCCCCATCTCCCTTCTTACAATCATGTTCAGTTGGACATTTAACACAGGTTTCACGGTAAACCTGCACAGATAGTTACAAAGGACATTTACAACATATTAACAATATTGTTGCTTTTGATTTACTGCTCCCTCAGTATTCATCCACTGGATAACAGACTTGCAAACCTGTGTATAAATGACATGAAACATCACCACACATCTAATAACAAGAAATTCCCTGTCTTTTGCTAACATTAGTTTTTATTTCAGGGACTTCCTTTGAGATCATAATATTAGACATAGAGCACATAAATAACCATTACCAGACAGACACTGTTAATGGACAGAATATTCCAAGTGGGAATCAGTTATATAATATGTCATCTTCTGCAAATTTTAATGATGGTAAGTGTCAGACCACAGAGATGGCAATCTCAGCGGGAACAGCTTTTTTTTTTTTTTTTTTTTTTTTTTTAATCTGTTTAGCTCAAGCACCTTGGCTGGAAGGCGTCCTTGCTGCAGCAAGTTACATGCAGGTCTCTCTGCTTTAATGTTAGGGCTGCTTTGGAAATTCAGAAATACCTGCCTGAAGTTTTTTTTCCCCCCTTCCACCTCTTTTATGCCTCTGACACCAAGAGTGCAGTGATCAATGCGCTTCGCTCAACTCGTCATGGATTTCTGTTTGCCAGGGTAAGGATGACTTCTGGGGGAATGTTGAACTGTGACCGTGTGCAAGTTACAGCTTTCCATTAGTTTTCATGTTTTGAACACAGACAAATTTCACTCAGGTCTGGATCTCAAGAGAGTCAGATGAATCCAAGCCTTGTTGTAGTTTGGATTGCAGCTTTAGAAAGTAAAGCCATAGATTTACTTCAGCCGCTTGGTGCGCCTGGTATTACCTCCTATGTATTCCCAATAGATTAGGGTTTTTTTTTTTTTAGGTGACTGTTTGGTGAATGTTATTTCCAGTGATGCCAATTCTCAAGCACTGTGTCTGCGTCTCATCTTTGGTGGTGTTCAGCTTCTTGAGGTGCTCTGTGATCATGTGACGCAAGATCTCCGTGGGCAACGGAGGCCTCAGAGGGCAGGCTGTCTGAATGTCAGAGCACCTCATTCTGGGTTTGTGCCTGTGGGCTATGAGCTTCCAGAGTGGGCCTTGTATTCATCCTCACCCTATTTGTTTTATTTCTTTTGCAATTGTTTATATAAATGCAAAAGAAATAAAACAAATAGGGACAGACACATGCTGATGTACATGCATTGTTAAAAATAATAATGCAGTGCAGTGTACTTCAACATTTGCTGTATACGCTATACAAAACCTCATTTAAAATGCCTTTAAGGGCTTTTAATAAAAAAAATACATGTAAAAGTGTGCATGCTGGTATGAAACAAGAATAAAGCCAGAGAAAGGGAGGAGGATACATTAGCATAACCCTACCTGATTGGTTAGGAGGGTGTCTCAGAACCATGTGGGTGTGGCCTTGCCAGTTACAAACCTTGACCTATGACATAACCCATAACCTATGACATATGACATGTGACCATATCTGAGAATTTAGCGCCACTGTTTGGTGCAGGCATTTTAACCCTGCCCTATGCCCAAAATAATACGGTCAACCTTATATTGGCAAATAAAACCACTGAATTAAAATTGCAATAGAAACTATATAAAAACATGGCAGCCAATACAAGGCTAATAATAACACCATATTACATTGGATGCACTTTACAGCAGATGCTAAATAGGCAATAACATTGTAAAAATATGTCATAAACTAGGAATGTGAAATTGACTCTACCTGAACTACCTGAATGAAACCATGTGGATTATTATACACAACCAACTAAAGAGCATGGTAAAAATGATGCATGATGCAGAAATGGGATATCAAGGCTACAGGTTGTGAGTGGGATTGAAAGGTCTTTCAAGGGCTGTCCTCTAATTATTTTCACAATAAAAATAAACAATTAAATTTAAACTGAAATGAAATGTCCAAGATTTGCCACTGATGCGCAGTGAAGCTGTGTTTTTGTTGGCTTTAGAGCATCCATGTTTCATGGGGTTGACACTTTAACTGCATCATAATATTGAATTGTGCTAATAAGCTTTTTGCAGTTGAGCTTTGATGGTATAACTGGACACTTGCCGGTGCCCTTTACCTAATGGCTTCTGAGATCATGTGTGAAAATAAATGCCTACAGTGACACGTGACAAAGGACAGGCCTCGAAACACCTGGCACATGTCCCTCAAATCAAATGATCAAGACTTTCTACAGGCTGTATTTATTGTGTAGGCTATTGGCTTGCGTCTTTTTTCCCCCTTTACACCAGGGATGAAACCAGACATCACTGGATCATTCACAATGGTGTCTCAGTAAATTCTCTTGAGACGTTTCAATGGGGAAGTCTTATTTTCATGAGGTCTGTTGTCATACTCAACTCCTCTCATAAACAGAGTTACAGCTCTCAATAAAATGTTTACTTGACTGTGACAGACTTTAATTGCAGATGTAGTCGGCTGACAATGTTGATAAATTGAGAGGTAGCTTCTGCTCTGTATGGGGAAACCATCTGGTTAGTTTGTTGGGTGTTGCCGTGGAGATCCTGTTCTATGGTTTTGTGAGGACAGCAGCACGGACATGGGGGTGAGAAGGGTATCTGTCGAGAGGTGACGTGCTTCCCCACACACACACACACACACACACTTCCCATGATTAGACAAATGTCCGCTGCAGTCAGACGGTTTATCTCACGGACAGAAAGGGTCAGGTCGAAAGGTTATTTGGGGGGTGAGGTGGGGAGCAGGACAGTGTCGGCTCTGAAATCAAATGGGGGTCCTCGAAAGGTCATCCTGATAGCAGGACCGCGCGGGTCCAGCTGATCGCGGCTTGTAGACATCGATGATGAGATCTCCATTACTTTGTATAACGGCCCTCACTGTCTCCAAGAGAGCACACACCCCCGCTGCTACGTCAATGTCAAAGCTTACTGCTGAATCATACCCCGTAGACAAATCCAAGATTACACCCCAGACAGGACCAGCCTCAGACTGTACGCGTTAATGCCTGCAGCGTAACAACAACACCGATAGCCTCTGTGATAAGCCATGTGCAGCTATCTTACAGATACAAAAATACAAATAATGCAACCAGGTGTATGATTTGGAATCTAAACTGCTTGCGGCTGGGTGAGGAAATCTGTCTCGACTGAGAAAGGTCGAATTCTGTGATTCATCACCAGCAATTTCTTTGGCAGAACCACCAAATCTATCATGGTGGATCTTTCGTTTTTTTTTTTTTCTTCCAGAATGAATTACACAAATATCACACATGTTTGATATGTACAGAACGTGACCTTGTTTTAATCCTTGGCCTCTATGTAGGTTGGGGGTCAACCACTTTAAAGTAAACACTGAGCTCATATTACTGACCTACATGTACACAACCCTGAACATGTTTGGTCTGAATCAACACTATAATCAATTTGTGATCCCCAGGGTGAAGGAGAAAGTGTGTGTGTATGTGTGTGTGTGTGTGTGTGTTTTTGTCTTGCAGGATTGAAATGAGACTTATGGCCACTTAAAGATGTTTGTTCCACATTTAATGTGTTCTTAACCAGTACAGCAGCATAACTTTACCACACTACATTTCTCTATATCATGCCTTAACATTTAAACAGTATAAAATGACACAATCATCATTATCAGTAAACATTAACATCAGTCCTTCTGCATGATCCTTTAAGAACAGGAAGAAGGGGGCGTTGAGAAGGGTTATGTAATGGAAAATTACACATCTCAATTACAGGGGCACAATAGAACTCATATGCTGGTGGAATGACTTTTTTAAGGGCTCAGTGTTAGCAGGGTATTGCAATTTGTGGTGTCAGTGTGTGTGTGTGTATGGGTTATTTCCATATCAATTAATGGAGACAGAGCTCTGCTGGGGATTATGGGGGACGTGCTTATGCGCCGGACTTGTTCTACCGCCGAGGTTTCATCCAGCTCATCTGGCCAGAGAGCTTCCGCCCAGAGTGACTAATCTGGCACCCGAGGGTGTGTTTGTATGCATGTTTGATTGGGATGGGGGTGGGGGGGGGGGAGGTGGGCGATGGTTTGACGTTACTGCCTGTGACAACCCAACCCCCCCCCCCCCACTGGCACCATCAATCATCTCTTCTGACCAAACAAGGCAAGGCAATTAGGTAGATTTCCAAAATAACATCAATTATATTTCTCGTGTATACGTAGCTGGCGTTGGGACATGCTATCAAGGAGTTTTTCCAGATTGTTGTCCAAGACATCAATCACTGTGGGCCCTCATTACAAACAAAGTGACCGATTTATTCTTGTCATCCATTACTGAATTACTGCGTTGCAGTGCACCTTCTTTTGCTGTCACCCACTTTGTTTATCTGATCAGTCTTCACATTTATCATACAACTTCTAACTTTCAAAGTATTTGCAAAAGGGGCTAGCATGTGATCTGACGCACATGTGTCTGTGTGAGTGCGCATGTGTGTGCGCACATATGTTCTTTCAGTCTGCATAAGTGTGCGGGAATCAGAGTCTTACAAGATACCCAGAAGGGGAGATTCAGTTGCAGCAGCATGTGAGTGTCTCTGCGCATGTGTGCATGACTGCATGTCTATGTGGGGTGCAGGTCTAAAAAGGCTGATAATTTATCTATTACTCACAGATAAGCGTAAGATCCACACAGCGTCTCGGTGACATTGCTGTAATGCGATAATTCTGGGGTATGTTGACTTTCTTTGGGTAGAGCGCAATGACCATCCTCCATCATAGATATTAATGACATGCTGCATTAAGAGATGCATCCATTAAACATGATGTTTAGGAGGTGGTACAAGGAGAACCTCCAGAGCTATGAAAAGAATGGAGGGATGCTGGATAATAAGAACAGGCCATTACATGAGATTTATTGTGCTTAACAGGGACCATTTTAGTGGAAAATCAGACGAAGTAGGAAAGAAAAATAATCAGATGCAAACATTTTCATGTGCATCTCTCTCAAAGGTAGTCATTAAGCTCATCATGCTTAAACCCATCAATTACCCATCAATATAGTTCAAAAGGCTCTTTGTGTAATTATAAACTCCTCACACAAAAATACTTTCAAAGCTCAGACATTACAATTAAACATAATTGTCTAAGTTATGATTATTGCTGCATTTGTGATTCTGTACAATTTTAAAAAATTGGTTTAAAAAAAATATATAAAAACTGAAATCAACATTTTGTTGTCAGACAACAGGCAACCGCTCATTTTAACCAAGACCTTTCCCTCTCCTGTGAAATGCTTAAGACATCTCCTTATTATTGTAAAAATGGAGGAGGACCATCCCTTGGATGCACAGATTTGTAGGGAACATTCTTGAATAATGACATCTTTTGGGCTTAATTAAAAAAAAAAAAAAATTACTCTTCATAAAAAGGTGTATAGGGCATGCCTCCTGTTTCCCGATACATCACTATTCACAAAAGATAAAAAGCTCGCACTGAAGGGGAAATCTGAGGAAGTCATTAGCACATCATTGCCACCCTTCTTATTACTTAACCTCCTCATCCATTCAGTAAGCGAAATATTGATCTAATGAGAACTTCAGGTTTAAGAAAGGTCTGTACACTGACACGTTTTATTACACTGAACTCCCATTTCATTCCTAAACACCCCCTCCCTACCCCAAAAAAAAGGCGCTTCCATTAAATGATTATTAGGTAAAGCACAAGCTGCGCATTCCTGTGCTTATTCAAGGCACCCCCAAACCAAGATAATTTTGTGAATTCAGGCTTTTGTGCTGTGAGCATATCATCAATAATGGCCTGCTGTCTTTCCGCTGCTGTTTGAACGCATCTATGCTATTAATGCTAATTAAGTTAAACCAAATAAATCAATATGCTCATTTTTCAAAAGTGTGCCTTATCAAAGAATACACTCAGGGAGCGTGGTGAATACCAAAATGCTGCATGCTCTCCTGTGAAGCCTGACTCACATCTTTAGACTCCTGAGAGAGAAAGCTGGAAGTTAAGAGAGACAATTAAAAGAAGTTGACTGAACAGTTTGCATGTGTTTTCTAAAACAAAAAAACTTATGATTAATCTGAAGACAAATATTGATTATATCCAAATACAGTATATACCCATCCTCTTTGAAATTACTGAATGGATAACTTTTATCATTACAAAGCAATTTGGATGTAGTTTTGGGGAAAGTTAGATCCAATAATGGTTAAGGGAACAGCTGTTATCATTATCATTATAATTTCAGCTCTTCTCCATGTCCATGATAAGGCTCCTTTAGTGACCTTTTTGAGGGGAAAACACTGCTAACATGACAGTAACTATGCTGGGATAAGACAGAGCAGCACAGAGACACCATCTGAGACAGAGTTCACTGTGAGTGCGGGGGCTGGAGCACCTTACTCAGAATCAGTGTGTGTCTGCACCAGCTTCAGCCGGCCCTGACCCCCCCAGCACCACACAGGAGCGATTCACCTGGAGAGGCCAGATTAGGGTCAACTCAGTGGCCAGACAGTCCCAATACACAGGGAGAGTTTGGAGGTCTCAGTTATCGCACTAAACCGTGAATAAATGTGCCTTTACACACACACACACACACACACACACACACACACACACACACACACACACACACACTCTCTTAAGAGGTTTTAATTTCTTAATTGCCAGGAACCAAGGGGAGAGCTTTTATAATGAAGTTATATTTTCATCCGAATAAAAAAAAAAAAAAAAAAAAAAACACACACACACACACAGAGCAGGTCATTATCGGAGGTTCTCTGTGTTCTTTCTGACATGCTTTTCCCTCTCTGATAATGGCTCTGTGCCTCACAGCCTTCTCCAGCTACACTGCTGATCTCCATCTGCATAGCCTGACAGAGGCTCAGTGACAGAGACCCATCTTCACCATACACACACACACCCTCCTCACCATCGCCAGGGGTGCAAACAGAGCTGACACAACACGATAGCGCAAGTTTAGCAATTAATGACTTTCCCTCAAACTTTGAGACTTTCATTAAGGCTTTCATTTTTTTACAAAACCTTTTTTTTTTCCCCATTTAAATCTGGCCTCTATGGTTTCAGGGTTAAAATGAACTCTATCAGGAAATTCACAAAAAAGACACTGCTTGGGCTAGTAAATGCGGGATTATCATACAAAATGGCCGTGCGGGGTTCTGCGGCACACTGTGTCAGCTGGCAAGACATCTGGCCTTTCAGACGTTTTGTTCAGTTTTACACTGCGATTCCGCACAGGGAGGACACCCACCTCAGGGGCTGAAATATTTCATTATTTTACACCTGGTGTACCTTTGTGATCGAATCCTATAGAGGCAGCAGCAGATGAGTCTGCACCAATGTCCCATCTGTACCCACAGACAGTGTGTGATGAATGGGCTCTGTACCTATGGGGCTATGCATTATACAGTATACTGTGGTTTATCTTAAACCAGCCAAGAGCTCTGTCCTCATACTCATTTCAAATTAGAAAATACAGTGTGTTAATTATAACCTAAAAAGTGTACATGCCACATACTGAAGAATTAAGTGGACAGTGTGAGGTCTGAGATGCTGTATAATATCTAGATGCACTGCTTCTTCAACAGACACAGCCCGTGATCTGATTGGTGCAATCAGACTTCTGAGGGTGGATCTGGGTGGCTGGAACAGTTATCGTTTCATGCACCATCTTCTCCCCTTAATTGGATTTCAGCATCCCCACACAGCAGAGCAAACATCGGTGGATAACAGTGACTCCCCTACTGGCTGTTAGGATGAAAAATGTTTTGTGGTAGGGTGAATAGTTATTTGCCAGAAAAGTGTGGATATTTCCTATTGTCACTGGGTCTCCACTCTTTTCTTTGATGAAAGCAATGTTAAAAAAATGGAAGTAGTTGAGAGCTACAAATTATTAGATCTCTATTTGTGATATAAAATGATAATGGCTGTTTGGCAGGAGGGAAGGCCATTCGGGGTTAAAACATTTGAATTGTTCATTTTATGGTGAATGCACACATTTAGCCTTCGTGATTGAAACTCACGATAAAAATAAATATTTTACATTCTTGCCATTAATGAAAGGTTTGATCCTGCATGCCATCCACCACAGAGATACGTTCAGACTTTTCTCCTCAGAGGGTAGAAGATTGAGTCATTGAGATGCTTGTCAGTCAGGCACTTTCCTAACTTTGACTTGAAGTTCTTGTCAGAGACGGCTGACTAGCACGCGGTTACTGCATTTGCCTTCTTGACAGTTTGGTGAATAACGACTGCTTCCTGTTCCATGCTGCTTTCAGTTCCCTCTCCTTCACCATTCACAGCCTGCTGTCTTGTTTGAAGCTCCCAAGACCTGCACTGAAATGTCGCTCCATGTTACATCGTTTCCTGACTGCAGCGCTTGCACCATGACACAGGCACACACACTGATCATTCATACGCAAGAAACTGTTATCATGCATTGGAATAGAACATCATCTTTTTCCTAGAACCTCACTAAACCTTTTACAGCATTAGTGATCATGATGACTGGAACTGGGAAGAAACTAGTTTGAGTTTGTGTGTTGCTAGGACACAGAAGCCAGCTAGCAATGGCTTACCCCATCTTGCTACATTTTCAAATGGTCAATATTTTAATATTTGATTGAATGCTGTTTTGGTGAATATTTTGACAAGTTTGGCTGTGCTAACTAATTAAGGGAATCTGCTGGGATAAAATAAGTAGTAGAAGTAAAAAGTTAAAAAAGTTTTTTCCCAAAATGTTTTGGAAAACAACCATTTTCTGTATGGCTGGGCAATAGAATGTTCATGATTAATTGATCTGCTGAAGTAATAGCCCATGAAAACATACCAAGGTCTGTAAATGTCTATTTGTGTTTTTTTTTTTACATTTCATTTTATGTACCATTTGTGATTGAAATGATGTATGATTGCAATAAATCAAGTCGGAGTAAACAAACTGAGCAAGATACAATTATAGAGGCAAATATGATCAGATGTTTAAAATAAATGTGGTAGATTTAGAAAGTAAATGAAGAACAAAAAGTTTTTGTTCTTCAGTTTTGATTAAAGGGCTTACTTGTGTGGCTTTTATGCTGTCTCAGAAATCCTTTTTTCCCATTAAAACACTGATGTCCATTAGTGATTGCTATTAACTCCACAATGATGGTGTCAGAACGTTGATGAAACATTATGTATATATATCACAGTTCAACTCACGCTCCTCTAAAATCGTATCTTTTGTACTGTTTTTGGACTTTTAAAATGTCTCACACCCACTGAGCACTTGATGTCCAAGTAATTTTCTACAAGAATACAAAGGCTGGAAAATGTTGTCCCAAGTGTGACTTATTTATTGATGAAAGTGCATTAAAGTCGATGTTTTCTATGAGCAATGTTCTGTCCAGAAGCGTAGTGTCTGCCGCACATCATGGGGCATTAAGAATGCATTTGAAAGTCTTGTGAAGGACAGTGCAAAGTATTCCCTTTTCTCTTTGGTGCACATTGAATTCAGTTTGGATGTCTTGTACTGCAAGCCTCTTTCAACCTGAGAACAGTTCAATGTGAAAGTTTTATTAGCTTCCCCCCCCAAACAGTGCCAAATATCTGCAACACGCTAACAAGAATATTATATATAAAATAAAAACAATATATAACGCTAAATAAAAGAGTTAAAAGCTTCAGTCGTTCAGAGATACTTTGGGCCCATATAATTGCAACATATAATTGCATTCGTAAGGACAAAGTATATTTTTATTATCGATTCATGGTTGTCAAACATTAATCAGGGACCGTCTTCTTGGCTTGATTGAGATGTTCACAGCTAACAGAACAGGCTTAAAGCAGACCTGTGAAGCAGTGGACTAGCTGGAGGCAAAGGCTCCACTCAATGACAATACTTACTGCTTTGCTTTCTTCAGAATGTTACAACATTGGATTAGCTGACAAATTATATCACTTGTGGGCCATAACATTGCTGTTACAAACTAATATAGGACTTTAAATGTGAAATAATGACAGTGAGGCACCATGTTTGCAACTTCAAAATGGAAGACTGCTTTTATTGGAATTTTTAAGGGCTTATAACAAAATAATACTGTTCTGCCCAGTGAAGAGTAGAAATAACGGTAATGGTGTAACAATGTAAAATCCTAAAAAGCCTTTGCGCTCATTACACAATAAGAAATATTACAAAAATAAAAATATAATTGTTGGATATGAGCAGGGCCATTCTCAAGATCCTCAGGGCCAGGGACAAACTTTGGTGTTTGGACTCCCCAGGTATCATTCCCTTCTGCATAGCCAAAACCTGACTTTATTTTCTTCACTATTTTTCCAAAACCTGTTTTATAACAGCATAATACCAATAAGAGATGAAATGAAAATGATGCTGACAAACTGACACTTGATCTCTGTGCATGTTATTTGTGTTAAGACAGCAGTAATTAGATTGCTGTAATTGCAAAAGATATGACAGAAATAAATGACTGTCATTTTAAGATATTTAACTCTCAACATTAAAATATGCCTCTTCTACAGATAACTGTCCCCATTTGAGTCAGGAGTGAAAATGCATTGATCCCAGAGCTTATTACGCACTCTGCTTAGCTTGAGTTTTACAGCAAAATCTATGATTGCAATTCATGTTCAGGCTTGGGAAACCGTAGTGGGTGCACTGATAGTGAGTTGGGGGGATGGGGTGGGGTGGGGGGATAGGTGGGTAACAAGTTTTCATTAACAAAAATCAATTCCTCTCCTGCCCTGCAATATATTTCAGTACGTGGAGCAAATGAGTCTCCAGCTGGAATGAAAATTAGGGGTCACAGGCTTCAAAGAGTACAACAGTAAAACTGTCAAATGCATTATGGTTCAAAGGGTCTGAAATATAAGCTTTGGCTAACAGAAGCCCTCTACTTTATGGAAAGATGGATAAATATAAAATATGGTAGTTTGTTAGACTGGTCATAGTGTAGTGTGTTTCAGTCTCTCCCGCTGGTTTTATACTTGTATACATAATTAACTACGGACAAACACAATATTTTACTAAAGTCGTCTCATTAATAGTGACTCAAGCATACCATTTTAATCAGGGCAAAAAAAAACAATAACCTCAGATCTGAGAATATAAATGTTTGTCCCCAGACTTACTTTCAAATACCTCCGCCAAAAGTCTGGACTCAGTTGCCATTTGTTATTCACTTTGACTAAATAAAAATGCAAATTTTGCACTTTTTTTAAAATTGAGAACAGAATAGTTATGTTCACTAAATTTCCTATTTTTTTCCTGTATTTTCTCTTCTCTCCCTATTCGGAATGTATATATTTATACTTTTTTTTTTTTTTGCAAGTACTTCCCTTTGCTTCAACATCCTCTGTGCCTAATGACTGTATGCATGCCACTGGCATGGGCAGACTGCAGGAGGCTGAATGGGCAGAGTTGTCTCCATTGGCCATTGTGAAGTTGGAAATCTCTCCTCAATAGGCAGCACCATTATTAGACTTTGCCTGACCTTATGGTTGTCAAAGACAAAAAAAAAAAAACCTATTGTGATAAAATATAAAATTATGTTTATAATAGTCTCCATATTGGATAATGGCCTCTAAGGTGCAATTTGGAAACAGCAGAAATGCATGTCGGTCTGCTATCCTCTATGTTAAAGGCCCCACCTCACGCAGAAATTTTACCTGTATAAACGTACTGTGATCATCACTGTACACATCTCATCTCCCTCAAACCCTCAAAGGTTGTTTACAAACTCGCTATTTTGAAGCCCTGCATCGTAAACCCCATAAATGCATGTGAAGGCCTGCATGGTAGGTTGTTGCAGTAAGAAATGTGTTGCTGAGTGACACTTTGTTGATGAACTCCAAAATGGCGGTGCAAACATGCCAGTGAGTGACTAACTTTTGCCGGGGAGAGCAAAGCTTTGATTGGTTCAAATAAGTGAGTGATTGGCAGATTACAGTGGCACTATCCTTTATAGGGCTCTGCTGTGGTGACCTCACTGTCTATTGCAGTGTGACGCCTTTGACTGAACCCAGTGGGAATTGGCAGATGTATGGGCTTATTCTCTATCAATGGGGGAAACTGCAGCAAATTCATGAACACCATTTACACTGGAGTCATGTCTGTTATTGTTGCCTGTACTGTGTCCATGTTTTGTTATTTTTGTATTTATTGTGATTTACTGTGATGCGTTTAACCAACCTGTGAAGCCAAAGACAAATTTCCCATATTTCTTTTTTCGGGTGTATGTACAGATGGTCATAAGTCGCATAGGTCAGGTGTGGGATTTTCCACTTGTGGTGTCATGTCAGCGCTCAAAAAGTTTCAGATTTTGGAGCATTTTGAATTTGGATTAGGGATGCTCAACCTGTATAATTAGTAACCTGCCCCAGGGAAGGGTTACATAAATAATCTGTATACATACAGTACATGGTTTATTTTATCCTGAAATATTTTAATGGGAATTACATATCTGACATATATACTTATTGACAAGCAGAGCATGAACTTTGTTAATCCATTTTATTTTAATACGTTTCACTGCTGAAAAGCAATAACCCTGGACCAAAAGAGTGGAATTGCTCCACTCTGGCCTCGAATTGTAGTTTTGAGCGAGTTTGCTGTGAACCAGCATCGTTGAGCTCACACTGACGCAGAATCTCTATCATTAGAAAGCAGCCGCTTTTATCTAAGCCTTTTCTAAACAGACGAACGGAAAAATGCAATCCTAATGTATTCTAACTACGCTGAATGTTGCCGGCAGTGATTGCAGAAAATTCCTATTATCACAGCTCTCCAAGTGTTCCATATCCCTTAATTGCCTCCAGCATGAATGTGAATGTCTGAACATGGCTAAACGGAGGTTGCAAGCTTGTTTAGTCAGCCCTACAGTGTAAGGCCAAGCTCCATTCTGCCGTTTCTGCTTTGCCTGCTCTGGTGTTTACCTCTCAAAAATACATACCCATAATGCCACCTTACCAAGGAGGAGGAGAGCAAGAACGGCTCATAACTCAAACATTATATTTTCAATAGCATTAATTGAATGGTTTTGAAGTTGCCCAGAGAGGGTTTTTGGAGTGTTCATGTTCCATGAATTCTTAACTGTACAGGGGGATTTTATTCCATTAAACACTCATGCATATTTTACACACAGAATGTATCGGTGCTTGTAGGAAGAGTTATAACAGTGACCATCAAAAATGAATCATTTTAAATCCTCTGCACATTTGTGTTCTTTGTGTCAAACCAATTAATTCTATTCACTTTGTGTTTACTAGTATTGCCTTACTATTTTTAATGTTAACTCCTACCTGGATCCTTTCTAATACCTGCTCAGACCAGATTTTGGATGCATGCAACCTCCACAATGAGCTTAGTCTCCTTTTTTCAAACACCATTTTTTATGAAACATCTTGCATTAAAACCCCTCTCGACTCATCCTGGCATTCTTCAAATACAGTCAACTGTAGCATTACTAGCGACCTTGTTGAAGAAGAACACATGCATTCTATATAAAATTAAAAAAAAAAACACATAATGAGCCGTGTATTGAAAGAGTAAACGCATGGGCACATTATAATCAGTGTCAGTGTCTGAGGTTAACTATACTTCAGACCTCATCCCATTTTAGTCCATTTTGTTTATTGTTACCAAAATAGTTTTCAAACTGGTAAGACTGAACATAAGGTTACGCTGTGTGCTGTTGCCACACCTGCCTATGTTGTCCCCCAGGGATCTTTTCTGGAACCATTTTCCTTTTCCATTTACATGCTAGCCACTGGCATATCATCTGTAGCAACAGCATTGCCTTTCATTGTCATGCTGACAAGACAGCTGTATCTATCAGTGAAGACTGATGATCATGCTAGTGTCTTTAAGCTAAATGACTGCTATGCAGATACTCATGTGCCTGAACTTCCCACAGTTTTACTGTTCGCAGAAACGGAAACAAATCATTCTTTAATCTTGGCCCTATCAATTCAAATCGTCATGAAGCTGTACAGTGCACAATCAACATAATTCACACTCTCATAATTACTACACTGTTGGCATATTATAACACGTAACATTAATTTTGGCATTTAATGACTCAAAGGCAATTGTCCATGCCTTCATTTACTGTAGTTTTTTTCCCCCCCTGAACTCAGCAGGTAGAGATTTAACTGCTACCAAAAAAAATGGACAGACATTTGCCTCCCTTGCTACCTTCATTACATGGGCCACCTGTTGCTTTTAAAGTGGGCTTTAAGGCGCTTTTATGTACTCATGAGGCTGTATAGGACCTCACCAAGTTGTTGAGCTCATTTCAACCCCAGTTAAACTCAAGGTCAGAAGAAAAGCTACCAAAATCCAGACTGAAAATCAAAGTTAAAGCAGAACTCTGCTATCAGGAAAAGGTCCTTCAAGTTTAGCATTTTAAGAACTTTTCTTGCTTTCAATCTTGTTAAATTTGACTTCTTAACACATGTTATATAGCTATGTGTCTATACTTTTAAAATTTATCTGGGGGCTGCAGTGATGCAGTCTTTATGCCCTTTTGATTCTGTGGACTTGCACACATCTTTCAGGATTGCAATAAGCCCTCACCTTATTGCCATGGAGAAACAAACAAATAACCAACTGATGCAGTTTAATCACCCAGGAATATCTATGAGTGATGAGACGGAAAATGTTCTGTCTTGTCTTTAAATTGTATATCTTCCAGTTTTTGACTCTTGCTTTTTGCAGTTGGACAAAACATCTGAATTGGAATTACATTGTATGTGGGTTTCCTATTTTGTGATTTAATTGGCTTCAGTTTTTTTGAATGTGCTGTATGTTCCAGGCATTTCTCTTGTGGTCTTGACATTTTTCTGTTACTGTTAATGTAAATCATGGTTACTGCATTTTCTAGCTTAAGACAACTGAGTGTGAAAGATGGAAACAGTATCACTGCGTCTTGTGTTTTAGATTTTTTAGCTTTTTGAAAAAAGGTTCTTTTTAACCTTACCCAAAAACCCACATGTTCTCTTGCTACAATTAAATGTTATTTTCCATTTCTCCCTTTCTTTGTAAAACAGTTGAAATGATCTCAACCTTGTGGTCCACATGGCACACTTAAATCTCTGATCAGAGATAAATGGGATCCACGTCCCATTCAGAACAGCGATCCCTTGGTTAGGTATCGTCAGCAGGGCAGTTTTTATGAGATCATTACAAACTGAAATATGCCTTTAAACTGCAAAATATATTACAAAAATTTACATTTTAATTAGTTTTAATTTAATCTGATATTTAAATCTGAATTTTAATTTCATCTGATACCACCCTTAAGCTAAATATATGAAACTTAACTTGCATCATCTTTACTGCATGCTTTGAAACTCAAGTATGAAGGTCATTAAAGTAGAGAGCTCCTTTAAAAATGAAATGAAAATATCAATTAATAAAATGCACCGGGTCTCCCCTGGACTAGCTACTTCTCACAATTATGGTTAATGGAATTAATGCACACACTAAATAACAACTTAACTGATAATTACTAATCACAATTAAATAGGTGAGTATTTTATTTTCAATGATGCAAAGTGGGCCTACATTCAAGTGCTTGTCAAAGGTCAATGATTACTTAATGGTGATGCTCAACAGCCAACCCACTGAAATTCTGATCACATTCCGGCCTCGAAATCACCACAGCATTGAGTAGATAATCAACTGCTCAAGACTCAGTGTAGTAAACTTTTGATTTACTTACCAATTGACAGAATGATCTATTCTGCAAGCAAAACCACCTTATATATCTTATTTTAAATGGACAATATGACAGCAAGTAAATGAGATTTTACAATTGGGTATCCATACAGTCATAGGCAGACTAAATTATGAGTAGACTACGCATTGTTTCAGTATTTTTAATTAGAGGAACAATGAAATTCCTGCAATGCACTGAATGGCAATGTAAACATATACCAGCATGCAAAATATTAGTATAATATTATATTTTTATCCTGAAAAAAATGGAGTGTTGCAATGGAGAATAGAGTGGAGTATGCCATTCTCTCACATCATTTAACATGCCAAATATCCAAAACACACAGACATATCTGATATAAAATGTAAAGCTTGAACAAACGTCTCAAATAACCCATCTGTGCGGTTTCCAGAGTGATAGGAATTATGGTCTGTGCCCTCCCAAGTTTATGGAGCGAGTTTACACAACAGTACGAGACTGGGCCATGACTATGTTTGGGAATTTTAAAATCAGGAGGAAAGGAGGACAGAGGATTGATATCAAGCTCAAGTGCAATCTCGAGGTTTGTGTTGAGCTGGCAGTGGAAGGCGGTGAATGACTCAGCAGTCAGGGCAGAGGCAGGTAAGGTCTAGTTTCCTTTCAGCACCGCAGAGTCCGGTGAGGAAGAGCAGGAATTATTGAAGGTGGAGATGAGCGGCGCGTATCGGAGCCGCTGTGTTGTTTGTCAAATCTTTACCCACAGAAGGCATTCCTCAGAAAGAGTGTGTTTATTGGCCATGTTCCCAGGACGAGACCTTGAACGATCTCCCCAGCTGAAGTCCTGAAGGCATTCATTAATTCATCGCTGCGGCTGGCGCTACATTATTCTGCTCTCTGCGCGTGAACCCCGGGTTCCTTTTCAAAGAGGAAACAGGATAGCATCCTCGTTTTAATAATTCATTTAACTGTTTGTTCATTTCTTAATGATTTCATATTGTGTTTACAGCTTGTTTGCATTCGTTTAATCTCCACTCTTTTGGGTTTGTTAAGATCCAGTTGGGACTAAGCACAGCTGTTACAATGGTATCCATCTTCCCTAGCTCGCAGCATCAAAAGATGACACAATCTTCACTCATGTTTAGCAGAATCATCAGGTGCAATCATCATTCTGCAATAAGAAATATGATTTTTCTTGAACTTGACTTGGTTACAACATCTCTCGATGATGTCAGCACCATGACCCGGGAGCTATTCACCTGCCCGATAGTCTTCCCTGCAGTTCTTCAGTTCGTTGCATGTTTTACAGCACACGGACCACCGTGTGATCATACATGACACATTTCACGGCTCTGCACATGTGCAGGAGGTGCTATACACGTGTAACGGAATTCACGGAGGAGCAATGGGGAAACACAAGTGTTACGGCACCACCCCCATCCCCCTTCTCACCACAACCCCCCACCCACCCCAGGAGGAAAACAAACAGATGCAGGCATAACGCAGAGGCCTTACTGCCAGTGAACATCATGACATTGGATGTGATATTGTCAAATCTCGCCTGGCCTCTCAGGGCCTTTGAGAAATCGAGGATGGGGCGGATGAAGGACACTGTAGATTCTCTGGTGACTTTTCAGACACCGAGTGTTATTGTGGAGATGAGGTTAGTTGTTCACATGGGAATAAATATCCCAAGCTCACACCGACTTCATTAGCAATACCAAAAAGACAAATAATCAACCTCTTAATTACAACATTGAATGGTTTTACATATTATCACAAAGCTAATGCCAGTCATGAGGCACTCAAAGAAAAAATAAAATAATAATGTAAATCAAAGCTTAGCACAGCGCTTGCTTTGACCTTGGTCCTTTTCATGAGGCATTGAGGAAGTATAATGAGCACAGTTATTATAAACAAGAGACTACATTTTAAATGACAATAAAAGTCCACAGTGCCAAAACAGGGAAATTCAAATAAGATCAATTACTCTACATTTCTCCCTTTAACTCACTAACATTTTTAACTTTAGCATCAAAATATTTGCTTTCTGCTTGAAGGCATAGCTTGATGGCACATAGTAAGCAGACAATCAAAGAAGACACAAATGCATAACATGACCATGCTTTGTTGCTTGCAGTGTGTCAATCATATATACACACACACAATACGAGTGTGGGTTAGAGCAAGCTCAGGGGGACCCCAGATATGATCCAGAAAGAGGGTGTCAACAAAAATAACCATTTTATATGGTTGTAATGGGTTGTAAAACCAAGGAGGACATTTGACTGAGAATTCTAAGTTGACTATAACCATTCTGGTTGGAATAGATGTTTCAAAGATGGGAATATCATTTTAAGAAAATAGATGTTGGACAATATAATGTGTATTATATATGTGGACATTATGTTTAAATAGAAATGCCCCCACTCTTATTCCATAAGCAGCATTGGGCAATGGTTATGCACCAATAATTGTATAGGCTACTTCATCTAATGTTAATCCTGCAACTTGCTGAACTTCAATGAGATAATTATGTCATCAGGATAATTTACATGGCGGATTGGCAAACCCAGTCCTCGAGTATCTTTGGTCCAGCTGAATTCCGAAGTCTGGGAAAAACTGTGAGGTAAGTTAGCTAATGGAATCAAATGCTTGGTCTTTGAGATGTTGCCTTTAATTTTTCCCCCCCATGCTGTTTTTCAGTGCTGGAATGAGTTTAGATACACACTGTGCTTTGAGTGCAGGAACAGAGAGCGTGTGGCAGCAGTGGCTTCACTCCTGTGGTGGTGCCATGGGAGCAGGTGCACTGACCATAAACACTGGGAATTTTCTCACCATTAGAAAACCCTTGTTAAAAATGAATAGCTCTACTTGGATAAAGTAGTTTATAGCTCTTAAAAAGTTTAGAAAGTAAGGTCTAGAACTTCCCCTTTGTTCCACTCTTCCAACTATAAAGCTGGCATACAGGACTTGACCCATAAGACTGGACCTGCCTGACCTGTTAGGCGGTACTTCTTACCCCTCCTGTTTAGGATGCTCACATTTCAGGTTTGACTACAAAAGTCTTGACCCAAGACTCCAAGGCAAATATAGCCTTCCAAACTCTCCTGCTACCACCATCAAAAGCAATTCAATCATCATTTTATTGCCTGTTCTTTCATATTGGTTTGTTACGGTAAATGTTCCTGAAGAGTTGTCAGTCTTGGGGTAATTTGTATTGTTTTGATACTGTGGCAAACTCTGATTAATGCTGATGTAGTTACTTTAAGCTACCATGATACAGTGAATGCATGATAAGCCATTAAACTTTATAACAACCAACTGCTTTTACGTGCCTAGTCAATTTTTAGCATTTCTTTTTAATCTGTCGATCAGTTTCCAAGGTAATGAGGGTGCATCGCGGTGGGGGTTGGCGATTAGCCCACACTCTCTCGGATTTTTGTCAACGATCACATAACGAGAAGAAGCAAACATCTGCCATTCAATTAGAGCAGCATTCAGAAGGAGATAAAGCAGGGCCCAGCCAGCCTCTCTCTGCAGATAAAAGGCACTGATACCGGGCAGGCAGGCGAGATGGAATGAACAAAATAAAAAAAAAATAAAAATAATGCAAACATTGCACATAAAGCTCAGTCCCTCTGCTTTCCAAGGACAGAACAGGAAGTGATGCGACAAGGCAGGTAATAAATAAGACTGTTTTCCTATGGACCTCCCAGATCCGCAAGGAATGTGAATTTTCAGAGACACCGAGTTCTGACCTCGTGTACTCTCAGGGGTATCCCAGGAGCCCTTGCAGGTCTCCTAGGCACGGGGGTCATTACATCTGACAGCAGATGGGTTAGACGTTGCAACGGTTATTTGATGTAACTTGACATTCGGATCATATTAGCAGAAGCGGCTTTTGACCCTGTGTGAAATAGACCTCGGCTGACAATGCTTGCATGATACAAGGTTAACAAATTACTACCTCTCTTGTTACACTCTTCCATGCAGTCCTAATGCATGCTGACACATTTGGGTAGGTACGATAATGCATGCCATGTCAGAATGTGTTTTGAATGGGCTTTAATTTGGCTGAGGAAAAGCTACTGTAATGTCATTGCCTCACTGTTAAGTTAAGCAGTCTCTTGAGAATCACCCTTTCTCCTTTAGTTTATACAACTATTATGCACCTCATCTCAGGTTATGGTACAGCACATAAAATAATGAATGGAGAAAAAAAAAAATTCTTTGATCTGTTGAGCCTGAAACATAAGGGTTCAGGTTGTGACACTTAAGGGAGTTAAGGGGTTAAGGCAATGACAAGTTTCATGGAAATATCTATATTTATTGTCTTTGCTGATTCTGAATCATTTTATATGAACTACAAGATATAATACCTTGGTGAAAAATGTCAGGATACTTCAAGTGGACCTTTAGCACAGAATACCCATTGTCAAATTAACAGTAAATTGGCCACCACATTTACATTTTTCCTGAATTGCAATTTACATTGATGGCATTATTTTACATAATTCACCCTGTCAATCTAGTCATGCCTTTTTTTCCCCCCACACATTTTTTCCACGAGTTGTGCCCATGGCCAGGTTGTGGTGGTACCAATCCCTCAAGCCTCAACCAATCAGAAAGAAGCCTGAGAACCAGTTCCCAACCACATAAAATAAAAAATACATGTGGTGGTACCAATCCCTCAAGCCTCAACCAATCAGAAAGAAGCCTGAGAACCAGTTCCCAACCACATAAAATAAAGAATACATGTGGTGGTACCAATCCCTCAAGCCTCAACCAATCAGGAAGAAGCCTGAGAACCAGTTCCCAACCACATAAAATAAAATAAAGAATACATGTGGTGGTACCAATCCCTCAAGCTTCAACTGATCAGAAAGAAGCCTGAGAACCAGTTCCCAACCACATAAAATAAAATAAAGAATACATGTGGTGGTACCAATCCCTCAAGCCTCAACCAATCAGAAAGAAGCCTGAGAACCAGTTCCCAACCACATAAAATAAATAAAAAAAAAAAAGAATACATGTGGTGGTACCAATCCCTCAAGCTTCAACCAATCAGGAAGAAGCCCAGAGAACCAGTTCCCAACCACATAAAATAAAAAGAGGATGATAAAATTGACTTTGATAGTCAAATACCTTCTCAATCAGTAATAATGAAAGAATGCCTCAATAAATGACAAATTCCTCTTCGGTAAATAACACAGTAAAGGCCTCCTCAGTGTATAAGGGAAGAGAAATATCAGGTATATGTTAATACAAACCAAACTAATAAAATTAAAAGCCTGCAACCATTAGGCTAACATGAGGCAATTGGGAAGGATTTGCATGAACACCTATAATTGCTCAAATGCTAGCAAGTGAAAAATGAAACCGTTGGGAGCAGAAGTAAGATCAGAATGACCCCAGGTGTGCAATTCCCTAACTCTTTTAAGCCCAAAAGAAAGGGTGTCGTCACACCCTGATTGGCCAAGAGGGGAAATGCACCAATCTGGTTCCAATTATCAATTAGGAGCCAGTCTCCATACCCTGAGCAACAGGTGCTCCAAATAACTCTCCAATCAACTGAGGAAAGGAATTTCAACATGCTGAACAACGAAATAGGGAAAAAACCCAAAACAAGTGAGAATGAAAATACTACATTAAAGAGCAGTGACAACAAGCACCAGAGAATAGGTGACTGCTACAAGGTTAATTACTGAGAACTGAGTTACTGAAGAGAATTCTGCTGAAGTACTTTTGATGAAGTATGATCAATACTTTTTATTCAAAAATATCCAATTTTTACTTCAATATAAACCTGTCACTATAATTAACAAAGTAAATACTGCCTTCTGTCCCGCCCCTGCCTTTAGTTCAGGACAAGTTTATTATTTTCAATATCAGGTTGTAGACAAGCATGCTGTGTGGACATGGTAGATGTTGATTTATTGACACCTGACGGATGGACGTATTGCTGGCCAACAGGTAGATTGAGATGGTTTCAGAGGCGCCCAGTTGCATAACACTTCCGATCGGGGAGATGAACGTACCTCTCTCATCACCTGAAGAGCACGCCGTGAACTGCCTCCCCGTTCCATCGGCGTACCAAAAAAAAAAAAAAAAAAAAAAAACCAGGACAAATGTGAATCCTCTGCGTGCCTCATTCGGAGGAGGATTCTTATGTAAGGTTTACATAATGCCTGTCAGTGAACATGCCCTCCAGGCTGAAGCACATAATGTCCATAAAATGGTATCAGAAAGGTAATACAAATGTCTCTCCCATATCGCTGTCATGAGAAGAGGTACTTTAGCCTCATCTTTGCAAAGTTCATTATTTACCTAAGGGCTCAGCCTTTATGGTTTTCTGAAAAGGACACATAATCATTCTCTTTTGGATCTGAACACAGAACACATGGTCCGCATTATATTAAAACATTATTTCCTCTGGTCTGGAGTGAGGAGGGAGGGAAGGGGGATGGGGTTGGGGAAAAAAAGGAACAACCTAATCAGTGAATTTGCAGCTTGCCAATTACCTGAAACTACATATCAATTCTGTCGCAGGCCAGTTGAGCAGTAGTTTTGAAAATTACCTTGATCAGCTACAATGATTGAATTTGCTCTCTGCATGCGGACGTGTTTTTTGATGGAGCCAGCCAGATTAAGGTGTGAGGTGATACATGGCACAGTGTGTGCCTTAGAAAAACTACAGAGGGAGAGGGTGTCGGGGGGTTGGGGGGTTTGCAGGGCTGAGTACACAGAGAAAGGGTGTGTGGAGTCTGAATGGGGGGGGTTACTGTCACAGAGATGGATGGACAGGCCTGCGTGGAGGTGACGCGATGTGGATGGAGATGTCAGCGGTGGAATGAAAAGGCTCCCGGGTTCCGTCCGCGCGGAGGGACCGCGAGAACCGTCCCATTATTCCATGGGTCTCCAGGGACAGCGGCCGGCGCCTGTCCCGGCATATCTTACACGAGAGCGCCGCATTCCGCTTGTCCTGAGCTGCCCTTGTGAGCGATCCGTTCCACCGGCAGCGCGGGATCGCGGCCTCTCTTTCTGCAGGGCCCCTGCACCCTGTGCGTCAGCTCTGATTGAGCAGTTTGCTGTTTCCCTGATTATTCACTTTCCCCATTTTTACATTGATTTCCTGATGATTTGCATTCATCATTTCTCTTTTGGAGTACGCAGCACTTTGCATATCCACCTCTGGTTTTAGATTTTGACAGATTTGAAGGATTTGTAGACTCTTAAAAAAAACCTTCTGCTAAAAAATGATAAGAAATAGAAATTTCTCATATTTGTACAAACAGTTGGATTGTTATTTATTGATAATGTATTCTTCTTTCACCCACAACAGTGCCTCCATTTTACTCCCACAATATCAGGAAAATGTACCAGAAGGTGAAAACAGTCTTCTGTGAGCCTGTATAAAAACCAACAAACAGTAATTTAACACATGACTGTGGCACAATGGAGATAAAATCTCACATATTCTGTGTGAAAGTTCTTCACTATTAACAATATATTTTTTTTGATCTTGTAAATTCTCCCTTCCTGCTGTTTCCCAATTCCCCTTCTCTGTTCTTTAGTGTCAATTTTCCTCTTTTATAACTGTTATATATAAAAGTTACTGTAATTGTTCATCCTGTGCTTCATTTAATCTGTGGATTTATGACTTCACCTAATTCTCACAGACCAGAACAAAATGAAGACTGATGCATTTACTTTGCTTTGATCTGTTAAGTCCCTCCGTGTGTTTCCTCATTCTTCATCCCATTGCAGGATTTTTAAAAACAATGACCTTGTACAAAGAGCTTTGAATATCACAGCAGATATTCTTAGTAAGGCCCCTTGTACAGCATCGCATTGATCTTGCCCCATTCTCCTGAACCACATATTGGTCCTCTTACACTGCAGAGGTTTGGTTGCTCTGAAATGTATGAGGCACCCTGTCCGAGCAAGTGTAATGCCAAAAGGTTGTCTGGTCAGACCTATACCCTGAGAAGGCAAGCGCAATACCATGCTAACTCAATGGCATTTAGTGACAATGAGCAATGAGCGCTGCAGTGAAGGGTATCTTTAAAGATTACAAAATGCCCATCTGCATGAGATTGTGAAACCATAACACTGACGTTACTGACATGTCACGACCCTCACAATCACCAGATCTGAATCCAAATTCATTCATGGAACATTCTGGAAGGAAACTTAAAGAGTGCTTTTCTACTTCCGTCCATGACTGAATTTCTCTTGGAAGAGTGGTGTGATGATCCCGCAGAATTCCATACACTGGTAGATGGTTTACCGCTGCAGAGATGCAGGCCATACATTAGGCTAAATTGTTGTCTCTGTTTTTTTGCTCATTAAATGTGCCTTGTTTCTGAAACATCTAGAGAGTTTAGGGACCGCCTGGGGGATTTGTTTCGGCGTGCTTTGACCAAGGTAAATAAATCATAAATCAATGGCTCTCCGGCTAAATTTTTCAGACCGCCCCCTCAAAAAAAAACACTGCAGAGAATTTTCTGCTGCTTTAATGCCATATTCTTTGTGGGGGTTGAGTGCTGACCTTTGGAGAAAAGAAAGCAGTTGAATGTGCTCTGAATAGTTTGGGTGAATCTCTCTTTTTTTTTTTTTTTTTTTTGTTTGGTTATGGCCAAATGCAGTACATATTAATAAGTATAAACCAGTTGCTTCCACACAGAGCATGAGTCTCACTTCACTCACTAACCAAGTCCCTGCCCATTGCCCGCATATAAACAGCTTGATGATATAAATTGTCTGATACGGGTTATGTTTGGGGACATTATCTAAAAACACTTTCAGATATATGGCCTGGAAATACCCCCAGGAATATAGAATGTTGGGATTTTAAATAGGGGAACAGTGGAACGATATTATGGTACAAAGACTACAATCAGATTTAATGCAGCCAGCATCAGGGACAGAATAACAAACTAAATATTGTAAACATTTTTTTTTTTTGGTTCGGGTGTAAACACTTGAGATTTAGGTTGGCCTGTTTCTGGGAAGAGTTCACTCAGACACAGTCAGTCATGAATAACTTGAGGTTGTTCTCATTGGAGAAAAGCTTAGCTCTTTCATCACTGTCGAGAGAAAAGCCTCTTGGTTGTTTTGACTTTTTTTTTCCTTTTCTTTTATCAGGGGCTGACGACATGGACACACAGACACAAACACACACACACACACACACACACACTAGAAATGCAGGTTAAGGGATGCTAAATTTCTTGAATGGAAACGCTGCTATGAAGATGGCATAACTGACATAATGAAATGTAAAATGTTGCATCTCAGAGGTCTGGAAGGCTCTTGTGCCTCTCTTGGGTGCCAAATATTTTCTCACATCTGACTGGTTTTCAGTGAGCTATCCATCTTCCTGCCTGATTAAAAGTATCCTAGTGCTTTGCAATGACAAAATACCGCTCAGGGAAAAGGCGCTTTGGTATTCAGAGAATTTGCAAATCTGGTTTACGATGCGAACTTTCCTGCAGTGTGCTTGATGCATTTGACTAAACTAATTGTCGCGGTGTTTACTGTGGAAGTTTTGGCACAGCTTTCCAAATAAGACCATGAATAAATGAGAAGTTAAATGTATTTTTAATGAGGGTCCCAGGATAGCTTGTGGAGTGCACGTATCTGGCCATGGTACCACTGTGAGCTCCAGGAGAGCTGCGAGTTTTAGTCCCGTGAGTGCTGTGCTCAGCTGTGCCCCAAGTTCCACAGTGACAAAGCAACAATTGGCTTGGTCTTGCTGGGATAACAGATTGGGTAAGTTGGTTCTTCTTCTCCTTCTCCTTCTCCTTCCACTTCTTGTTATTATTGTGATCATTATTACCAGCATCCGTTATCCATCCATTGTTTGTACTGACTTCACCCAAGTTGCAGGGAGTGGAGCCTATCTCAGCATAAATTGGAGGAAAGGTAGGTCACTAATCCAACACAGTATTATTATTATTATTATTATTACTATTAATAAACAGTTGTCTGTAAGGTGCTTCTCAGTGTTTCAGTCAAGAAGTACATCAGGACATGTAGCTCTGTGGTGGAAGGACAAGTACAGTAAAGCCAATGGGTCCAGTGAGTCAGAGTCAGAATAAAATTCATCCTTAAATAAACGTTCGGTATCGACATGGTGCTGCTGTGTTTGAACAAGGGTAAATCAACACTGACCAGCCCCGTACCTACCCTCCCGCCCCCCATATTTGTCTTAGTGCAGCTATTGAACCCCTCACCTATTGTACACAGATTGTCAGCCGTGTGCCAGGAATGTGGAGAATGATGATGTTGACATAGCGATGTGCGCCTTCCATTTCAAATGGGGCTGCAGGGGAGCTGATTAAAGAGTTTGGGAAGACCCACATCTGCCTGCTCACAAAACCAATTAACTAATTGAGGGCATGCATTTCCTCACATTTCCAATGTGAGAGTAAACTCTATGTACTCCACATATAGATGTGTGTGTGTGTGTTACAATATAAACACAAACACACACACAAATACATGTCTGGCATATGACGGATGATCAATATCATACTTTAATAGGCAGGTTTCTAACTCAGGATCTCTGTTCAATGCTTTAACAAGCATTAAGAAACATGTTGTGTATGTATTATTGTTTTATTAATAGTGGTAAAGCTAACAGCTAACTGAAAGTCCTCGAAACTTATTTCAAGGTTGATGAAGCTCTACCTCTAACTTTGCAGAGGTACTGTATAGTTTTTAAGTGACATAAAACCTAATTGCTTTGGAGCTGATAGAAGGCGAGCCCTGAATAAATTTAGAGGCGTAAAACTGAACTGCGGGAACGGAGCCACTATCTGCCCGACTCATCTCTACAACATGGCAGCAACTGCATTGTTCTGAGAACTGGCAATAAATCCTGTGACTTTTTGTCCACTGCTTTTATTTTCCTGTGTATGCCATCGCAGTATGAAATAGTGCTACACAAAGGACGCTTTCTGGTTTGTTCAGATATGATAGAGAAAATAATTAGGCTTCAGAAACAGCGTATTGTAACAGGGACTCCGTTGAGTACCTGTGTTATTCTTTCTGTGATTGTACCCGGCTCTTTGATGGTACACTTCAGTAACTCCAGCATGTCTTTGCTCCACAAATAATGGTTCTCACTAGAGGCTGTGTTTGAACAGCAATCGCTCACACTTCACACAACACTGAATCTGTTTAGTACATTCATTTAATTAGACTTGTCAGACTGCCATCTTGTACTGTGGTGTACAAAATAATACCCATCGCGATATATGATAATATACAGCTGTGCGCTAATACAAACATCATCGCAGGGTGTGTTTCTCACCAAATAAAAAAAAAAACAAACAAAAAAAACATTGAACTGAATGTTCATTGTTGTTCAGATTTTCACTCTGAGAATATATGTGTTTGAAGATGAGAGCAAGCCTTCCAGCCCAAGTCTCACAGTTTTGCTCTCTGAGTTTTGAGACCACGCTGCACCATGTTCAGTATGGTCTTTGATACTGCAAGTGACTCTGCTTGTCTTTATTCTACTGAAAGAAGTCAATAAATATATGATGAATTCATTAACTGAAGGGACTGTATCAAGGTCAAAGCTAGAGTCTGCAGGTATGCTGAATCAGCTGCACAGGACGAGCATTTAATTGACTACCTGTTCGATACCAGGTTTCATTGCACATGTGGGGGGCATGCAAAAAGGGCTACACTCCCTGCACACGTCATCTGATAACACATATGGACCTCAAATTAACACTGAAAGTCAGAACTTTAAACTTACAGTCATTATTTAATTTGAAATCCACTGTGCTGGAGTACAGTACCAAAATAACAAATAAATATGTCACCATCCAAATACTTTCAGAATGTATGATACTGTGTATATAGCCAGATTTCATGTTCATTGCTTCATATTTTACAATATAAGGACGGATGTGTGCATGTATGGTATGTGCGTGGTTATGAATGGGTGTATGTGTAACAGAGGCTTTCACAGGTGCATGCTGGGAGGGTGGGTGTGTGAAGGGGGTAATTAGAGTATGATCCTGTGTAATCAATAAATCAAAATAAAAGCCAGGCAGCAAGGGCGAGGGAGAAACATATTTGCTCTTATCAGCAAACTTTAAGGAGCCATTGCCCCGAACAGTCTTTAATTGGGGAAAAAATACAATTCAGCAGTTTAAGGGAGGTGGAAATGTTTCATTAAGTAATACTGTTGCCCCTAATGAAATTTGATATTGTAGATTACTAATATTTATATTATATTAATATCCATTAAATATATAATTAAATTGTGAAATTTAATATGTTGTACTATGGGATTGCTGGATGTAATAAACAATAATTCTGTGACAAAATACAATGTGTGTGCGTATGCTTATGCAAGCACATGTGAGCATGTGTCTTGTTAATTGTGTGTGCGTGTGTGTGTCCATGAATGCATGTCTGTGATGTTTTAGTGTGTCCGCGTGTCCATCGGTCTGTCTGTGCTCACTCATGGATTTGTGCATGTAAGACTGCCTGCTAGCATGTGCACTCTCCCCTACATGCTGTGCATGCGTTTATGAAACTGCAAACTTGTTTACTTTTCAGCGAGTTGTTGACCAGGTTTATTGTATAAATCTGCACAAATAGCTGGGTAGCATGTGCAGCTGAGCTGGAGTACTGTGATGCACCCTGGTTTTGAATGTTTAGCATGAAGCAGGTGGCAATAGCATCAAACAGAGGGGCTTGCAGTCAGCAGGATATTCCTGACCTCAATACTGAACAGTGAGTCCCCCTGAATTGACTGAGCACGCTAACACAGTTGGAAAGGCCAAAGGCATTTGTGGCTAGCCATTGAGGGAAAATAAAAATGGGAATAAAACGTTTTTTCCAGAAAACAAAAGAAAACAATAATAAAAATAATTAGAGTAACAAAATGACAACATGGCACATTGACTCCACAGTCTCATTTCCAACCGTGTCAAAAAAAAAATTAATGTGGAAAAAGAACAATACACAACAGATGAGCTTATAGAATAGGTTTAGCCCTGTGCAATTTCATTCAGTTCAGCTACAGTAAACAAGTGAGTATTAACGTCCCCTGAAAAGAAATGGCTGAAAGTACAGGAGGGATATTGGGTCCATGTGTTAGATAGCATTTTACAGTTGGCTATCTTCCATGAAGGAGGTTCATAATGTATTTTGACAGCTATGAAATACAGTGAAGCCTTCTCTGCTGCCAGCAAGCATTTATCTGCAAAGCCTCACATTACGATGGCACGGACATTTTAAACTGGAGACAGGACCTTTCTTTTTTCAGTCTTAAGCAAAATATAATTTCATGCTGGATTAACTATATTGACCAGCAGGAAAGCAAAGGAAAGCAAGCAAACTGCCCTCTGGGCTTTGAGGTCTTCATCAGGTCATTCAAAACATTTATACATCTTTTTATGTGTGTGTGTGTGTGTGTGTGTGTGTGTGTGTGTGTGTGTGTGTGTGTGTGTGTGTGTGTGTGTGTGTGTATTTTCTGTGTAGCTTTGTGTTCCTATACGTGCGATTATGCACATGTGTGCATATGTTTGTAAATTTGAAAAACAGAATGCATAAACATAAATCTACAATGTATATATTTTATGACGAAGCAAAATGTAAAGACTAGAGTGCTGTGTCAGTACTTATGAATGTGAGTACTATTCCCAGGTCTGGTGATGTCAGTGCTTTTAGATATGCACCTGCAAAACCCAATTAAAAGAAAACACATCCCCTGAACCTTTTTGGCAGATGAAGGAGCCAATTGGAATTTCAGTTACATAATATTTAATTTCTTCGCACACCCTAGGGAGTTTTGGCTCAGACTGGAGTTCTGCCTTTGCACTTTCTCCTTCCAGTGTACGCTCCCTTGATCTGCCAGAAATGATCACATGATTCAATTGCAGAAAAATATTTATCGTTGTTTTTTTTTGCTGATCCTGTCCATGCCTATGAAGGACGAACCAGTCTCCGGGGAGAAGGATAAGGGGGTGAATTTGGCGTACCCTTCAGGGACAGCACAAGCAGGACACAGGAGGGCTCCAGAACAGCTGGAAGTCTGGCAGGCCATAAAAAGATGAGTAACGTTTGCTTTATCAGTGCGTTTTTTTTTTTTTTTTTTTTGCATGTCCTCTTCTTCCCACTGTGCAAGGACCAGCTGCAGCAACAATGAAGGTCTCAGAATGGACAGAGTGAGAGAAAAGTTCAGAAAGAGAAGGAGGGGGAGGAAGGAAGACTGCCCAGCCAGCACAGTAGGTAAGTGTAACAGAAAGTAAGAGCAGCAGAACAGTGGTGTGGAAAAGGACATTTTCCAGATTAATTACATAGGAGAACGACAGGTGAAACAAGGATGTTGAACAGTAAAGATAGCACAGAATATACCAGCCCAAAAAAAAAAACAAACTGTGTGTCAAGGATGATTTTTACATATGCATTCAATACTTTATTCATTCCTAATGGTTGTTATGACATTAGGTTAGTTTAAGGCTTTGATAAATCAGTGAAATACATAAATCTAATCCCCAGGTAATTTTGTTAATCCTAGTTGTCTTCAGATGCGATGAAAATCTTTTATGTGTACATATACAAATACATAGTGGCCCCCATAATTATTGGATCAAACACAGATTATTTTTCCCTTTGTTTGACTTTTTTCTTACAGTACCCTGAAATGTGCTGTAATTTCAAAAAGTGCTGTAATTTGTGTGGGATGAAACTAAAGTCTAAAATACATTTAGGAAATGCTGAGAATCTGCTGTTGTGAATAGGTTGCTTACAAATCAAAAATTGTGGAGTACAGAGCCAAGTCAAAAAAATAACTCCTTCTTTTAGTCCCTAATACTCTGGAGAGCATTGTTTGTACATGCACACTCATACACACATACAGATACAAAACACAGACATCCACATGCCTTTGTAAAGGAAGAGGAAAAATATGATTTCCTATCACTACTGATTGTACTGAAAGCAATACGAAATGAAAAAAAAAAACCCATCTCTACTGACCTAACCTTTCCGCTTTCTGTAAAAGGACATTTCTTCTCCAGGGTACAGAAAGAGAGGACTGGATGAAAGGCAGTCTGGTTTGAATGGGTACACTTGCTGTAAGAGCTGAATCAACAGTTTTAAAGAGCGACTCTGTGAGAACAGCAGTGACCTGAATGAGCCATGCCATTAGTTCATCGGCTCACTGTGGGACCCTTCATAAGACTCAGTAAACAAGAATTTTATCACAAAGGACAACACTACTTTCTCACAGCATTCCAATGGTCATTGTGTTTTATTGTTTCGGTTCATCTTGAGACTCAATAACTGCACTAAGAACTCAATTTAGGTAACACCCCCTGATGTAATAACATCTATTATTAACTATTTATAGATTATAGATTGTAGGTTATTACAGTTGAGGTAATTTCATAGAGGGAATTTAATAGAATGCTTCCTTGAAAACTAGACAGAGTAAATCCTTGGCACTTTCAGCTTTGATGTGTTGTGACAGGATTATAACCCCTTGTCAATCCTGAAACTGCAGACTATGTTCACACCCAGACCATCTCAATCGCTGAATAAGGATATTTGAACATAGCTCTAAAATGAAGGACTGACAGCATACCTGGATGTGTGTACAGTTAGGCAGGTGAGTTAAAGCCATTTAGCACATGTACTTAAATTGAGGAAAGTCTGTTTTCAATTGACTGTATGTGTGCTTAAAGATACTAAGTTCATTTGAGAGAATCCAGTTCGCCCACTCTTTTGTTATGCAATGTGCTCAGGACACTACCTTTATATATACCTTTAAAAGGTATATGACCATAGTAGATTCCCAGTAAAAAATAACAGATTAAACGAAATGAAATAAAAGACAGATGTGATTGGAGAAAGAGGTCTGGCATCGGGAAGAGTCGGAGGCTGTCTCAGTTCCCGTTCCAGTCCTGGGAGAATCGGCCTTCTATCACGTGACGCGATTTGATTAACATGTCGGATTAAGTGATGAGGGCAGGGGAAGAAAAACCGAAAGTAGCGGGAAATGGTTTCCTTTTGTTTCCCAGCCTACGCAGAAGCCGGGTGGCCTGGTGCCAGTGGAGCGTTTTTTGGCACTGCCCACCTGCTGCTCGCTATCTGTTTCTCCAGCTGCTCCAACGCCAGCCCCATCAGCCTGTCAAGGGGCCAGCCAGCAGCCACAGGTGGTACCACAACCTACTGTGACAACCGGGGGGCTCCGCAGTTCATACGCTCCAAGTTCTCCACCTCATGGGCAGTCAGCTATGATGGGGACCATATTACAATGTAAAAGATGAGAGACAAGCCATTATCTTTTAAATATGTTTTTTTTTGTCTTCCAGTTTTCTCCTTAGTTGTATTTTTGATTAGGACAACGGCACTCTTCTGAGTGTCATTTTTTTCTCTCCTTTTATTGAGCTGGAACGTAACACGCTGGCAACACGCTGTACCTGATTTGGAGTGGTTAATCGTCTCCGATGGAGGACGGCCAAAGCAGTCACTTTGGTTTTTGAAGTTGTGGACATATTCACTGAGCGGGGACAGCATCATCTGTGCCACTTGTGTCCAAATGAAAATCTCATTCACTTTTAATTTAGGGCTTAATGAAATGCTGGCATCCCAAAAGGCAAACATAGCATTAAAAATCTTTAAAACAGAAGAAAACAAAATCATTTTCCCTAAGCCTTAACAGAACTAATTTGGTTGTGTAGCCCATTTTACACACAGCATGCTTTATATTGATAATTTTTTTCTGACAGAAACATCATTCCAGGGAATCGAGTGCCTTTCCCAGAAGTAAAACAGTTAAAACTGTAATCTTCTTGACAGTCTGGAGCATGTTCAAAATTCAAGCACTGAATTATGTCACTAGTTTTAGAAGTTCCTGAGACACAAAGAGATGAGTCTAGGTAAGGGTAATGGTGGATACAGAGACGAATCCATAGACCCTTTTTCTATATATTCTGTCCACTGACAACTGACTCTCTGAACAAAGAAAGAAAGCTAAAAACACAGAGCTGTCAGTGATATTCTACAACAAAATAAATCATCTTTTCATTCTAACAGATGGATGCAAAGTCATACAGAAAATTACAATAGTAGATTTTCTGATCCAGAAGCAGCATAAATGCTTATATTTGAATAGCGGTAATTTAAAACCAAAATGGAGCCCTATGCCTAGTATTGATTTACCTATTTAGTCTCTGGAAAACATTATTGATCCGGGAAAGATACATGTCCACATCTCTCAGAAGTTAAAAGGAGAAGGCAGTCGATAGCTTTGATTAATCAGCTTTGTATAGCATTTTTGTTTTGCCTTTAATGAGCTTCCCTCCCTCAGGGCTGTGGTGTGGCAGAAAGTAACAATGTAATTCTGAGAAATGTCCAGCCATAGCTCAATGTACGTCTGCAATCTCACATCCTCGTAACATTTTATTTTCCTCTGAAATTGAAAAAGTAGACATCAAAACATATGACTGGCAGGGTGTGATTTCACACAATGTATGAACCTAATGCCTCACAAAATCTTCAAATACTGGCTTTGCAGTGCATGAATGTTCAGTAATCCAGGCCTAAACCGCAAGCTGAAAGCATATACTGCAGTTGGGCTACAGTCAATGAGTGGACTCTTAACAGTAGTCATCATGCTATTTAACAACCTAACAATACATCAGGGACATCCAATCTCTTCTTAAAAGGACTAGAGTAGGTGCAGAATTTTGTTGTAGCCTTGCACTAAAACACCTGACTCAACTAATTAAGGTCTTGACTGAAGATCACGATTAGTTAATTAGTTGAATCTGGTGTTTTATTGCTGGACTACAACAAAAGCTTACTCCCACACCCCTGCCGTAGATCAACACTGAGAAGGAACACAGATACGAAAGAAAAGAAAACAGAGTATCCCTGTCTGGTTTTGTCCAGCCTGTTAAAGGACGGGACCACTGGCCAAATTCACAATAACAAACTGAAAATAAATAAAGCCTTCCTTTTACCCTCACCAACATCTGTGTGATGGAAGAGAAAGCCATGGGCATTCATCAGCTTTTGAAATTTTGTGCTGGTTTTGGCTGACAAGAGGAAATGTGTATTTATCCCCGGCAAGGCCATGGCATCAGAAACCTGTCCCCTCGCCTTCCGTTCCTGGCTGTCTGCTTCCCTTTGAGCCCTCCACACAAGGCGCGACAGTCATATTGCGTTTTGCCGAAAAGCCGGCGGTGTGAAGGCATGAACCTCATTGCGAGGCGTGTAATTAGTGGCTAATAGCAGGTGCCTGGGTCAGGTGCCCTCTGTCTCATTAGCATATTCATCCAAGACAGGTTGAACTAATTGGCTGATAAAGTCGCGGGCGTGTAATTTTTAGAAAGCTCTGTTGGCAGATGGATGGCAGTATGACGGACGGAATCTGTAGAAAACAGTCTCTGATATAAAGGGCCGTGGTGTCATGATTTCATCACGCAAGCAGACAGATTGCTTGGGTTTTCAGAGACGTGGGGGATGGGTAATTAAATAGCTTGTTAAGGAACGTTACAATAATATATGCTTCCTGGGAGCCAGTAAAAGTGTTTCATCCTGTCAACTGTTGGAAACAAGATGATAATGAAGTCCATATAACAGTAGCTGTAGGAGTTTCCCGCAAACAGTTTTCTGCTTTGACTGGAAGTAAGTAAAACCTCTGAAAGGAACGAGATTGGTTGCAGAAACTCTGTCGCTGGAGTCATTCCATATGTGTTTTGACAGAATGTTACGCTTTGGCAGAACCAGGGAGAACAGATGCAGTGCTTAGGATCATAACAGTGTGCGCTCGCCATCTCTGAAATTTTGATGAGCTCTGTTTATGGCGGGGTTGAGAATACAAAGCAGCGATGGTCTTGATAAAAATAAATAAATAAAAATAACTTTAAAAAAAACTCACCTTTCAGGAACAAGTTCTCTAAAGTGTACTCTTCTCAAAAGCAAGTATTGCTTCTTTTAAGTAAGTTCAAGATAGTGGATGGTGAAAGGGGGGGAAATCCAAAGCTAAAATGTTTCTAAAATGATCTTCCGTCAGCCCCTCCTGCCTTCACTGTTACCAGTGCCACTAACGACATTCATCATTATTTTATGTGCAAACACTGTTTCCTGAAGATGCTCCTGTACGCTGTACTAAATGTGATTAAGAGTGGTACCATAAGCACCAGTCAAACACCTTCCATGGACTCCCCAAAACACCTAAATATCACTGAAACTTTATGGGAAGATTTGAAATGTAGAGTTTGGGGTTGATTTCCACTTTTCTTTCTTTTGTGTAACACTCCAAGAAGGGTTAAAGCTAAGGGTGGCTCAACTCTTTACTGATCAATGAATGTTCATATGTTGGTTTGTGTTGAAGATTTTTGCTTATTGTCATTTCATCACAACAAAACCCAAAATGTTGTGAGGGTGGTGGGGCATTGAACACAAATACAAGGGTTTTGGGAGGGGAGGGGGGAGGGAGGGGGAGGGGAAGGGGGCACATGAATGACAAAGCTTGAGTTGTTAGCATTACTTTTCCAGAGAAAAGTCAATCAGGTCTGATGTACTTTAATAAAGCTGCTCATCCAGAGCTACCAGCAGAGTGATTCACAGAGTGCATCACAGAGAGACAATGGCGGACACGACAGGTACAAGATCAAACCGGAGCGGAATTATGCATTCTCCGTCTCCTCTGCCGGTCAGTTGGAACGAGCGCATGGTCCTCGCAGGCCTGGTCGATAGATCATTCCGTGCCACTCTCTCCGCGGCAGCAGCGGCAAAGCCGGTGACATGGCCAGTCTGGGCAGGGGGCCAAGCCCTCTGCTCTGCTCCCGCCGACAGAGCGGAGAGACCGCATCAAAACCACGCCGCCCCGCCTGCCAGCCATCAGGACCTGATCCGTAATTGAAATAGATGAAGGTTCCTCTCTGATTTTCTGGTTGAAACAGACACCTGTCTTTGACCCCCCCGGGTGCGGCCATTAAGAGGTGGACAGACACCCACATGCTGGATCCCAGCCGACACTATCAGTGTTTCCGGCCTGACTTTTGACACTTTTTTTTTGTTGTTTTTGGGTGGGAGACAAGGATCCTGGCCAATGCAGCCAGTGTCATGAGCTTATTAGTCTGCATGAGATCAAGTGAAGTGAATGTCACATTCCAGCCAATCTGGTGATGTGAGGGTGGGTAAGGTGTGTGTGTGTGTGTGTGTGTGTGTGTGTGTGCATGTGCGTGTGTAAGTTTGGGGGAGGAGGGGGGGTGCTCACGTCCATCTCACTTGGATGACTGACGTTTCGAGTCTCACGCGGGATAGCAGTGCAGATGGTCTTTGCAGAGGGATGCTGTCGCTGTGAAAGAGGGGATTGGAGACATCTGCTGTCTGCAGAGCTTCTGAGCGCAAACAGGGCCTCCATGAACCTCAAGTGTTTCTGTGCGCTTAATGCACATGTGTGCCTCACATGCGCACGCCTGTATGCGTGCACACGCGTGTTCAGTTTGGGGTCACTCACAAATGTCAAAGAAAAAATACTAAAACTGTGAAACGTTGTTGTCCTTTTCAGTTACTGTCAGTCCCTTTTTCTTTACGACTCACGGCTGTGCAGTTTCAGGGGGTAAAGTACTACCCCAGCATATGCCCAAGCAACTCTCCTCTACTCACCCGTAAGAGTGTGGAGAGCAAAGCCCTCCTAGGATCCCACCGCAGACTTCCACAGTGCTAAATCACATACAATATTCAGCTCCACATCTTTCCTCATGCATATTTAATGACCGCGTCGTGCTCCTGGCCACAAATTGGTGTAAGAAATTCCTCTTCATTGTGAAGCTGATCTTAACTTCCTTCCCTGAAATCTCTCGCCATTCCACCCTAACGATGATCAGGGGGAAGATGTCAGCGGGTTAGGTAAATATTCTTTTATTTGTTCTTGCTGATTTGTTCTGAGACAGTAAATGAGTGCATGCAGAAGGGGTGGGTAGTGTGTTTTGGTCTGTAGCTTAACACTTAAGTAGATCATAGTACTACTTCACCAGCAGCAGTAATTAGATGAGAAGATGTAGTGATCTGTAGAATCATATACTTAAGTGTAAGTTAATGTCTCTGCACTGTGAAGGGGGCAGTGCAATGATGTCAGTTTGTGTTGTAGCTTTAGTTTAAGCAAAATCCTCACCATAAAAATTAGGATGTCAACTACTCATAAATAAGGCTTAGGCCTTTAGTCTTTTAGCAGTGCTAAACTACAATCAGAGTTCTTCTGTCCATATCCTGACCTTATCTACTGTGAGCTAATGACTAAAGCTAATCATAGGTGAGATAAATCCATCGGTACGCCAAACTGGGCCATAGGGCCTACACCTACTCCTGTGGCCTCATTTATAAACCGTGCACACAATAAATGCTCCAAAACGGGCATACACCAATTTTCACGCACATTTTGGAATTTATAAATCTTGACGTGAGAATGTGTGTACTGGTACGATACGTCTGACCCATGCGTATGCACATTCAAAGGACATTTGTTCTAAATAGCACACCCTAGAGACCATAAGAAATTTGCATTATAGTTTCCTTATTCCTCGTGATTAATTAGGATCACATTATTATTCATAACTAATGTTGTTTTTGGCCATAAATACATGATAAATTAACAGATTAACAGATATGAGCAATCAGTGCATTATTAGTTAATTTTCTTTGTTCATATTAATAGACCTAAAGCGTGTGACGACAGCATGACCATGGCTGCTTTGGCACTGTTTAAGGACATTACAAATGGTATGGTGCGATGGGGAGGTGTCTTCAGGGACCGTTTTGACTTTTTCGCCCATGGTGATGACTAGCTCATGAGTTGGTTTCTCCTAACACAAGCTGTGCTCTTGAAACACTGTGCTGGATTGGGGCTGGTGCTGAAGCGCCCTACAAGTAGCGACTGGTCAATACCTGTCCATCTGCAAATCTTGTCAGCTCTGGGGTTCTTGGCCATGGGGAGTATCCAGCAGGAAATAGCGGACTGGTCGGGTACATCCCACTCATTCATGTCATACCAAAAGTGTTGGATGACATCATTCCTCTGAGTTCGAGGTACATCAGATTTGCCCTACACAGCCGGCAAACATCAAAAGCAATTTGCAGCGATGACCGGTTTTCCCTATGTAACTGGTGCAATCGACTGCACTCACATTAGGGGGAGTCAGTGGATGAATATGTGTAAGTAAATCCTAAGAATTTCCATTCAATAAACGTGCAAGTGATCTGCTATGCATAGATGACACCAACAAAGGTCATGGCATGATTGTTTCATACTGATGAACAGTAAAGTTGGAAATCAACTCCGATAATCATAGCCAGCCGCTCATCAAGGGAGCTCAGTGGTAGCACCCCCATACCACAGCCTCTTGCTCATACACTACAGTTGGGCAAGTATACGCCTATTTGCCTCAACCTTGATGTCAGACCATCTTTTATCGATTTTGATCTGTGTGCAGCTCTCTATACCTGAGGAATTGACAGCTGCAGTGACCTCCTGCCATGCAAGGTGTTTTGTATTTGTTACCTCGGTGCCATGGCCACCTGAAATTATATTTTTCTATTCTCTGTTTAGGAGACTAAAGCTTCGATTTTGCACTCCCAAGAAGTTCTTTTCCCCCTATTCTCTGCCATTATTGCGTTTAAAATGTATTAGTCCTGCACATTATTTACAGATCTTGCTGAATTGATTAATACATTCGGAGCACCATATATGCGTAAATGTGGGCGTGGTTGCTGCTTGCATTCACGCACACACAGTATATGATTGGCTGTGATTTGTAATAGAAGACATGCATATGTGTTGCGTACACAAGTTTCATAAATCAGAATGTAACGTTGCATACACACCTATAGGTTTTGGCATACATAGGTATTTAGTTACAAAAGTATGCAAAGTTTTATAAATGAGGCTCCAAGAGAGGAACCCACTAGTGTAAGAAAGTATAAAAATTGTTGTACGCAATTTGACACCTTCTTTCCATAATGTAGCTGCAGGTATTTTTTATTGCACAGATCAGCTTCCATCTGTTTTTTTTTACAAGGCTTTTTTGTTGTTTATCATTAAAACACTTTTTTGCTGAGACATTTCACACATTAAATCAATGACTCACACTTCAGCGGTATGTTCAATACTGCATCTCTTACCCTTTATGTGGTCCCATTAACAGGCGGGGTATACAAGCACAGCTTCTCAAGTGCATATGTTGACACGTGCATAATGCCTGTTGTTATTTAGAATGGCGCCATGAACATCAGACGATGCGTTTTGCTCCCCCACGTGAGAGGATGTTTGTTGTTTGCTGTTCTCTGAGTGCTGCTTCAGTGGACTCTCATTGTGCATTAGCAGTGTTTAATGTGATTCCGACGGCTCATCGCAGACACTTACTGCAAGTGCGATTGATCACAGTTAATCCTGCACACTCCTAAAGAGGGGTATTACATCCATGCAAATCGTAATGGACTGAGCGTGTGTAATCCCAAGGCAGATATGTAATCTCTAAATATGACGACGTACCCTGGAAAACCTATACTCTACAACTTTCATTCGGAAAATATTTGCCATTCTTATATACTGTTTACTATGTTAGACTTAGACTTGTACATTTTGTCATAAAACACAATAGATCCCATAGTGTGTGGGGAAAAGTCCTTGTATTTTAAATCAACTCATTTTTCACGAGTAGGGGACTCACTGAATGGTTGCCATGGTAATATTGACGTTGTTCTCCACTTATCTACTCAAGTCCAAAATGAGAGCTATGTAAGTTTTAGAGATACAACTATAGACTTTAGAACAGTTTGATAAGGACTCTGGTCCTCTAATAACGGGCACCGGGGTCATGTTATTCATATATCTTGACAAAACAATTGAAAGTACATTAAAAAAAGCTGAAGAAAAAAGGTTTTCTCACATCGATTCAAATGCTGGAGGGGGGTTCTTGAGTGTCACAGCTAACGCTCTGCAATGTTGTTACTACCACCCCCAACTCCCCCCAGCTATGTCCCCTCTTAAGCAACAGGTCCTGTGTGTCACGGGTTGATTGAATCCAGACATTGATTTAAAAGCAGTTCAGTACTTTTAGAGAAGCGAGTCATCGAGCTGAGTAACCATCCTCAATCAGGGCATTGTTTGGCGAGATGGTTAAGGAAAGTCACATGATCAGATATAATTTGTGGATCCTGGCTAGCCTATTTATATGCTGATAATATGAGGTATGAATTGATGAGAGAAGGTTAAATGCCAGCTGAGTAAGTGATTTGATTACAGATTATGAATCAGCCTCTGAAAAATTTTTATTTAGTTTCTGTGCAATAAAGTATTGTGAGAACCATTTCTGAAAAGTAGGTAAGAGATCAAAAATACCAGTTTGGAAGGATGGAAGTTTGGCTGATGACCATGCACATCAAATACTCAGCATGATTAACTCTTATTCCATCCAGAACAAGCTCCATATTTTACTGGATACACAAACAAGGAACTACATCTCTGCCCAAAATTCTTATGATTTATCTTAAAAGGGTTCCAAAATCCATTATGAATGGGCAAAGCAGCTTTTAACTGCTGTGAATAGAACTGTCCAGACCGTCACCCAGAGAGCCTGTGCAGGAGCTACAGAGTCTGTGGGTCCCACCTACTAATGCATGCAAAACTCCCAAAGATGGCATATTTGATAGCTAAGTTGATTAATGGTAATGGCAGCACTTCTTGCCTTTGACTGCCCTTTAAAGTTTATCTTGATTTATGCAGCAGTTGCCCTGTTCTGTTATGTCCCTTATTTTTCATGCTTTTCCTCATGTTGACCTTGCACACACACGAACATGAGGGAGACCCTTCATGTGTATCTTCACTCAGACTGACCGTAAGCACCAGAACGTCCAGAGTGGATCATCGGGCGGCTGACTGACACCCTCCCTCTCTGGGTGACTGTGGTCAAGTAGAGTGCTGTGAAATATTCCCCTGCCTCCTCCTTCATCTCCTGCCTTATTTTCTGTGTTTTCATGCATTTTTACATGGAAAGTAGTCTGACCTTACTTGGGGCTGTAGTGTTATATACTTGCAGATTCTGGAAAGTAAAAACAAAGCACCAAAGTGTTGTGTCTCTAATTAATTTAATCTTCAAGGCAATTAAACATATGATCTTCAGGTCTGAAAAAGTTACAGCATTCATGTGGGTAATGCTTTTTCACGGTGGTGTGTGTCTCACCTCCCAGGGTTGACAATTCTGGCACGGTTGGGGCTTGATCTACACACTGGAACAGAGCGTTCACAGGGTGAGCCACCCAGCAGCCCTGACTCCTTTGTGTTTTAACTGTCTGCACGGCCCATCTTCATCAGCCCACTAATACTGCCATCTGCTGTGCTAGCAATGTGCGCTGCATTTCTATCTGGCCAAATGAAAACTATAATTCTTGCTGAATGTACACAAACAGAAATGTGATCATGTCACAGAAGTGTTCCCATATTGAATTTTGGGGAGGGTTATATACTCCCTCGATGCTCTTTCATGGAGGAATATGCATCTATAAAAATTTCAGGTTCTTCTGAAATGTGTCAACATTGTCATTGCCAGATATATAACATAATAACAATTTTTATAAAATTCATCTGATAATTTCAGAATGCCACATTCACCTCTCACCTCTTCCAGCATGTGAATACCTCTTTAAGACTCACTATGCTCAATCTTATAAAAGAGAGCTTTTCAACCACACATCTTTTAAAAAAAAATCAATAATTCACAGAAAAGAAATAAGTTTGTTTCTCTCCCTTCATATTTCCATTTACAACATGAATGATCGAAATCATTCCTCCAAGCAAAGAATCTTGGCCCCTGCTCAAGTTAGTGTCACAGTGTGCCAATATTGCAGAATGTTTCATAGAGATAATATAAGATTGCATTTCACCCTTTTAAAGCAGACCCACTCTACATTAACCCCAAGAGCCTGATGGGAAGGGGACCTAATGAAGAGGCAGTGTTTATGGCATGGCTCCACCATTAATCTTTCACAATGCACTATTTCTCATTAAACTCTCAAAACGGTGCATGCTTATTACTTGCGGTCCTTCAGCATAGCACGCTGACAGAGAAACTGAAGCCAATGATATAAAATGCCAATGATGAACATATAAATAATTACTCACATGTTAACACTCTTCACACCTTTAACTACTTCCTTCCGATTTTAATTAACTTGCGCAGTCATGCGAGATGCTTTGCTCTTAACACATAGTCCTTCAAGGCTTCGACGGGTCTAGCGCTGAACACTGCCAATTGCTGAAGTTGTGCCCTCTGTTGTTTCGATGGTAGGCTTTTTTTTTGGAGGGTTATGTTTAGTTAATTGGTTTTTGATTGGATCCACATTGTAAGGTTTTTGTAGGTTGGCCAAGTCATAGAAAACATTTTCTATAATTAATTACTCCATTATTGGATATCTCTATCTGTAGAAAATGAGAAAAAAATATTCTTTTGAATACTGAATGTTCATCTTAATAATGTCAAAGTAACCCTTATCTGAGAGTGCCTAAGATGTGTAAAGGCTCAGTTGCTTATGGCCCATAGTATCTGTGCATTTATGGGCTGCGTTCCAATACTTTTTCTCATCTCCTCCTTTCCTACCCTCCTTTCCTACCCCGGAAATACGCCGGAAATATGTGGAGGAAAGGAGGGGAGGAAACGAGTGGAGGAAAGGAGTAAAAGAGGAGATGAATTGAAAATTGGAAAAGCTAACCCGATTTGCCTGTCATCAAAGTCGATGTCGGCTATTGATGAAGTAATAATTTCGACTGACTCTGAAGATACCAAAGCCAATCAAAATATCCAGTGGGATGGTCTCTTAACCTGACTGGTCGTGAGCACAATGATGTCACGAAGAAATGTGAAAAGACTTCCGTGGTAGGATACATCGATGTATCCTCAGTTTGGAGGAAACGAGAAAGGAGGAAAGGAAAGGAGGACACATAATCAGCTTCCAGGGCAAGGAGGAAAGGAGGAAAGGAGGAGACGAATTTGAGTATTGGAACGCAGCCATGCTTTACAGACCATTACATCATCCTCTTGGAATTTACCACCTGTTACTCACCTGTTTCTTAAAGTTTCCGTATGTTTTCAAGAGAGGGCATTTAAAATGCTTAAACTCAATACTTTTTATTTGCATAGTTGTATCATTCACATTCCAATCAGCCTTTCCCTTTAAGATATCATTTTAATTTACATGGAAGAGGTCTATTTCTGTTTGAAATTTTTATTATAGATTATTGCCATTTTGCGTATTACTGTTAAATATCATTTTGAAACGAAGCACATATTTTATTAAATATTTGGGTGATCTTAGTATTGGTGAAGAAGCAATATAATTCTCTGTCATCAACATATTTCCAGATCAATAGGGCTGTGACCTCAAGCTCAGCTCAGGAATCAAATGAGTGTGGTCACTTACATTACTTTGTATTTTATTCATTATAGTTATACTGTGGTTATGTGCAAACCAGAAAACCTGCATATGTACTGAAATTCTGTCTCCACTAGACAGGCGAGAAGACCAATATGGTAATTATTCCAGAAATATAAAATAATGACCTCACACATTTTGTGCAAACACAGATTCGTCCTTACTTTCTTTCTTTCTTACTTTCATCAGGGGTCATCAAAACTACAATATATCGGAAAATGAAAAGACCAAAAAAAAAGTAATCTTTTTTGCACTGTTACATTGCTTTGAGTATACTTCGGTCATTTTTCCAATCATTTTTATGCAATATAATATTGGTTTATGGTTTATCATGTGTTGTCATATATGAGATTCATGTATTTTTCATTTTCTTACCCTCCCTACCACCCCCCTTTTACTCAGTGGCCTGTTAGCTAATATCAGTGTTATGCTCAGAAAACTATAAACTGACAATCAAACACAAAATCTGGATTTTCACAAAGGCCAGTTGATTTATCCCTATGTCTAACCTCTTTGTCTAACTAACCAATGAATAATACATTCATTATTAATACGTATTTAATAAAATATAATCTTACATTTCTTTCACATATGCTTAGCCACCAACCTATATGGAAAGTCTCTCGCATGCCTTCAATATTTAAAGCGGTTTTATTTTGTATGACAAGGAAATTTATTTCATCATGGTCCATAGTGATCCTGACTGGTCATTACCCTCCCATAGTTTCCCCTTCCCTTTAACATACATAAATACCCCTCAGTCCTGAAATCTCATAACCTTGGCACAGAGCACTGGTGGAGCACTAGTCCTCTCAGACAGAAAGCTGCAATTCACATTTTAAAGTTGATGACAGCTAATATGCAGAGATATTATGCTGCCAGAGTGGGCTTGAGTGCTGCAATCTCTTTGAAATACTGGAATTCATTTTGAACGACCATGAAGACCTTTCAAATGTGTAATTCATGCACGCCAACCCGGCCATGGTACTCATGTCTCTAAATTTGAAGATAAATAAACAGGCGATGGAGAAAGGGGGGGTGGGGGCAGGAGAGGGGGTTGCTTCGTTGCAGCAGGCCACTTCTTAAGTGCAAAAGGCAGCCAGATGTATTCCATTGCATACCACAGGAAGCCGTTCTTAAGCAGTCAGGGTAATGGTTGAATATCCTTTGAAGGTTAAGCTGCATGCCCTATCTGACAAAGCATACCTCATGCTGGGTCTGACAATATCAAATGCCCAGCTAATAAAGTGGATTGCAGCAATTACGGGTTTTGATTAGGGCTGAGAGGCCAGGAATGCAGATGCTATCCCAGGATCCTCTTGGCTCTGTAGTCCTTCAGTGGGTTCACCTACCGATTCCTCTCAGATGTACAGATTCTCACGTACTGCACCACATTCCTGACGAAAAAGTTATCATTGATTTAAAACGTAATTATTGTGTTAAGCTGTCTTGCTCGTTTAATTACCTCCCATGAGCTCACTCTATCTTAGGCCTCGGGAGCACAACACTCTTTTTTAAACCCACTGGTACTGGCTAATTTCACATTTTTCCCTCGCTCATGCGCTATATCCATTTGCAATCCCTTCTCTGTATTCAGGTCCACTGCTGGTTCTACAGCACCAGGAATCCATGTTCCACAGAGCATGTGCAGAAATGACATCACTGATCCTCATAACTCATTGAATGGTAAGCATATGGTATGTAATACTCTCCCAGGGTGTTTGGCTGCAGTGAAGCACTGACTTGTCAAACAAAAATAAGGCCAAGCACTCAAAAGGACAGATGCATACTATTCCATTAGTGATATGGATAGTTTTTTTTTTTTTAATATAAAATTACATCTAAAACTGCCTCAATGTCAGAGGCATATTGGACAAGGATGTTTAGCGTCTGTCTATATCACTCAGAACATCACGGAGTGCATTTTCTGCCATGCATATATTTTTTATTTTTTTAGTTCAGCCATTATCTATAAAATAGGATATGAAACTTGTACTCTTACTGTTTTTCTGTCGTATAAGGGCTCCTACATCTGAAACTCTGAATTGTAAGGACTTACCTGTTCTTTAAGCAGTGTTCATCTCCTTTGCTTTTTCCTTCACATTTATACTTTCTTCCCAAATGATATTTGTAAGCCGAATAAGTTTTTGCAACATCCTCTTCAGAGATGCTTGGTGATGCGTAGCAGTTTGTTTTTATTTCTTTTCACTGGCAGAACTGCAGTCATTGTGTTTGGGGGCCATATTTAAAAGAGAATCTGGGGCCTTCATTTGACACATGGAGTAAAGGCACATGTTTGTGGTGCAGCTTTGCGAGAGATTTAGATTTACATCAGGGCTGATTACACACTTCAACTTGGGTGGGAAGGAAGGAAAAAAAATACATTTTAAAAAGATCATAATGAGCAAGACGGTGGATCACTCACTCCTATTGGAAGACCCCATCTCCTCGGTGACAGTTTGACCAATGATGTGCTTCCCCAAGGGATTCCAAACCACAGCAAGCACTTAACTCATGTTGTTAGTGATAGGATGCTGTGTTGACACATGACTTTCCACAGAAATGCATTGGAAAGTATAATTTGTTTTAAACTTTCAAGGCTATAGACAGTAACCAAAAGTAAATGAGAGCTGAGAGTTTATGAGAAGAGGGCATAGACGTATGTCATTCTGGGTAAGAGCATCTGGTAAATGTAATGTAAGTGACCCATATATTGCATCACACTTAAAGCACTGAAAACACTAAAAAGAAAACTAAGGGGAATTCATAACAAGCTAAACCTTCTCATTACTCAATCCAAAGTCGTTGAAGGGAAAAAAATCTATCTCTTTTAGCAGCAGACCTGCTAAACATGCATACACTGAATTTTGTCTGTGTTTTGAGTAGACATGTTTTGGAGAATGACATCTATTTTGGTAACTTTGGAATCTGTATAGTGTCCCATTCTGTCTTTCATCTTGACACAGGTTTGCAAAATCCTTGCTTAATACATGCACTGAGAATAATTACTTGAGCCAGACAAACTACTGAGGAGGCCGCAATTGATTTCTCTTCTGTTTAGCATTCTAAAGTAATACAAACACAATCTAGGTTTGGCAAAGGGCATTCAAAACAAAACCCTACACAAAGAGTATTAAACTGCTGAAAATGTGTGTATGCTGAGTGAGACGCTGCAGTGGAGAGCAGTGAAACTTTCCCATTCATATCATCCCTCTTTTCATATTATTCATTTTATTTTCTTGTTATTTACAAGAAATATCAAATGTCCGTATAGGACTCAATTTAGTTTGGTCGGATTCAGAGTTCTAAAAAAAATATTTCAAAGAATGTTTTTTTATCTCTCAGACATAAAAGTTAGATTGGAAAACAATGAATAATGATGTTATAAGTACATAAAAATCCATAAATTTTTTGAATTTTTATAAACAATGTATTGGCTTTTGTTTTCAGGGGTGAATCTGTGCACAATACCAACAGTCTGATGTAAGTGAATGCGATGAGCAAGAGACACTAAATTGAACTATGTTGCATTCTGATGCTAATGCATTGCAATTTAACAATTTTGGAATAAGCAAGGTTCACTCTAGAACATTCCTTCCTGTTGACTGGCAAAGCATCGCAGAGCACAGACAGTAATCTGTTTCCTTCATGTCCACCGTTCTGCCGTTATAACCCAGGCCATTATGAATGCATTCTTCCAACATTCCACCACCCGGATGGTACAGACGATGGAGACGCGTTCATGTGAAAGTTGATCACATGTCACACCGTGAGACTTTCCTTGCGTGTGCCTCACACATGGGCGTATTGACGAACCGTCCCAAGGTCGCTCCTCAGGCATGTCGTTGGAGCGGCTGTTTCTGAAATGGGGGGCACATGAAAGGAAAAGGATGCGCTCCACTGAAGGCAGCTCACTAAGAGAGGTGTAATATGAGTCATTCGCAGAGCTAGGAGATGGCCCCTCGAATCTACTGATTCCGTCACAGCCATCTGTCGCCTGCGAGCAATCGACACCTGCGGGTGGTGAAAATCACGGTGGCGGTCGGCCCTTCGGATCGCTTTGCGTGATTCTCATTGTGTTTAGCGCGAGCCTGTGGTTCAACAGCTGGCTGGGCCAATAGGACAGATGGTCAGCATGTGGAATTAAGTCCCCCAGTTTACAATGCCCCTACTTAGCGAAGCAATAGAGAAGAGATGACACACAGAGAACTTCATCTCATACAACAAGCATGTCCAAGTTAGTCTTGTAAAAATCAGCAGGAAACTATAGAAAATCAGTCCCATTCACAGTGGAAATGAGAGGAAATGAGTAATAAGCGAAGCAATGAAAATGTAGCACAGGGGACTCAGCTGTTGTCGTGCTGCTTTCATTTGAACAGTATGACACTGCAAAAGCATGTGCTGCTTCTCCTGACTCCAGTTTTGTCTAGCTGCATTGAGGAGTGGTTTTTTGAAGCTTAGGCTTTTTCCATATACTTTTAAAGCATTAAGTAAGGGAATGTATACTCAGGCATTTCAGATATGCTTTGAAATGTGCTCTAGGATACTGAAAAACACAGAAACAAATAAGTATGGAGAGCTTCTGTGGCACCAGCAGAACACCATACAGGTCAGTGAAGTCCAGTTCTGATTAAAACTGTGTCAGGCTGATATCAGAATGGTGAGTTTTTGTTCATGATAGGATGGGTGAGAACTACAGTCCACATCAAAAAGACGGTTAATGAAATGAATGGTTGTTTCCATAACAACGAGTTGTGAGTTGGTTTAGCAGATTCGTTTTGTGTTAAATTCTGGACTCAGGATTTTACATGACGAATCTTGGAGAATACTGCAATCATCAGCAGATGTTCTAAAGCTCGGTAGTTCACACTGAACACATTTTTCTTCTGACAGCCCTCTAAAATCATTTTTCTGGGCTGAAGATATTTTGATCTGAACTGGCTGCAGTTTCAGAATATACATACTGTATGAGGTAAATATTATATGCAAAACATAGCTGCTGTACATGGAATGGTGCCTTATGAATTCATTAGCACTTCAATGCAGTGGAGCAGGGATGACCCATGATATCTTACTGCAGAGAATCCCAAACTTTTTATTTCCAGGGCTCCTTAAAACGATCCTGTCTGAGGGACCTGCTTTGATGACATCACCCTAAACCTTCCTAAACTGAGTGCATTAGTGATACAAGGGAACATGTTCAAACTGTAATTTCATTGTACTAGCGATCTATATAGTTTAGAGAAATGATTAGACAGCTGGGCTTGTAACTCAGTGGTTGCAGGATTGATTCTGTACCTAAACTGCTTCAGCAAATATCTAGCTGTATAAATTGGTTATGTATAAAATGTATTCATACATAGGTAAAGGCAGGCTATAAATGGAGACAAATCAGCAGAGTGAAAAGACGAGAGGGACAGTCAGCATATAAATCTGAAGTTGTGTGTCATGTGACTTTGGCCAACCTTCTGAAGTCGTGTGTCATGTGACTTTGGCCAACCTTCTGTTCTTCCCACATTAAGGGTGGGGTCAGGGCACCAGGGGCCTCATAGGAGATTTCATCACTATATGCAAACCTTCCCTGGAAAATGCCCTTGACTCAAAACCAAAGTCATGCATGTTTTTCGCACCTAACTACATTATTACAGTTAGATTCAATACTTGGCCTGATGCTTTGATTTTAAAAGTATAACATTTGCTTAAAAATTAAAAAAGTAGGCCTTTTATGATCAGCTGTTTTTGGTTATTCCACCACTCAAGATGAATCTCTGAAATGTCTGAAAGCCGCAGTGCTTTTGTCATAAATCTGGATGTAGCAGAGCCATTGTGGCTTCTCCTGTAGCTATTGTTTAGAGTGCAGCATCTGGGGAAGAGCAGGGCGAGCCGATTATGAATATTGATGAGAGAGGTGATCTCTTCCAGGAGACTGTCGCATGATAAAAGGTGGGGAATGTTATCATTTCAGATTATGATTACCGTTTGAAATCAGTCTCTGCTCTTTGAAGATTTATTGTCTTGTGTAAGCTTTGAATTTCTCATTTTGGTGCCATTCCTTGTCAGGGAATTATTTGCACGTATTAGCTACCCCCCACTCCATCCCAGCCCGTCCCAGCCCCTAAAGGTTTATTTGTCTGTCAGCACAGTGAAATAAACCCTGCGTGAGAAATTACTGCCACAACAGATGTGAGATAATTGCAGTCTAAATGTGATTTGATTTGATATATTTGTTTCAATAGCATTCAGGCAATGCCGACTTTTTCAGGGGACATTGATTGAAACTCATGCCTTGCCTTGATGAAACATTGTAAATTAGTTTCCTTTTGATTTATATGAGATTAGTCTTCATTAGGAAGCATAAATGCAAGTGTTTATGCGCTTCAGCTGTGGCAACTTTATGCAAACAATAAAATAATGAGTATGTACTCTTCCATACATCATGTATACATTGCTACATTTAAAATATGTATTATGTTTATTTATTTTGGTTACTTTGTGTCTCTTATGCAGGTATAATATATTTTTTTAAGTTTTAAAGCTACAACGTTTTTGTTTTAAATGAAACTATTCACCTAGAAGATTACCACATTGTCTTAATGAAGACATTAAATTGGATTGGTTGTCTCTGGTTGTTGCTTAAAACTGGATTCCTCCTAGCTTCGGACATATGTACTAAAGAATCTTTCAGTTTTGATTTACAATGACTTGTAACAATGAAGTTTTTTTCATGCCCTTGAATAACACACAGAAAACAAATACAAAAAGCAACATAAGAAATAATACAGTTACAGAAGAAATACAAGTGAGATTTTTCCAGTTCTATTAAATTAAATCATGGAAAAAAATGCTACCTGGCTGACACCCACACCATTCAAGCTGTGTAGATGCCTTGCCTGAATCATACCAAGTTAGCATACTCATAACCATTGCAATTAGCTTTCATTTATTTCTCAGAATCTACCCATTTATTCATGCTCCGAGTGTATATTTTTGTCCATTTATGTACAGATTTGATATCATGATATTGTGAGTGACAACATCTTCTGGCCATGCAAATTCTAAATGTTAACCCTTTGAAGCAGTTACATTAGTGCTTTACAATTGTATCCTTATATGAAATGTTATAGTCATTAAAAAATAAATAAAATAATAATTAAAAAAAACTTGTGTGTCACTGAAATTCAATGCACTGGCCGAGAATAAGAAAATGTTATACTTATTTGGAAATAGCACAAATAAAAATAAAGCATAGTGTGTGCAAAGCATAGTTTTTTGTTGTTGCAATCTTGGCCTTAAGTCTCAATTTCAATGGAGCCTGGTGTCATTTATTCTGATATTACAATGGCAAAAAATAAATAAATACTCAAACTAAATCATAATTATTGTAATTGTAAGGTTGTAATAACCTAATCGTTGTGAAGATATTTAATTTCTGTTGTTGCTGTTGTTCATTTTTTGCCATTATTTTATTAGTGAATTAAATGTCTAATTGAAACAGAATACTGAATGGACATGCTTATGCACTTAGAAATGTGGTGAAACTACTTAAGTTTAAAATAATTCATAGTAGGAAAATTATCAAGACTCAAGCATTCGACAACCAGTGGCATGATCTACATTGCCCCGATGTGGAACGCTTGGTCCTTCCATCCATTCAGAGAGCTAGCTGGCATGCCTGGCCGAGTGAAACCTCCCTCCCTGGACGATGTCATGGTAAATAGTGCGTTTCACCCAGGGGACACCAGCCCACCCTCGTGCTGTCAGAATATTATTCTGACCATCAGATGTGTCGCTGCACCTCTGCGCCAGTGCTTTATCCAGGGACCCTCCATAAAGAATGCCTTATTTAAGGCCAAAATGACACATGCTGCCCCCTTTGGCTCGGTTTGATGATCACACTGCAATGGCTGATCTGAATGTCTCTGAAATCTTCTACCAGTTGGTCTTTTTCCTACTGAAATATCTGCCATGCACACACTAGGGTTTAGATGGTAAAAACAGCATGGGAGAAGGATGAAAATGCTCACATTCTCTAGAAAAACTAGACTCTCTTATGTTATCAGAATTTATATTAATGACTAATACATGATTTAATTATAGCAAAAAAATAGAGGTTTATAATTTAGAATTAAAATGACAAAGATTTCAAAGCAGAAAAGTTTTATCACTCAAAGCACACACCAAAACTTACTGTAGGAAGTCTTCGCACCACTCTTATCTTGGCCTGAAAGAAGGCCGCTCTTCTGCAGGATGAGGAGGTATAATTACTTTATCAATAATATAGTATTCACTGTGTTCTGAGAAAACTTTTCCTCCTTTCTATTGTTTATAGTATGGAGTGTTGCAATGGCGCATGTATAATTAAACTTCAGTGAACCCAAATGGGAAGACCTTAAGACCATATGAATTCATTGTTATTAATGAAGTAAATTATGGATGGCATTCCAAAAGGTATGGCCCTCTCGGAATGCCATCCATTAATATAAATACATAAATAATCAATAGTAAAAAAAAATAAATCAATGAATAAAATGGATGAATAATTTATCAGAAAATGACAGCTGACTGTTGACAGAGCCGGAGTGGGGAGAGAGAGATGCACCCTATGCTGTTCTGTGTTGAATTAGCTCCAGCATTATTTTTGGAAGCTTGGTCTATATTACTACATATCACTGCTGTGCCCTCCTACCTTTACAACAGCCATTTAAAACTCATTAAGAAAAAGGCACATACCATAGTACATTTGAGCAGATTGTGAAGTTGAGTTGATCTGAAGCACATTTCTAGTTTAATGCCCAGTTGATTACTCATTTGTTTCACCTGCCCTGTTGTGCACCTGTGTCTCATTTGCTCGTTAGTCTGTGTATTTAAACCTTGCTTTTTCTTTGTTCTGTGCAAGTTTGTCTCTGTTTTGTTTGATCAGTTATGCTACAAACCTTTGGGTCCGGGTCCGGGTCCGGGTCCGGGTCCGGGTCCGGGTCCGGGTCCGGGTCCGGGTCCGGGTCCGGGTCCAGGTCTTAGATTTATTTTGCTCCTGTCTGCATTTGAGTTCACACTACATCCTGACAAAGTCTCTGTTTAGAAGGGGGTACTTTCTGTATAAAAGTTCTTGAAATGCAAAAGCCCATTACAGTTGACCTTCACCTCAATGCATCATTCACCATTCCTGTGTGTCTATACAATATGTAGCATTTGGCCAGGTTTCCCAAGGACTCTCAAACTGCTAATATCAAGTCAGGACAGTACAGTACACTTCAGTTGTTATGGCATGATCTTGCAGACTGGTTAGTTTGTTCTGGAACCAGGTTTGTTTACCTCCTTGTCACAGCTTGGTCAGCTCTGCTCAGCTGTAACTGAAATGCAACTCAAATCCAGCCAGTATATGGGGATTGCTGTCCTGAACCCTGCCAAAAATCATGCCATAATACAAAACAGGCAAGAGATTATTTGGTTGGTGAAAACAAAGGTGAAAGCTGTCAGATTGGGACAGGGTTTGTTTGTAAAACTTGGTTTTGTGAAAAGCTCTTAAAACGTTATCAGTTTTAAAGCATGAGTAATGCCAAAAGACCAGAAGCCCTGTGTACTACCATATGCTCTAAAGCTATTGGTGTATCAGAAATGAAATTGCCCCAAGCCACTTTTAACATTGCTCTCTGGCAGGTTCTCTACATCTCAGTTGATAAAACATGGAAAATCCAACTGAAATCTGATTCTCTTCCTTGCACTATTTTTTGTGTATTAGTATTATAAGAAATGACCGGTCTTCAATCTGTACACAGTAAAATGATCTCAAACAGTCATATTGTCACAATTCAGGCAGTTTCTTGAAAGCACTACTAACTAAAGCTTCAAACCATTCAAGCTAACATTTGCCTGTTACAGAAAATAATGAAGTACTAAGACGCCCTGAATGGCTGTTAACCTGCTGTGTGATCGGTATGACCACCTATACATGTTCCTTTTCAAATCACTTTGAAAGAACGATACAATAATTGAAAGATAAACAAAGCCTGAGGTAGCATTCAACAAACCCTTCAGAAACATACCCAGGGCCCGTAATGAATGCACCATGCTCTGTGAACATCACTCATGCTGGGTATTTAAAGTGCAAGATATGAAACATGGTTGAAGAGACAACGTCTTTAAGAATGTGCAAATGAATGTTGTTAGAAGTGCCTGCAATGTTTTTGCCTTTGAGCTGCCATCTGGCATCGTCATTATTTCTGTTTGAAATAAAACGATGGTGCTCATCTGCCTGTAAATAAGGCGTGTCCTTCTAACAAGACAAATTCATTTGTGTTTACACAAGAGCCAGATGCTTTTCCTTGATTGAGAAGGAACTGAAATGTCGTGTGTCGAGCCCACAGGAAGCCGTCATGTGAAAGGATCTCTCCCCAGCTTTTTTTTTTTAGGTAGGGCAGTTCTGCTATATTACCCTCTCATTCGAACCAGGTTTTAAATTGCTTTTAGTGTACTTTTACCATGCCTTTTGTTCAATATGGGGATGAAATAATGTCTTGCCTGGCTGGATTTTCCAATCTCTGCAAGGCTTTTCACCCAAATTAGCTCAGTCTCCATCTTTAATGTGGAAAGTAGGAGCTTACCTTGCAGAACCTATCATCTGATATCAGTGACCCTCTCTGTTCCACATACCGCAGTGCTATCAAGATGTTATTAAGGACTATTTATTCTTGTCCTGCGGAAAATTCTCTGTGGAAAAAAAAAGCTTTCTTTTTTTCTCCTTTCCTGCAGTGGTCCTCTTTAATGCCTTAAAATCAAATGTCTACTGTTTTCATGTTTCAGGGTATTTTTATTTCTTGGGGCTAGGCTAGAGGTGCTAGTACTAGGCAGCTACTTTATTTCTTCTTTTATTATGAATAATGAGGAAAAACAACAACAGTGATGGCACTTGTTTTTAGAGATCTTGTTTTCTACCACACCATAGTTATGCTTCAAAGGAGCTGCCAGTAAAGCATTATTCTTAGAGAGGATCTTAGCAGCTGTTGTCTGTGGCACATGTTTTTTCTTCTTATTCACAATTACTCCCTCAGTTTGGTGTAAAATGGGTACGGTTTTGGGTGGCTGATAACGTCTTTCTTGATTGATATGTACTTTTCAAATAACTGTGCTGTTTCATTAAAATTAGTTCCTTTTTCAAAAGATTTGTAGTTGGCCTGAATTAAGTACAGATTTAAGAATCTTAAACACAGTTGAGACAAAGTTCCACTCTATAAAACAGCACTGTAGTGAACAAATTGTCAGATACAATACCGAAAAAAATCGGAGAACCTAAAACAAAGTAAAAGTGCTTCACCAGCAGTCACAAAGTGCTCTGGTAATCAAGAACTGACTGCAGCTAAATAAATCTCAATGTAAGGACATTATTGGCTCAGAGAGCCATCTGAGATGGCCAAAGATTCTGCTGCTCTGCCAGGCTTTACTCAACACACGGCTAACATCAACTCTGAACATGTTTTACAGTTGAAATTTGGGAGTGACTGATGTCTCAGTGCAACACATAACCCTATTACATGTCAGAATACAAAAAAAAAACTTTCAAAAAATAACTTTGTATGACAGGCTCTTCTTAAAAATCATTCAGTTGCTTGATGGATTCCATTCATACTACCTAATGTATAAATATTTTTGGAATTTGCATACAATGATTAGATGGCACCACCCATTTTTAATTTTTCTTTAGACCCTGAGATAAAAACTCTAAAAGTGCACTGGCACACAGATGAACAAAATGTAAATATACACTAGCAGCCAATGATAGTAGTGAGAGTTTGGAGAACAGTGTCCATTCTAAGAGTGTAAAGGAGATAGGAACTTTGAAACTGAGTAGCCAGTAAATGAAAATTCTGATGCAAAGATTATGAATGGCCAGACCCCTTAGCTGCTTCAAAAAGAGAATGGGATGTTATGATAGTGTCGACAGTCAACTCAAAATACGATTTTGGTGAATCTGCACCATTCAAAAAAATGTTAAGCCACAATACTGTGAACTAGAGCTAGTCATGGCATGGCTGTTTATTACTGCAAGCATGGACTGATGTTTTCCACTACTGCTGGTGGAATTGCAATTTCTTCTTGACAAAATCTTACATCCTCAGTAGAATAACCTCTTTTGTTATCTTCTGTCTCATTCTGCATGGTTTTTTTTCTCTTCCAGTCAAAACTACCTGGCCTTCCATCATTCTGTTCCTCTCCCTTTCATTCCATCCTTGTTCATTGATTTACCCCACCATGTCTGACCCATATACTGTCATACCTTGTTTTGAAGTACTTCTGAGACCTTTTATTTTCCCACTTAACAGCCTTTTTTTAAATAAATAAATAAATAAATAAATAAAACAAATGTAATGAAAAGAGGAATCCCTAGAATGACTATGTGGATAATTTGTTAAAGTTTCCCACATCCTCCTTCTCATGACAGCAATTGTTATCAGTGCACAATGGCAGCAATAAAATGATAACTGCATTATAGGGGGTTATTCTTATTCTAGACTGCACATTAACCTCTAGTAAATCACATTCTTCTGTCATTGACTTTGCTGATACAATGCATTATGACAATCAAATCATGAAGAGACAAAAAATAACGCTGATATACTTCAGCCACAAACTTATTATCTTCCAAGAGGATGTTGTTGGAAACTCCTAATGCAACATGAGTAGTATTTGTATTGAATGTGATATTTAAAAAAATGTAATCTGATTTAAAACTGAATTGACTTGCCCCCCAATAACTTGCACATTCTGGTATAGATTAGACAGCTGGTGCCCAATTTATTGTAAGGTTCCAGAATTGAAAAATGGGGATGATGTAACTAAAATAGGTATGAAATGCAAGGATTACTGCACCTATAGCTGTGGCTAACAACATCAGGAAATAATACCTCCTTAATACTGCAAAACCAAATCTATATGTTTACATGCCAAAAAGAAAGATTGTATGTGATGCATTTGTATTATTGAGCGACTGAAAGCTATTGGCCAAAAAATTAGGGGGTAGAAGGGTTGATGGGCTTAGACTCTGAGTATAAAGCTAGCTGGGAGGTTCTTGTGGTGTCATAACAAGGCATTAGCGGTGGAAATAGTAAAAGGGAGCAGCAGTCAGGTGCCGACTTCTGACCATCCAGCCCAGCTTAAGCTCCTTGAGTCCTGGGTATAGCATGGGACACTAAGTTGTCACCTGCTTCTAGCACGGCTAATGCATAAATGCATCCATTAATGTATTAAACAGTGCGTTAAATGTGTGTGTTCTGGGGACACTGGGTGGTTCTTGGGCCAGAGGGATGCGTTTGCTGTGCAGCTGTGAGTCCTGCGACTGGGTGTTAGGGTCTCAGCTGCACCATTGCTATTGGCCAGCAACAACTCGCTCAGCCTCAAAGAGAGAGGATAAGGTTGAAGCTAGTAGACTCATAAGACTGATTGCTTTGCAGTGGAAACTGCCGCTTGACGAGGAACATAGATGCAAATTATCATGGACAGCTAAATAAGTGGTGACACATCTGCAGTGTGAAAAAAACTGTGCTTGTTCGAAAAACTGATTGGAGGAAGTGGCTGTTCTTTCTATAGGACATGTCTGTGGGATAAAGTAAGTTTGTGGGTGGAAAAAGGGAGGGCAAATATATCTTCTGTCATTGATGACTGTCATTGTTTTGCAATGAGTGCCTCTTCACCTCAGATTCACTTAATATAAACTCAGACACATTTAACAAGTAGGAGGTGCACGGTCAAACAACAACAACAACAAAAAAAATTACTTAATTAATTTTTGCTTATAACACCATTATGACCATATAATAAGCTATTCATAATGCATCATGATATGTGTCATAACATAATATAACAACAGTTGGTTTTTAGTCATTTCGAAAGTAGTGACAACCCAAATATTTTGGGATTTTATGATGAATGTTATAATAACTAGCACCAAGTGCATGGCATATGTGATTTTTACAGGTGTTTTGGGTGTAGAGTGTGACTGCTCTTCTTTCTCATACTGCTTTCCACTCAGCTCATAACTAAGACGGATGCTAGCATGGTTCACAAAGCTAAATAACAACGTTCAAAATTAGAAAGCTCATTGCTAACTGTTAACCTCATTTCAACCCAGCTGCACAAAAGTGACTCATGAAATATTGGCGATATCCTGGCAACCACATACTGCAGTGTAGCAGGTGGTATTTTTACAGTTGTATTTCCATTTTATGAATCACCTTAATGACATGCAGATATAAAAGTGAGACGGTTACGACTGTAATGCAGGTGGTCAGAGCAGAAAATGATGCCGTTACCAATGGTCATAAATCAGAAAATTCTCTGTTGGAACAGTGATCGCTCCTGTTGCTGCAGAAATGATGATGGTGACTGCTACTGATCTGCTTTATTCTTTTTAAAACCATAAAGAAATAAACTTTGAGAGTATGAACACGAGTCTGCTTTAAATCTGGCTGTACCCTTTTGCATCAACTGCAGGGGAGAAGCTGCAAAATACACACACACACACACACACACACCCCCATATACACAGACTATATACATGAAGTTTGACTACCTGTGAAATAAAAGTGACACCATGTGACTATATTGATATACACATGATATGACAATATCCAGAAGGATGTGATTATAATTTCTCGGCTGCCATTTTATAATTTTATGGCTTTGTACAACAATAACAGCACAACAGCAAAGCTAAGCAAACCTGGAGAGTTGGGCAATGGCCATTTTTAAAAGCTAATGGTATTGAAATGCAAATTTTAAGACTGAACATATGGTCTACAATTAAATTTTTTTCTCTTTTTTTAAAGTGTACTTTAAATGCATTAGAAATTGCTTGGAAGCGCATAAAAAGTGTACTCTAAACATGGTGATTCCGGGTCAATTCACGCTGCAGATGGAAGTGACATTGGAGCTGTCTGTCCTGCACACCACTGATAACAGAACCCATACATCTTAGGTGAATGCATCGCGTACTACTTTGAAAACCCATTTCAGAAATCTCTCTTTTTTATTTTCCTTTCAAATGATAACTCTGTCCCAATCTCTTCCTTTTTTTCATTTCTACCTGTTTATCCCACCCAACAGCCGCTGCTTTCAACATCAGAGTCAGACCATTTTCGCACCCAGTGATGGAAATGTAGATTGTGCTTTCTTTAAAACTAACTTTCCTAAAACGATGGGAGAGGCGGGGAAAATGTCCGCTAAAAACGGCATCCCATTGCATCACTGAAACCCAACTTCAGGGGTCCGTGCCATGACCAGAGCTCTGCAGAAGCTACTGGGATAACCTTTCCTACAAACATGAGATATGTTTAATATCTAATATATGTTTAATATACAATATATGTTTTTCCTTACCTTTTCCAGGGCAAAATATAAATGGTGTCCATATTGAAAGGCTGGTTTTAATAAGTAAAAGCATGAGCTCATATTAAATCCCCATGTGATTTCATAACCTAGAGTACTTCAGGCTCTCTTATCTTCACACAATTCCCACAATGCATTGCCTCATTTCTCTCCATCTGTCTGAGGACAGTTGAAACTTACATCTGCACATGAGCGTGTATTTAATGAGTCTGTTAAAACAAAAACACTGCTCTCGACAACTCCAAAAAAAAAAAAAAGACATTGATTGCTACACTGTTGATATAATTTCCTCTTTGGGTGTGAAGCTTGTCTATATCTAACATTGCAGAATCAGAATTAGAATCCATTTTAGCATTAGCCTTCCTCTGACAGGTGACCGCTTTCAGCAAATTCTGGGAAGTAGGAGCAGACAGCAACAAACTCAGCACTCAGTGTCAACCACAATTCTAAGAAATATCAATATTTCACTAAGAAATAAATCCCTTATGCATGTTTTTTTTTCTTCTTTACTGAAGGCTATAGATTGCTCTCGGACGTGTGGAATTTCAAAGACAGAGGAGGAGAAAAAAAAAATCCCCAATGCAGCCAAATGTCTCTAATCCTAATTAGAGAGCTGACTGCATCAGCCCTGCCTTAGATGGAGCACTTGGGGGAAGTGTGAGTATGTGAGGCTGCTCTATCACACTATGCCTCACAGGGCAGGGGCAAACTGTGCTTGTGCCACTATGACAACAGAAACAGGGACCAGTGCACATCACAGACCTCTCTGTATTCTCCTGCATTCCCACCATCATTCAGAGATAGAGACAGAAGACAGATGTCTTGGTTTATCATCTAACGTCTCTTAATTTTCTGTGTAATTTTTAGTCTGTATATATATATATACATACTGTATGTTACATCTACATGACATGTCAGTCATCCTTTTTTGTTATTATTAGTATTATTTTTAAAGAATTGTTGGGCAGTGTTTATGTAAGGTTTCGATTCTGCCTCCTTGTGTGTTGTCTGGTCTTGCATTCCGTCAGTATTTTGTGATCCAAGGAGAAAAAAAAAAACTTCCACTGCTCAGTTTTTTGTGACGATATCACTGTTGCATCACCATCCCTTCATAGTTGAATGAAGACCCTACTTGAGCCAAATGGTCCGTTCTTGTCATTATATTTTCATACATTCTTCATTATATTTGACCTAGTAGTGACCTGTATTAAGTGGCCTTCCCTGGTCGGACTGACCTCTCTCTCACATGCCCTTGCAGCACCAGGTGGTGAAGGAATGCTTTCCTACCCCCTCCTATATCCAGCAGGGTAATTTTCTACTTGATTTCTTTTCTCTTTTTTGTACCAGGGATGCCCTTCTCAAGAGACAAACTCAGACTGCACATGTGCGTTGTAGCATGTAATCTTTCCCTCCGGCATGGTGTAGGAGTTGGGGGGGGGGTTGCTGGTTCAGAGATCTATTAATAGGGTTCGCAGGGTGCTAGGGGTGTTCCTCTCCTAGGCATGTCCCTGTTGAGGGGCTGAGTGGTCAGGCACGGCCCCAGTGCTGCAGAGAAGTGCATGATGGGAGAGAGGCTCAAGCCCTCATGCTGTGCTACTCGTGATCTGTTCAGATCTGGATTTTTGTGGCTGTCATTTTTTCCCTCGATCTGTTTCAGCAAGTGGCATGCCAATAGACATAAGGACTGACAGTGAGTCTGATAATCCTTTATGTCATTCAGTTATAGGAGAGTGAAGCTTATGAACTGAATTTCATACTGACTAGAGTTGCTATTCCTTGTCAGAACCTGATACCTAGAAACCAATCAAGGATTTTGTTTCTCTCCATAAAGAAGCAAAACAATACTGTCAGGTCAGTCTCACAGTCCCAAAATATGCTGGCCTGTTAGCCTGTTTTGGTGTTTCTTGATCTGCACTTTCCATTTTGTAACAAAATATGCAGTTAATCATTAAATGTAGTGGAGTTTGAGAGCGATAAATGAAAAGGCCTACAATCCATCAAAGTTTTGTTTTTTTATTTCAATGTGTGGAAAGCTAGATTTTATGTTCCAATGTGCCTTGTCATTTTGTGCCTTAGGATGTTTAGATTTCCAGGGTACAGGGAGAGGACAGTGTTGGCCGATGGCTTGGATCGGGCTCAGTGTGATAGCAAAGTGCAGTAGCGGTCCATTGTTCGTTATGTCTTCAGTGTCAGGCTGGTCCATTTGACCTGGTTAAGGCTCACTTCAGCACCCTTCTTAAACTGAATATGCATGTTCAACAACACCCAATTATGTAGATGTCTTTGTGTAACCGTAGACTCCTCATCTCTCTCCAGGTATAAATTTCTCTCCAGGGGGCACCCTAGGTAGAGCTGTGGTGTACAACATTGCTGTAACTCTCCATGCTGCATGATAATTAAACAACCTTACAGCCCTAAACAGAGTGTGGACTTATGTTTGCCACAACAATGCAATCAAACGTCTTATATGTTAGACGTCTGGTTTTCCCTTCATGCTTGTTCTGCCACACTCTGTACATGTCTTTCCCATAGGCTGTCATCAATCATTTCTGCTTCCGTCTTGCAAGCCCTCTCTGAAATGTAATTATTAATATTAATCTTGTTGCATTAGAATGCCATGTTTGTACTCTGGCAGGCAGTCTCTGTGTTTCCTCAGCCCATCTGATTGTCAGATGGAGATAAATCCAAGTTTCTTGAGCAAAGTCCAAGTTACTGACAGTAAACAGCACACAAAAACATACTTACTTGAGTATTTTTAGAGTTTCATCTACCAAATGTTTTACAGAGCGCATAAAAATAGGGGAAAAAAACGGCAGGGTATTATGCAAATAGGGAAGAGGTGTGAAGCGGCAGAGATAGAGGTGAGAAAAACCCAAGCCATCATCTCTCCAGTCCTCTTCAAATCTATTATTTTATCTGTCATTAAATCTAGACTGCTAATAAAATGGAAGGTAGCTGCTTTATGGTTTTTATTATTCTCTTTATGCCATGTCTTGTCTGGCTTGCTCCGCACCATGAATTATTCTCACCCACCAAATAATGACTAGTAGGGCTGGGCTGTACCTGTCAGGCTAAGGTACTTAGACTGGCAATGTTGCCTTGGGCCATGACACAGTATGTACATTATTGTTTTGTACCAGGATTTTTCTTATTATCTGTCTACCAAATGGGAATACTCTGTCCACAGTGACATCACACAAACTGGTGCTACATGGTTTTCATCGTTCATCGTTTTTTCATGGGGGAGGGAGGGAGGGAAGGGGGGTCCCTTTTGATTGCGGTTTTGATTTCAAAAAGGTGCACTTACTGGCGGTCTCCCAGAGAGAGGCAGAGAGCTTTTGAAGGGAGAGCGTTGACGAGGCAAACTGGCCTCTCTCGCCCTGAAAGCTGGATGCTCTTATCGTTTTCGTGCAGGTTGTGTGACGCTGCTCGTTGTAAGAAGTCCATATCCCCAACCCCCCAAAACCCCCCCACCCCAAAACCCTCCCACTGCTTGCAATAATGTGCATGGAGCATCATTCCATCTCTCAGATTCTGCTCGTTCTCTTGTCAGGCTGTCCTGTGACAATAAGTTTTCCTTTGGAGATAATCTCAGCATGCAGAATTGCAGAGTCCTGCAGCTGGGACTGGTTAAAAAGGGATGATTTGAGAGTGGCCACCAGTGGAGTATAAAGCAGTACAGATGTAGCTCTATACCAGCATACATTACTGCAGAACAGAGGTCCCCACACTCTTAAGCCAAGTCAAACCACAGCGTGCATTCTTACTCTGTCCAACACTAGAGTACAGCTTACCGTCTTTAGGCTTAAAGAACCTTGAGCATCTCTTGCCCTTTCAAATCATGTCTGTGGTTCTGTCCTGAAAACCCCATGGATGAGTACTGATTTTTTCCCCCTCGTACTCTTTATATGTCTGTTTCCTTCAATATTGGGACATGGTTTTCAAATATCTGTGCGGGTCTGAAGGGACCGGGAGGCTGTAAATTTGTTTCCAGGAGCTCTTTCCAAAAACCCTCCTCCAGAGGTAGAGTGGGATGCATCCTCTCCATATCACTGAGATTTGTGGCAGAATAAAGAAAATCTCACCTAAGGCTTACTCTTCAGCTCTGGCTCTGTGTAAAGGCACACTGTAAACACACAGCACCCAGTTACTATTTATTTTTATTACTGACCTGTCAGAGTCACAACTGGTTTGTAAACAGCATTACATTTATGAGCAGAATTTAAGCATGCAGCCAGACACTATGTGAAGTAAACTTCAGCTCTGAGATTCAGATTTAAATGTAGATATTAGATAGACTTATGTATTTATGCTAGTTAGATCAAAGCTTAAAAACTATTTATCCTACATAGACAAAAGTACATTCAGATCAAAATGGGAATGCTAAGCAAGTTACCCACACAAACAAAATTACAAACTAAAAATTGCATCAGAAAGAACTGACTTTTTCTTGTTATTTTTTGGCGTTATGAACATGCTTAATTTGATATCAGAATCGCAGTAATTGGTCAGGTGTAAAGTTTATATAAGCACAAGCAGTGCTGCTGTGTGGTTCATCTCATTAAGGCACCTGTTCCCTTGTACAAATGAGCTCAACCATCATTTGGCACTGAATGCAGACTGTGACTGAACGCCCCACAGAACGACACATGATTGCAAACAAGCAGCAGTGCCCACTCAGCTCAAGAGTTTCAGTCATCGGGATTCCCACGTCTCATTGGACAACAGCAACCACATACTGTCAATCAGTCACCCACAGTCTGCCCATACATGCTTCATGGCAAGTCTCCTCCCCCGACACAGTGTCTGTGTGAGCCTCTGGTGAAGGGAGAAAGAGTAAAATTTCAAACATAAAACTATAAGGCATTCTGTCATGGTTTAATTCATTCTTCTGAGTAGAGAAACAGCTACAATGTTAGGACAGGTACACTGTAAAATCTCTGAATATTTTTTTTTACATTACACAAAAGCAGAAGGCTGACACGTTCCTTCTATTCATGTGAAACAGTGTTAATATGATTTTCAAATTATTCATATTATGTTAATATGACATATTCACAAGTTATGATCATTGCTAAAATGTTTGCAAGCACAGACAAGTACACAAGGGTTAATGCCAATGTTAATAGAAAATTGAGGTTTTGTTGGTAGCTATAAAATTAGCTATAAAGTGGCTATTATGTCAATGTGATTTCAGTCAATTAAAAAAAAAAAAACTTTACATTGTATTTCGGTGTCATTTTCAGCATTACAGAATTCATGACATGGTCTTATCTCTGTAATGTTATGCACTTGCTGAAAAATACCAAAAGCCTCTTGCACCATTCAAACACAATGCAGTCTCCCGATACTGGCTATTGAAAACAGAGCAGAGGATTGACTGCTTACAGATTAGCATTAGATTAACATCTAATTGGAGTTTTAATGAGGTGACTCCTCTGGGTTATCGGACCTTTTTGAAGTCATGCCAGGTGGTAACTAGCTGCCAGCGGTATCATAACAGTTGTCGCACGCTGACTGTGCGTGCCAGCAGCCTCACACGTAGAACGATCGCGTCGCTCATGCTGGGCCCTTGTCTTAACAAGTGCTGGGAGAAGCATGACTATTGACAGATCGGCTGCTGACAGTGACTCAGTCTGCGGCCGTGCCAGGGAGGTCAGCACTTTGAGCCGAGTCATTAATCTGCCGCCTTTGCCCATACATCGCCGTTTCCCAGAAGGCCGTTCTCCTCCACACAGCCTCCTGCCCCAGACTGTAAACGCACGGGGTCAACAACCTGATGTGGCTTGAGTGTGGATAAGGAGCTGTTTCAGCGGCAGACTATGAGAAAATGCAACTGTTTCAGCAGAGGGAACAATAAAATATAGATAGATAGACAACAGACTTCTAAACCCAAACAGAAGAGATTATGAAAACAAGATACATTTGAAATTGTGTGCAATGTCATCATAACCATAATTCTTTAGGCCAGTGGTTCCATGGCAATAAGTTCTGATCAGCAGCTATATCAGGTCAGCAGATGGTTACTGATTCAAAGATTTCAAGCTGTGTAATTTATACATTTAGTTGATCACTTGATCACTTGATCACTTGCCATTTGTTCTGGCAAGTTTGCATATAGTTTTCACACTGTCTACAAAGTTCAAAATGCACCACCAAACCAAAACTAAGACATCAAAATATCTCAATTATTTCCTCCTTGATTGGTTGCCAATTGAGTTCAAAATTTAAGGTTTAATTAATCAACATTAAAGCATTACTTGGTCTAGTCCCTGCCTATACTGTTACCCTCCTATGGCTGTATAATCAGAAAAAGAAAGAAAGATCCTCCATGCTGCTCCAAGATGTTGCTCCTTCAACAATGAAAAGTAAAAGTGGTTCAGATTTTTCCATCAGGGCCTCCAGGCTATTAAATGCCTTATATAAGACCTAAGGCTAGAAAGCTTGGTGTCTCCTTTAAAAAAAAAAACATACTTATATAAAATGGCTTTTAGCAATTTTATCCTCTGCTTTTCATTACTGTCATTGTTATTACTTTTCTGTGGCACCTTGTAACTTTGTTTTTGAAAATCACTTCACATCATAAGGGTACTATTATGGCACCTTGTGATACATCCTTATTGCCAATGATATGACAAATGCATGAGTTGGAAGTGTTTGTTAGTCGTAGCACCAATTACCAGTGTAACTACATAGCTAGAATTTACCAGAAGTTATTGCCAATATTTGAAAATAGAAGGGGCAGAACATTTTTATTTTTTCTAAGATTGTGTCTCATCTTCGCTGATAAATGAAACTGGGGAAATGAAGACATGAAGCACGTAACAATATTATGCAATTTACTTACATTTAAATGGTCGTGTGGCACAGTTTATTATTCTATGTTTATATTATGTGTCAGTGTACAGTAAGTGCTTGCATTGATTTTGGACCGTCTTCTATATTATTGTGATTAGTAACTTTTTATATTTAGTTTATAATGTTCTTGTCAGAGCAAAGCCCTCCTACACACGCTGGTTATGGAAAGTTGTACAACTGAGAATGAATGTCATCTAATGTCTCATGCTCTGTGACATACGCCCCTGTCCATCATGGCGGAGGCAGACAACAGAACTTTGGAACAAATGAAAGCTGTGTTAATCATCAACTCCTGCCTGCCAAATAGCCATGACCGGTAACAGATCACCAGGTTCCCAGCATCGTTCGCTCTTACCTGCCGACACTCTGATGCCGCCTGTCTGGGCTCTAGCCAAGACCAGTCCTCTCCATTTGCATTTCGCCCACACACCAAAACACACCAAGGTCAGAATAAGCAAAAAAAAATGTGTGCCTTTTTTGTAGGCCCCCGCATAAGAACATATCAACATTTTTTTATCAGAACAGGCCGCTCAGCCCAGCTTGGCATATTGTTATTATTATTATTATTATTGTTGTTGTTGCTGTTGTTGTTGTTATTTATTTCTCCTTTTATTTTGGTGCATTACAGGTTTATAGCTTTAAAACAAAATCTTAAACAAAAGCTTAAATATTTTTAAATGAATAAATGAAAGTATGTGACGCTTTGTACTACAGTGAAGAGTGGAGGCACCTTTCTGAAAGTGTGATATATTCACCGAATCATTTTCCTTTAAAAGACAAATGCGTGTTTTGTATGAAATAGCTTTCATCAAAGAAATTGATTGTGCCTCATTTCCATTTTCTATCCCTTTTAAGGAGATTGAAACAGTGTTGTTTTTATTATAACTCAAATCCATTTTTAGTGTTAACCATGGCACATCAGTTACTGTCATGAAGCAGGTATGTTCTTCTTAAATTAAAATGATCTTTTTTTAAATATATATTTGCTCCCTTTTCTTGCCAGCTGAATTTGGTATAGAGACAGAACTAATTTTAAATATCACTTTTTCCTCTGTTACACACTATACAAAAATAGTCTTTCAGTAGGTTAAATTATGATTAGAGTTTGGCTGTATGTTGCTGTACGTCATACTTAGACTTGTGTAACACTAACTTTTGTTTGGAATTCACCCATACAAGGTACAGGCCATATGCCAGTCTAAATATAAACAGGAAAAAATGGCTTTGCCGGAGGCCTTTTCCGCGCTTCTGTCTGTGTCAGATGGAGAAAGTCCTTGAACTAGTTTTTGCAGCAAGGCTCCTTACAGTTGAATGCTGTTTTCAAACCATTTTTCATTTTTGTTTTAAGGTCAATGGGCTACAGATTATCCATCCAAGGCATCTCAACAAACAACAATGCAGAGGTTAGCAATTTCATATACAGTAAGCACTGGATTTAAAATGGAGCCTCAAAGGAGAAAAAAATACCCTGGCTATATTTGTAAAGAGAATATTTGTGCTGGCAGTTTTTTTGTCCCCCTAAAACAGGCCTGTGGTATTTCAATTCATTTCTTTAACTGAGTTGGAGTGAGTTGTGTGTCCCCCAATATCCAACTCTCTCCAACTCTTTCAAACCCTACAAGGCAGTTTGAAACTATGCCTAACAAGAACCATTATGTGAACCTGTTAACCTGGTTGTGTTAACCTTTCAACCTGGAGTTTTCCCAATTCAATGCTATGCTGGTCCCGTTGAGACACATTATAAACGCTCCAATATTTGAATATTTTGTCTTCCATAGTCTGGCGGAGTATTTTAAATGATTAATTACCAACCCTAAGCTTCAGCCTGGAAAGTTGTTCCTGTCTCAAGTTGTTGTTACTTTTTCTGTCTCACTTGACATTGCGATTGTAGCTTGATGTTGTTGTCGTTGTTGTCGTTCTTGCTCTTGCTCTTGCTCTCGCTCCTGTTCTCTTGTGACTGCTCTTTCTTGTTGTCTCTTTCTGTTGTTATGTTTGTTGCTGTTGCTGGGTTGATGGGAAATGCTGCTCTGCCACAGAGCTATTTTGTGATCATCAGTGTTAAGGTCATGTTTGACACAATGGTTTGTGGTGAAAAGCTGGGGTCTCTCCCCTCCCTCTCTCTGTGTCTCTAAGCTTCACTGCAGTCTGCTGTAGATGAGTATCAGCTAATTCCTTTTGATGAACCTTTTTCTCTTTCTCTCTTTCTGTCTCCATCCATGCGGTCTGCTAGAGATGAGTATCAGCTGTGATCTCCGGCTGAGACAGGCAGCTGAGGCCTACTGAAACCGTGGCGTACTGGGAGTCATTTCCGAAATGGAGTGCGCAGGTTTCACATGCCCCACCCACACACAGCAAGGCCCATATGGGCCATCCTCGGGTCAGTTTAAACAGCACCTAAAAAAAGCATTATTAAGTTTTGCCTTCAATTGTTTCATATATGTGTTAGAGGTATATTTTCCAGTTTGTTTTGTGAAATGAATGGAGTTGAATCGAGGAGATATAATGTGGCCTAAACGAACAAGCGCAAGATCTGGTTCATTTGGAGCACAGAGCAGAAGACAGTAAATTATTCTCCCTTGCTGAAGAAGACCTACCAGAGGTATAGACAGAACAGAGCTCAAGTCTTAACGAAGAGAAATGCCCCTGTAGGAAGCAGTGACCATGTCACTGTGCCAGAGGTTCCAACAAGTACACATTTGTTGGTCTGTACAGGTGTGGATGGAGACCGTTTTAGGAGATATCAAGAATATGAATAATCCAAAAAACTCAATAATTTAATTTACAGAGCTGTCTTATGTGTGCAGTAGAAGTATTTCTCTGTGCATCAAGTAGGCCCACTGAAAATGACAGCGCTACGCTATGTACATCAGAGAGGTCTCTCTGGTATGGGTGTATTTGTTTGTTGTTTTGGGGTTCGGGTGGGAGGGTTTTGGTGGAGGGAGCATGAGGTGGGTGCGTGTGTACCATGTGATTTTTTTTTGTTAATTTTGTATTATGTGTGACAGTTAACATAAATGCATACATACATCATATACAGATAACAAAGTGATGTGACATTTATGAGGTTATGCTGCACATTAACAACATTTTCTTTACAAATAGTCTGTATTTTTAGCATATCAAAAACAGGCCAGTTCAAGATTCCCCTGTATTTTGACAATTTTCACACAGCGTTTTGTGAGGCGGACGTCTGTGATGTGTCAGGACAGCTCTTGAACTCAAAGCATGGTTTGAAAGATAGCCGTCATTTGTGTCATAACATTGCCCAGACAGGGCAAGGCAAGATATGATGACTGGATCATTGGTAACACCGCTTTCTGGTTCAGGATGGCCCCTTCGGCACTGAATTTCTAGTCATACGCTGTTGTTTTTGTGTGCCTTTTTGCAATTCTTCTCTCCCGGGTTCTTTGACTATATATGACCTTCCGCTTACCCGTCATGCTAGTCTGAAGGCATATTTATTATTGTAACTGGAAGCATGTGTGAAGTGGATTATTGCTGCGATTCACAGAGGGATAACCATCTTATGTGAGAGGGGAAGTCAAGCATTTTAGCTCCTGCCGCTGCCCTCTGTCTCTTCCAGCAGGAGATTAACTGAGAGAGCTCATGCCGTAGAATATAGTGTATGTAAAGGAAGCACAGCTTAATTGCTTTAGTCCGCAATATCTGCCTATAATATTAAAAAGCCATTCCATTATTCATGCAAAACAGAATAGCTCATTCAAATGACACATTAGAAAAGATCATCTTGATTACAAATTAATTTCAGAGTAATTTGGAGTACTGGTGGCCATGCCTAAGGTTAACATGATTTTGAAATGAAGTAGTTCGGGTGTGATTCAACAGGATGTGTTTTTATTTCACTCTTTTCTGAAGCCAATCATAAACTATTGACATACTTAACAAGGTTGGCTGCTCCATCAGTAATTAGATGTTAATAATATTAGCTGAGCAATGGAGGAGAGGTGGTCACACAATAATTCTCTGACTCACACCATGTGTCGGTGATGGCAGAATGTGTTACCATGACCCTAGGATGGGTGGAGCTGCAGTTACCTGCCAGTCACCATGCTGAGCCAATCAAAACATTTTTCTCTGCTGAGAGACTTGGGAAATGGTGTCCATCCCCAATGTGGTGCCATGAGACCTCAGCAGCTATCAGCTGTCTGTGGTTGTGCAGAGACTTTGGGCAACCCACGACACCTGCAGAATAGAGTGTAGCCTAGCTACCTGGGTAACATGGACTGTGATCGATTGAATATGGCACTTTGAGCTAAAATCTTCATTTTCTTCATTACCATATTTCTTGAGGGTCTGCTCTAATATGTATATTCAAGAAAGTATAATTCATAACATGACAAAATACATTCAGAAAAGACCTGTGGCTATATCAGAAAATAGGAGGAGTCATTCCAAGCTTAGAAACTTCTGAGCGTCAGAATATCAAAACAACACTATATTGACATATATTACTTTTTACTGTCAAGAATTACAGCATATGGAATAGGGAAACCAGGAGTGTGGTCCTGGAGTGCCATTGTGATCTTTCGTCTAAAAATATGATTATTTTAAGACATATCCTATCACTATAGTCCATTATGGTCCATTGTGGTTTTTATACTTTTAATGTTAGCTAACAAATTAGTTAAAATGTTAATGAGTGAATGGAAACAGCTGGTCCGTTATTGACAAGGCTACAGTTGGCATAGTTTCCATTGCATCGCCGCAGCGCATTGATTAAGAGCAGTGATAAAACTTTTGACTGGGCCTACGTTCAAGGTGTCCACGATATACAAATTTAATCAACACCTGCTAGCCAATCAGAAACATGGATTTTCTGTATCTGTGATATAAATGGTAATATAGTTTATTAGTTTTTGTCACATTAGATATGTATTTCAAAAATGCCTCGCACCTTCCATCTGCGGCACTTCTGAAACACACCTGTGTATATGCCACTGACAGGGTAATGAGCAACTCTCTCTCGCTGCTCTTCCCATCAGGGGGAGCCGGACCCTGCCGAGGGGTTTGCCCATCAGACTGTGTCATCGCTGTGATAAATCACTGGCTCTCTGAGAATCTGCTGTCACTCCTCCGTCGAGATTACAGCACCTATTGTTGCCTTCTGTCAGAGTCCCATAATTTCCCCATACAAAGGCAGGGCAGGGGGAAATTGATGATGTCCATCACAGTGCATCAATTACTCTGGGCTCCTGGACAACTCTCCACAGCCAGGTGGGCCCTCGTGAGAGCCTGAGCCATTCAGCAGGCATCATCATCACTGGTCAGGAGGGTCATAGGGTGTGCTGGCTTTAACATGATCTTGGTGCTTAATTGTTTCATTGAGACAATTGATTAGACTGTTAACCCACCTCATCATGTTTCTTGGGTCTGAAATGTTTGTTGTGTTTAAGGTAGAAACAGTAACCAGCAGACGTCATGGTCCTCTGGGACCCGTTTTGAGAATGATGCTTTTAATTGAATTAAGGAAAATGACAATAAACAATTATTTAATCTAACACAACATATTATAACAGACCAAAAATGTTTAAATTTTGCCCATTGGTTGGTCATGCTTCAATAAGTACACTGGTTACGGTAAATATTTACAGTAAAGCTAAATACACACACCATTTCATTAGCCTTTGGCAGTGTCTTATTATTAAGCACATTTTCATTTGTGTGCATTGCTATTTATTCTTAGTTTTTGTCACTGTACTTTATTATTTTGCATATGTGAATATGAGTATATACAGCTGTAAAATATGTTAGATGTGTTGACATGTGTTCAGTGCCCTTTAAGTTAAGTTGAAGTTAAATAGAGTCTATATAATGCATGCATGCATTACAATTCTCTAATGCTAATGCAGACATGTGTTTTCCAGAACATAGCATCCCCAGGAGGACTGTAAAACCCAGGTAGGTTAAACTAAATGATCTTAGCTATGTACAGGATGAAGGTAGCGTGTCTTAAAGTACATGTAGATTGAAACAGCTTGCAGTTTATAAGACATGAAGGTTTTGCCTGGTGTGTGACCTGCTGAGACCGCTTTTATACGTATGATAAATGGTAGACAGTGATGTGATTGGTGGTGCTTTGGATCAGTCCTAACTCTGAAAACTAGACTGTCAGATCTGGAGAGAACTCAACATGCTCTTGCCTTACCATCTGTGATTGGCACCGACTGCAGCAGTGATCACCGATCCAGGGATGTGACAGCTTAAATGTTGGTAAGAACCTCAGAATTCCTGGAGGTGTGATTTAGCACCACCACAATTGTTCTCATAGTTCATGTTTGAAAAGCATCTCCTTGTCCTTAACTGCCTTGTCTGAGTTGGTTTGAAAGCAGTGGTCATGTCTTGAAAGTGGGTGGCCTTATCACCCTGAACCACACCCCTTTCCCCCAAGCACACAGCAGAAAGGGACAAACCTGGCACACAGGGCTAGGTCAGTCCAGAGAAGAGAGGTAGCAGTAGCAGCTGTGAGCCATGTCGGTCACTATATTTGTTGATAAAGCTAAAATGCCAGCTCTCTTTCCACTGGGAGCTTAACTGAAGGAGGGTTTAACAAAGGAGAGATCCCTCTATGTGTCCCCAAAGATTAAGTGACCCAGAGAGAGGTAAGCATCCCGTCTTGGCACACACTGCTCTGTTATATTTTATCCACAGCGGAAGAGTGATACTACCCGTAAAAAGCAGCTCGCTATAAAACTTGCTTTTTATGTGAAGGCCGGCACGGAAATGCATGAAATAATCTGCTGATGGCTCATGGCGAAAAGAGCCACCACAGCAGTCCTCTGAAAGAAATTATCAGTGGTACACAGTAGCTTATAATAATAATGTAGGGCACCTATCATGTCAAGTAAGGTAGCATTAAAAATGAAACCTTCGCGGCATGATTGGTTTCGACAGACCAATCGCACACCCAGTCAGTTTCCTTTAAACATCCAATTTAGCAATTCTAAAGGCTATTGTCCAACCAAAGGTTTTCCCCAGGTCTGATTTTCATACTACCAACTTTTTTTTGTCATTCAGTTGTTCCAAAAAAAATTTCAATGTTGGAGAAGAAGAATAAAAGTATTAAATAAACTGTAACAAAGTACATTTCTGCAGTGCTAAGGTTCTGTTTTTACAGTGAAAATTGAAATACAATGATGTAAAGACCATATACTAAATAACTGGTGCATCATTTATTGAACATTATAGATTTGTGTGCTGGCTTTGTCAAGCTAAGGCTTATTGAAGTTTGTAATGTGTAACACTTTCAGCTCATGTGAAATAGATACAGCACATACTCAAGGAAATGCAATCTGTTTTGATTGTCGCACAGGGTACAGTAAAATAACAATAATTTTTCATTTTTGATTCACAGCAAATACAGAGTGTTTGGTCTGACTGTGCAGTTGAATTGGGAGGCTGGTATCCGAACATCTCCAGAAGAGCTCTCTGTGAGACTGTGTGCCAGGGGGACTCTGCTCTGAGCGAGCTTGTTCCGTTTTGTGTTCTTCCACTTGGCCAACAACTTCCGCAAAGGTCAGTTCTGAGTTGATTCAACTGGCAAGGCTGCGCTGTTAAAGGGCAAGCCTTCACAGAGAGGCCAGGCTTCGGGCCGAGGCGCACAAAACCCCCTTCCAAATATCTGCAGCCGCTCCACCTTGGCCCAGCCCCCACTGGTGCCCCTCTCGCTGTAATCCCGCCCATGCCATGTGACCCTGCGATGTCCTTAACGAATCCCCCACTGCCATGGCTAGCCTGCTGTACCCATCGCTCAGCCAGATGTACACAAACCATGCCACACAAATCTCACCATCAGCCCCGGCCCTGTCGCCTCTGCCCTCAGTAACCTCCAGACTGGAAACAGGAATCAGGATCTGTTCCAGTGGGATCACAATAAACTGACTGTTCTTTTTTTCAGGGCGTCATCATTTCTCTCAGTCACACCCCATCGATGGCTTTGATTAAAGACTACAGAGGGACAGCTAACTTGGTATTGCTGAAAGGAGTTTTCCTCGCTGCCGGAATGCCGGAAAAAAAAAAGCCAATCAGAAAATGTCTTATCTCAAACGGTTTGATGGTTCCAGATTTATGTGGCGTAAAACGCATTATCAGTCTCAAAAGACCACTCTTCCGTCTGTGCACAGACACAAACATAGGACCATCAAAACAATGTCTCTCCTCCATAGCAATGGTCTAAACCAAGGACACTGCAACAAATCCCTCTTTCAAGTGGATCAAGTTATTTTTTTCTCCAAGCTATTCTGTTTTGGTTTTACAGGATAAATGCATCTGCCTACAGTGGGACCATGGGCACATCCCACGGTTTTGGAGCTGGGAATGTTTCAATGGGAACCAAGGGGGTGCTCCATTGTCTTTGAGTGCCATTGGAAATTGTGGACTCACCTCTCATTGAGGTTTGTAGATGGCTGTATCATCCCTGTTCTCCCCTCTGACTCATTGTGAATGGTATGTTCCACATAGTGCAGAGTAAAACCAGTGTATATAAAAATCAGTACAGTACAAATCAGGCCAGGCTCATTAAAGAACAGGGAAGGCAGGGCAGGGCAAATTGTCTTTACCACCAAAAATAATAGGAAAAAAATTAATATTTTTAATCGTGAATCTATAAACAAACGTTTACAAATTTGGTGCATTTCTCAAATGTTTCACATCTGTCTCTTTCAGACCCTTCTTAACATGTCCACTGTAAAGCTCCACAGCAGTGAGAGACTGGCTGTGCTGTACATTTTGAGCACAAATGATGACTGGCACACAGTATGACTGCCCCTCTGACAGACTCAGTGAAGGGGCTGCATCACCTGCCCTGCCCTCCAACTGCTGCAGCCTACATCACAATCAACCAGTGCATCAACCAGCTAGTGGTTTCCTTTGGCCCTATATGGCTTTTACATGCTATTCAAATTCCAACCTTTGGTTAGACCTTTTTTTTTCCAGTGGTCAGCATGTATCTTTTGGGGGGTTGGGTTGCTTTGAATAAATTATGTACAAATACCTCAGTCTTTATTTAAATAATATCGTATTTGGACATGGGCCATAGCATACTCAAGTTTTACTTGAGACAAAATTAAATCCTTCACATTAACATCCAAAATGTCTACCATTAAGTAACTCAGACTGCATAGATCATTCTGCTGTACAATATGCGATGACATTATGTGGCATAGAAGGTGTACTGCATGTCACAGTCAGTGAGTATCAAATAAGTATGAAGGATGCATATAAACACAAGGTCTGAAAATGCTGATCAATAATTAATGTTCTTTTCAGAATGAGAGGGGACTTTTAAAAAATCTGCTGTTTTGAAAAGCTGCTCAAACACTAGAACTAAACAGGAACAGTGCCATCTAGTGGCGGTATCGGGAACATTTTGCATCCAGGGCAACAGTGAAGGTCCCCACAAAATGAGGAATGACTCACTCCCTTTGAATTTTTCCACAGCCTGCTACTGTACAGGGGTGCACTGTACTTTGGATTCCTTTGGGAGGAACCTTGGCACCGAAAAGTTTCCACACAAAGATAGATGAACTGCAAGCATACCACAGCAACTTCTATACTCTCATTAATATGGTCAGATTCCACCTGACAGTTTGTCGTTGGCCTCTGAGGATGAGGCTGTACCCTTTATTTGGTCTGGAAAGACTCTGATTTTGTCACCTTGGTTACAAAGCCGTCTGAATCCTAATGCAGATGCGAACCTGCCAGAATTAGACGCAAAACATCACTCTGAAGACATTTATCGATGGCTGTCTGAACCCAGGATGGAGGACTGTAATTTACGTTTCAGATTAGAAAACATCTGTCAAGGAATCTGCAGAGGGATAACGCCCCTAAAGGAAAAAATGGAAAAACATAATCATAAACTGTTTTCCATTTTTGTTATCATTTATGCATTCCTCCTTCATATCAGCCCCTTTCCTACATACTCAGGCTCATTCAGCTGGGGTTCTTACAGCTAAATCTCCTAAGAACTAAAGCAAAATGAATACCCCATCTCAAAAAACTCAAACCAAGCTGACGTGATTGTATTTGTCTTATATCACTGACCTCTTAAAAGTTTTTGCTGCAGCAAGCGCTCATAAAGATCAGCTGTGCGGTGTGGCCCACATGCTGTGAAATGGCAGGAGGAGGCAGATTTCTGAGTGATAAGACATGTTCTCATTGATCATGTCATAAGGTGTAAGGTAGCAGCTTCTCTACTCCGCCAATGTATGTCCGTATTCCCCTGAGGAGGGGCTGTGCTCCTGCTTCTAACAGGCTGTGTGTGTGTGTGTGTGTGTGTGTGTGTGTGTGTGTGTGTGTGCATATGTGTGCGTGTGTTTGAGTGTGTGTGTGCGTGTGTTTGTGTGTGTGTGCTGCGTTGTGTTCCTATCTACCCATCCATGTGGGTACTATGACTTCATACCACATCCACAAAGAAGGGACCTGGAACCTAAGTCGGAATTTTGTCCAAGTTCTCACTTGGCAGAAGCTTCAAATCACCTTTACGTGATACCTCAATCACCTGGGGAAGTTGCTGTTGTTGTTGTTGTTGTTGTTGTTTTGGCCCAGTGGATACCTGTGTAGATGTGTGAGTTACTGCATGTTCAAGGTCACAGGAGCAGAGGACAGGAGGATCCGAGTTCTGGCAGACTGACACCTCGAGAGTTAGAGGGGGCACATCACTCTCCCTGCTGATGACATCACTGTCTGGGCTCTTGTCCTGTCAGTGAGGGGGACTGACAGAGAAGATGGAGAGAGAGAGAGAGAGAGAGAGAGAGAGAGAGAGAGAGGCACAGGGAGGGGGATGAGGCTGCAGCGAACACAAATATGCTTACTTGTTGTTTATTCACAGTCCATCATTCCATTGTTGGCTTTTTCCCTTATCGAGTGTTTGATAAAGATGTCTAGATTCCCTTTCAAATTACCCTGCTTGTCAGGGGCTGGTGTATCAATTGCGTATCCTGTAAAAAAGGAGGGGGGAATAAAAATTCTGCTAATTACCCTTATCTCGTGTTTTCCAAGCCACTCGACACACACAGATTTGAATAAGCTCAGTTTCAATATTTACAGAGGTAACACATTACGAGGAAAAAAACCAGCACACAATCAGTCACAGCTCTTTGCATTCTCCTAATAAAGAGAGATAATTGTTAGCTGGTGATTAATGCTTTGGTAAAGGCCCAGCTCTCCTAATCACTGGTTGTGTTTTACTTCAGATCAATGTCTTCTTATTCCTCAGACTGGTGATGAAATGAATTGTGGAATTGTGATCACACTCAGTTGTATCCCTGAAAAACATGTCCTCTAAACGTGTATTTTTTTACACCTTTACTCTCTGTTATCTGCTGCTTGTTACCTTTGGACTAACATGCCAATATGACACAAGAGATCGCACAAGACGATCATCGCCTGCATCTTCATTTGTGATGGAGGTTATTCTTGGGGGGGCGGTCATCTCTGTTTGACTCTGTTATGCTTTTTCTCCCAATGCTTGCCCATCCAAATGCGGCAACTTCCCATGCTGATTCAGGAGAACGCAGGCTTCATTTTTGTTTAACTCTGTGGTCAACCCAGCTGAGTTGCACAGACGTACTTCTGAGGCCGTTCTTCATATGCGTTTGAACAGAAGCACAGCAGGGGCCTGGTACAGTGAAAGCCTTCATCCGTTAGCAGGGCTGACAGCCACAGTCAGCTCTGGCACAGTGAAGATCAGTTTTCCAGACCATGGGGCGTGTCATGCACCGGAGCCCAGTGTTTTAGCATCATGTGGGTGTGTGTCTCCTGGTACAGTCTTTCCATCTCATAGATAGAATGCCTTTTGGGATTTCAACACAGAACAAATGGACAATGACCTTAAAAGCTGTGTGGCACTGGTTATATACCTGGCCACTTGTACGCCCTGTTTTACCCAGCTCCCTAACATGTCTGACCCCATAGTTGATGGCTGCCACTCTGTGAATCCTGGGGTTTCATGAATGGAAACACTGTTGACATGATAAAAAAAAAAAACATTTTTTTAAAGGGTATTTGTAGTTTTGTCATTTCTGGTTTAACCTGTCAAATATTAAATCCAGATTTAAGACATATTATCCTTGGATTCCTCTGGATTCATGCATGGCCATTCCAGAGATTAGTTCGCTTTGTTAGGAAGTCGGATTTCATGCACGGAAAAATGTCCCCCCTTCCAGACTTAAGATGAACTCCATGTATGAAATTAATTACACAGGTTCCAGGCACGAGTATCCACTGAAGTACTGCCCGATCCAGAGCTATGAGGAGAATGGCATCTCTGTTGGGCCTTTCAGCCCAGCACACATGCCCATAAGCAGCTCTCTCACGGTCCCGTCACCTCCACCTTAGAATAATGGGCTGCATCAGCGTGTCCCAGGCAGCATTGGGGCGAGCCACCGGCCGCTTGGCTCCCGTCCAGGCCGCGCTCTCCCAGCCCACTGAACTAATTGTGTGAGGGATTATGCCTGAAGCGTCCCTGGGCAGGTGTGTGATTACCGAGTGTTTGATGTGTGTGTACAGGAGCGGGGCTAGGAGCACAGTTGCCGCTGTTTTTTTGTTGTTTTTGTTTTGTTTTTTTTTTTTTAATGGTTCAATAATGTCATGGCAGCTGCCGTTGTGCCTTTCCGACTGTCACAACATGCACCCCTCAGAGCATGCAAGAGCGAGATGCGTCCCAGACACACGGCCAACTGTTTTCTGCTCTTTTTGGTTTCATTTTATTCTCTTAGCAGAAATCCCAGGCCTATGTCAGCGGATACGGTAATAGCTTCTGATTTTGCCATCATTTATGGTTTGCCATCATGCATTTCATAAATACATGACTGCGTACTCATCGCTGTCATTTTGATGCATAGCGCTGCAGTGTAGCTAAGTGTTGGCATGTGAGCGTGCTATCGATGATGACATCATCTCTGGACTCATGGCTAGTGGAGTCACACACTCACCCCTGGTTCAAGGAATCAGGACATATGAGACGATAGTGTGACATTGACATAATCAGAAATTCCTTTTCCTGACATTTTTTTATTTTTTTTTTGTTAGCGAATTTTTTGGCAGAAAAAAAGGAACGCCACACCCAGTTACCTCACATCTGTTGCTGTGGCATCGTTCACTGCAGTGACTGGCATATAAAACGCAGTGGTTGATTAATGGCCGCCACCATATAATCATGCTCCCCGCCTCACCCCTCTGGGATTAAGTGGTGGTACACCGGATTCCGATGCGGACCTGCATGAAATAATTAATGTGGAGGGCAGAGAGATGCGGGGTTCTGTGAGTTTTGCTCAGATCGCCGTAGCAACCTGTCTGTTTGAGCCCAGGCCCTCGAAGCATATTGAGCTGGCTTCTAAGCGACAGAGAGAGAGAGAGAGAGAGAGAGAGAGAGAGAGAGAGAGAGAGAGAGAGAGAGAAAGAGGCAGACTTGGGCCAGACTTTCAGCTCAATAATCAAAGACTGAATGTCTTTGTGCCTGTAAGGTACAAACGTAAGTCTGCAGTGTGGTACAGGAAATGACTTTTTTTTGTGGGTGTTGTATTTGGACCTCATCATGAAAGGAATTTCTGAAGAGTGAAAGATCGGTGTTGGCCTTCTCACTGAGGGGGTCCATAGAATCTAAAATGGAACCCTCAACATAACGAAAACAACAATTCCATCATGTCTGAACAAGAGTCTATCAAATAGACAGGATTGTGGAAGACAAGACTGTTTTCATGTTTTGCACCCAGATCAGGAACAGTAAAATAGGGACAATCATGACATCACTTTACCTGTAAAAAAACTGAGAATAGCTCTAATAGTCACGAGTATGCTGGTACCTGCTGGTAACTGGCAGTTGAACGTTGAATGATACTGATGGGAATTGGTGGAAATAATTCAACTTAAACTTCTAGGATCTTTGCAGATACCTTATGGATATGATGGGTATGTAGTGTAATGCTGAGGACGCAAGGGCTATCATTGGCTAGTGTTATCATTGGCTAATGTTAGCTATGAAGCCAGTTAACTAACCTTCATTTTAGCAGTTAGATGTCTGAGAGAGTTTTAGGGATATGTTTATATTGGGCTCTGTTGTCATCTTCTTTTGTGTTTCCCAGTCCTTCACCCTTTCAGTGTTTTTGCAGGCTGGGTCAGTAAAAAAAAACACTTCCACATCTTCAATTCTTGTGACCATATCACTGTTACGTCATTGACCATGCCTCAATGCAGTCACCAATACTTTTGTTCCATTGCTTGGTGGAACTTGTCTCAGTTTACTACCACTTCTAATTATTACAACCATTTTATTCCTATTCTACTATCTCTGACCCAGATCAGAAACTACCACCCTCATTAGACATGATCTACATAATGGACTCCACAGTGTTAAATTACATTTATATTTAAAAAAAATGGGGCAGTTTGCTATAGAGTGGTCAGTGGACAAGACTCATGGCTCAGATTGCTTCCAATGGACAATATGTCAAATGTACAGTAAGCTATGTATTCGAGCAAGGACGAGATCATCTGCTATGCAAATGATCAATCTGATATGTGAGGAAGCTCACAGCCCAAACACCCGTCAGTGCTTTATGCAAATCCAGCGAGGACGAAGGAATGGGAACTGGAAGAACTTCTCCTGCTCCATAACCCCACACGGGAAGAGAGACTATAGCCATTCAAAGAGAGGTCCCATGTCTCTCACCTTTTCCGTACCTGCTCTCCCAGAATTCCCAGGGTCACTATGATGAGCTGCCTCAGAGCTTCCGAGTGGGCGTGCCAGAAAGCAGCGGAAAGCAGGAGGAAGATGCCTTCAGACACTTGACCTTTTCCAGCGATGTACCTTTTGAAGGGCCCTGCCGTGCGTTAATGATTTCCTTATCGCGGCTCTCAACATCCATTGCCTGTCAGACACCCAATGGAAAAATCAGCTCTAGAGAGCACACATAGCAATATCCTCTTTTTCCTCTATTAATCCCCAGACGAACGTGACAGAAGTGAAGCATCGGGGGCTCTTAGGCTGAGCCACGGCGATGGTGGTGATTAAACACTTTGCTGGCGCCATTCCTGCCACCTGCCGTACAGTAGCTATGAAAATGCACCATTTTATCTCTTTCCGAGCTTCATCTTCAAACCACTGTCACCCATTAGCATTTCATTTCTTTCCACATCTGTACTTTGCTAGATAGGAGTTAGTATAATATCATATTCATGCTGATTTGCCCATTATTCCTCCAAGTGGAGAGACATGAAAGTAGAGGCTATGATGGGGGTTGGCGGGGGTTGGTGGGGGTGGGGTTATTCTCTGGCATAATCGTGGGTGTTTTGTCCTTAAAGCACTGATGAAATCATCAATATCAGAGGCTTCTCAGGCAGATATCCTTAGGATGTGCAATTATATGTGAGCATGCCTTCTTTCATACCTGTTGCTGCAAAATAAGAGTTTAAATAGAACACTCTCCTTTGTGTCTGCTCAGTAAGAAACCTTATCCTCTGGAAAAATGTATTCAGGTTGAAGACAATAATGGCAATAATGTTTAAACCAAAAGAGAAAGGACATGTTTTGATGTAACTATATGACAACTAAAATGACATTTACGCATGTTTATATTTAACTCAGTGCAATATACCAATATAACTGCACTGTAAAAGGCATTTTAAAATCAATACCTTGCAACGTAAACTTCTGAAGCAACATTAGAGATCTAACAGACTTTGGAAATGGTAAAGTAATTGATTTCCAGAATCAGAGGTGTGTCAGTCAGAAATGACTAGATTATCGAAAGTGTCACAGTGAATGGTGTTGAAAAACATGACAGCACATGTCAAACAAGGAAGATGTGGATCAGAAAAGAGAAGCAGCAATTGCCAGTCAGAGCTCACCGACAGGTACTGACAGTCCATAAGAACCATGAAGGCATCAAAATTACCACAGAACTGAGACTACATCTCTATGACCCAGACACAGCAAAAGCTGTATGTTGTCACAAAGCTGTCATTTAGTGTCGGGCTGTCATTTAGAAACCACTTACAGCCTTCAACCTAGAATTCCCATTCCCAGCTGTTAATCATGGTGGTGGATCCATTATGATAAGACCATCCATGGTGTTCCAAATCTTTAGATATAAACATCACTGAAACTTTATAGGGAGTTCTGGAACATAGAGTGCATACACACACACACACAACACACACACACACACACACACACACACACACACACACACACACACACACACACACGTATATATGGTATACATGTATGTATACTATGTGCAGTATATGTGTTTCCTTTATTTTGTGTACCACCTTTATTCATATATGTAGGCATGTAAGTACTTGGTGTGTATATGTGCGAATATGTGTGTGTGTGTGCGTGTGTGTGTGTGTCTGTGTGTGTGTGTGTGTGCGTGCGTGCGTGCGTGTGTGTGTGTGTGTGTGTGTGTGTGTGTGTGTGTGTTCATGTGTGTGTGTGTGTGTGTGTGTGTGTGTGCAGTGCTCTATAGTGTGTAGGGATTTATTGAAATTGATTCAGGCTTGAAATAACACTTTCACAGAGACTGCTATGTTCTAGTGTAGCTGTACAAAATATTTCTCTTTGTGAGAGAGTTTTATATTTGAAACGGTTGTCTTATTTATTGGGGCAATAGTTCCGTTTGATAGCTTTGTGTCGATAAATCAGTACGGGAGAGTACCAGAGCTTTGCCAGCTCAGTCTTAATGTGACAATGTGATACCTGAGAAAATGAATGTCTTCTACTGCTGACATAGTTTCCCCTTACTCCAGAAAGACTTAAAGCCTTATTCCTGTGCTTATGTGCTGTGAAGGTTTATACAGTTTTTGGGGAAGATTTATCAGGAACCTACAGGGCGGCTGAGCTCTTTCCACCTGCAGAACTGTGTCCTTCCGCATCAGCGAATGGGGTGTAAATACCTTTTTTGAGGTGAAACGTTTTGAGTGGGGATCTGATTTTTTTGTGTTTGTCTTAATGCATATGTCATTGTATGCAGTACTCCTGTAGGTAGGAATGAAAAAAAGAAACTGGGAAGTCTCAAGAAAAAATATGCATCCCGTGTCATTACCTGTGATCTATCAACATGGTTTACCACTGTGGTGTGCCTGTCGAAAGTGGGTCTGCACTGATATGGCAGCTGTGGGGGGCTACTCCTAGCAGAACATGCAATCATATTTGAGACCTCACATGGTACAAAAATATCACACAAATTCATGTGAATGGTTTCCGTACACTGGAACTGAAGCTGTGGAACAGAGCTCGGCAGGTAACAACAAATGTCCGTCAAATCATTACCAAAGCAGTATTAAGGGGGCTTTCATCAGCCAAAGAACATTTTGACTGCAATAAATATTTACATCTTTGATGTTTGTGGAACAACAATCTCTTTCTATTGACTCTTGGATATTTGTGGAGAGGTTATGAGTCTCCACAGTTAGACTCATAGAGTTAAAATACTTTTTTATAAGCAATATACTGTAATATAATAGACATCTGTTTGTTTCTCTCATTTGAGGTAATGATGCAATAGATACTGATCACTGGAGCACATGAGGATTCATGTTTGAGGTATGTAAACAAGCAGTAAGTCATTCTCAGTTAAAATGTTAGACAATTATTCAAATAATAAAACACCCTGGACTGTGCAGTTGTATGAAAATAAACTATAAAAGGGTGATGAGATGCACCCCTGAGGTGATATTTGAGTTTATTTTCATACAACTGCACATTCAAGAGTGAATTATTCAAGGTGTACCTGAACTACCTGCGAAAGGATTAATTTAGCAAAGTTGTTGAAGGTTTATGTTTTTGCCACTATTTTCTGTTATAAATTTGTACATAGTGTTGAATGGGCTTGTGTAAAAACATTTTCTCTCATTGCCTTATGTTAATGTGTTGTTTCCTCACTCACTCATAACATCCCCTAAAAATGCCATTATTAAAATGAAAAAGTTGTGCCTATGTTCATTTGCATAATTAGTATTGGTAAATACTTCGCTAAGCTGAAAACATGCGGGGGTGCAATTTTTTGCATCCCTGACGCTAATTAGCGCTATCCTTAGTAAATCTGCCCCCCGGGCTCCATATTTTGAGAAGAGTATCTTTTTAAAGAGAGAAATTTTAGATACAAGCTGCACTTTGGGGCAAGGGAAATTTACTTTTATCTGGAAATTCCAGGAGCAAAACATCTTTACTCAGCGGTGAAGTCTGTGAGCTGGGAATAGAGAGGTAATTATGGATTATGGAGTTAACAGCGTGTGAATGAGCATGTGTGTGCTGGATATGAAGAACGATGTTCACATGCATTGTGTTATATGTTAAAATGATTATTAATTAAAAATATTAATTGGCCTATAATTATTCTCAAGAGCACAGTAAATGAGCAGATGTGTTTTTTTTTTTCCCAAGGAAAATAAATGCAGGATGCAAACGTCAAGCAAATACTCATGTAACAGCCCACTGTGTGTTTTGCTCTCCAGTCTGGTGTGGAGCAGTTGCTCTGATTTATGATCATGACATCCCAGACATTATGAAAATGTATGCAGGACCTTGTAACCTGTGTGCAAGGCCCTGTGTGTTCGCTTTGGTTTCCTGCTTCTCTCTGGACTCGTGGTAGATATGAGCTGACAGGCTGATCGTCACAAGTTCACACGAGGTAAAGCGCGCGCATGTGTTATGCTCTCGTGACAAATATGTGGGCGCGCTTTCATCCAAGCTTGCCAATCCCCCCCTCAACCCCCCCACCCCCCCCCCCAGTGCGGTGTAGGGAAATCAAGTGCCTTGACAACCTCATTCAAAACAGCAAGGCAATATCGAACCAAAATAAAAAGAAGAAGAAAGAAAAAAGGAGTAACCGCTATGCGGGCTTAAATGATAGGTTCAAGACTGGGATCGATAACAGTGTGTTTCTGCAGTCATTTCCACCTGCTGTCCACGATGCATGTCTAGATGGGGGCCTTTTTTTTTATTTATAGCGCCAGAAACCCAAAGCACGGTTATTATGAAGATATATGACAGTGCGCCGGGGTCAGGGGAAACCGGCGGTGGCCCACGTCGATGGCGTCCGGGAGGGTGGGGGCCGAGGTAGCACCAGGACGCCAAAGCTGTTCATATGATTGCTGTCAGAGATATAGGCCCCCGCGTGTGAGCGCTAGCATGTTGCTCGGAGGCAAATATGATGCAGATATTATCGTCTGTGGAGGCGGGAGACATTCGCGTTGAATACTCCTTCATGGGAGTTTATTTGATCTGCTGGATACTGAAGAGGGGACTTCGTAATGTAGTCTACATCCTTGTGCGGATGGGGCACCAGCATATTTTACTAATGCTGTGGTTCAGCTTCCTTTGTGTCTCACAGCTGTTGGACAGCCTCATCGGAACGGGTTTCTCATTTCTTAACATCTATCACTGCTGCAATCTCTAGGAGCAACTGGAAATCTGATGAATTCCAAGCAGCTAAACAGCTACAGCTATAAAGCTGTACTTCCTCATAGGAGTGTGTCAACTAGGTGCAAAATAAAAATAAAAATTTTCGGACAACAACCGTCATATGGATATTTTAGAATGAGTCCAACATTTCAATGACTGCAATACTGTTGTAAATTGATGCATGTACACTGTGACTAGAGTACACACATCACTGATGCAGTTTAGCTGGTAATCATGCCCTCCTCAGTTTTGATGAGCCGTCTTGATGACACAGATTTATATAACAGATACAGAATGACTACGGCTTCAGTGATATCAGCATCCACAATAGGTAGCATACGTCACTCTCAGAAGGTCTCATTTTTAAGACCACATTTAGTATCATGCCCAAATTGAATATCAAAGACAGAGGCCTTGATGTTTCAGTTTGAAGTCATTGCATATTTGCTGTTTTAGCAGTGAAAATAAAGTGTAAATAAAAAAAAATTGCAACATGGGTCTTTTTGTGTTTCACAGAGTAAAAGTGCATGTCTGGGAGAGTTCTCATCCCAGCTTCACTATTACAGCTGTAAAACTGGAGGTCCACTTCAGCAAGGCAACAATTGCTTTAGCCCTGTCAATTGAAATCAGATGAGGTTAAGCCAGATAAAATAATCTGTATTATTGCTGTGTAGTGAGCTCTTTTGGCCAGGCGCCTGAAGGTTCATAAATGAATGATATTGACTCCTCACTCCTCCAGTGGCTTATATACTTGCTATGGTAGTAATAGTGAGGAAAACAGTGAAAGGTAGCTGGCATGTTAATTGGAGGAATCTTGTGTGGCCACTTTCTTCTGTGTCTCTGTGGGGTGGGGTTCGCAGTGGTGCTGATTACATTACTGAGTATGAGACGGAAAGGGGTAATTAAAAAAAAACAAATTGAATAGCACCTTTATAGACAAAAACGTTGTCATTTATTGTGTCATGTGACTAATTTAGTGTGTCATGTCATGTGTCAAAGACTAATGTCAAACAGAATGGCTGCCATTCAGTGAAACTCTCACTTACCCAGCCTCAAACCACCCCACTCACATTCGATCCCAGCATGCTTTAGGTCCATCAGAGTTTGGGGCAGATGGAGAGAAGCATTGCTGTCCAACTGGCACACCTATCCAGCGCTGGCAGCAGGCAGTGTTTCTCCCCTCTGGTTGGGTTGCAGTGGTGCTCAGTGTGGGTATTGTGGAGCCAGCAGGCAGACGTGGAGCTGGGAGATTTTGGAGTGCTGAGCAATCGATCAAAATCCCCCTCTATTACAGATGGAGGTGTGGGAGAGATGGCCATTTCATTCATTTTCATCTTTTTTTGTGTGTGTTCAGAACACACAACACAACCCTCCTCCAAACTATGAATTCTTTTTTTTTTTTTTTTTTACAAAGAAGGCGAAGTCTGAAACTTTTTTTGAATGCAGTTGCTGAAATACTTTTGATCTCAGCACCTGTGTTTTATCCTAAAGGCTTGTATATGAACGCAAAAAGGTTCAAACAAAAGGGTATAGCAGGCGGAACTCAAAGGCACAGACTGATAATTCCTCTGTCATGAATCTGCTTGTTAACTCTGAACCTGTGTTGGCCATTTATAATTATGTACAATATGTAAAAGCTGAGAAAGGTAATATGTAGAAACATGTTGTTTTGTGCCATTTTAAATGAGTAAAATTATAAATAATTGTTCTGCATATGTATGTTGTATGCAGTATATCCAATAAATGTATGACTGTTGAATATAGTTTGAATACACTTTCTGAGCTGAAATTTAAAGTACAGGATTAGCTGTACCTCCAGCAGCTATCATAAAACCCAAGCCCCTGGAGCACCGCACCCTTTTGTCAGGTTTTCCACAAGAATCACAAGAGCTCTTTAAAGTTTTACTGGATGATGCTTTAAGCTTAGTCTACAGAAAGTGCAGCTGGCCTATGGCATCGCTTCTGGCCCGTGAGGTCCAGCATACTTATTTACATACTTATGTGCAACCAATCAGCATTCTTGTGTGCCAATAGCAGTGAAACAGGTACTTCAGAAGTGTAGTATTCAACCTGCGAGAGACATGATGGCAATGGGAAATCTCACCTCAGGCTAACCTTGACATTTCTGTTGTTTTTTTTTTTTTCATTGTGTTTGAATTGATATGACATATTGCACAACTTCATAAGAAAAAAAAAAGTTATGCACAAAAGAAAGTGATGAAAAGAAGAAAAACAGTGTCAGGAAATTGTGACTCCGGAGAAAAATGGTGGGTTTTATTCAGTCAAAAGTTCCCCAAACGGTTTGTTTTCCTTCCCAGCCTTTGGAAAAGTGCTGGCACACACATTTGCTCCAGGGGGCTCAATATAAGGATTTCCAAAGTGATTTTTCTTTGTTAGCAGAATGGTACATTAGTCCCACAGTACAGATCCAGATATCAACTGTTGGGGAAAAAAACAATCTAACTTAATTCTGAAATGCTAGGGGAAAAAAGGAACAGGACTTAATGGATGTGCACTTTCCTAGTGAGATAAGAAAGCAACTATAAATCAAGTTCACGGATTAATTTAAGACTCATGGGGGTGTTGGCGGTTGGGTGGCGGGCGGGGTTGATGTTTTGTCAGGCACACTGAATTGACTACAGTACGTATGAAAGCTAATACATTCCCAACACAGCAGCTCATTAGTAGTGTTTCTACATTTGTGTTTTTGTTGAAAAATAAAAATAGGCATAGTAAAACAAAGATTACATTGTTTTTCGCTGTGAATCTTCCAAATGGAAAACTGGGTTCAAATTGGGAGTCACAGAATTACAATAAAAATACATTTTCATTGAGAAAAATATAGTTGTTCATGTACATATGTTACCATTCAGGAATGTTATACGTATACTCATTTTAATAGTAATAGTACTAAAATTCTCACTGTAATAGAGTAGCCCACAACCACTTAGACCCCAAATATCCCATACTGTGTGTGTGTGCATTGTATGCAGAGGCAGAAAAAACAACATAAAGGGGTGAGGCTGCTCTCCAACACCAGATATAGTCAGTGAGGCAGAGTGTTTGGTCAGACGCTGGACAGCTCCCAGTACAGAGAATGTGAGACTGCCCTCCTCACTCTAGCCCGCTGTGATGGAGCTGTCCGGTGCTGAATGGCGTGCCATCAGCACACAGATGCTGCTCGTTCCTGTGTTTACAGACGGCAGCGTCAGAGAGAGCCATACATCACGGCAGAGAGAATGAGTGAATTGTGCGTGGCTTGCAGCACTGAGCTCCAGGACTGCCAGACCCCCTCTGTTTATTTCTCTGTCATTTTTTCTCAGTCTATTTATCTCTGCCTTTCAATTCATTTCAATTCAATCCAATCATTGAGTTCAGTTTAATTGAGCTTCATTAGCAAGGCAACTATAAAATAATGTAATAGCAAAGCATACGAGTGATGCTAAAACCCATAATGGAAACACATAACGATACCAGCAGGATGTGGGGTTTAATGGCATCAATTCGTCAAATAAAATGGTAACGATAATAATCATAATAACAACAATGTAAATAAAAGAAACATTTGTCTTTTCTGTTAACTCTGGAGTAAAATCTTGCAGCCAGGACACTAAGGAAACTCAACTGCGCCCACAATGCCCCAGTACAGCCACTCCCATGGTCACTGTGTGTGTCACCCGTACCCACGTGGAGGAATTCTAATGCCTAATGCACCTCAGCTGAGGGGCCAAGTCCCTGGAAACGTCCTGTGAGACAGGAAACCAGGACACAAAAATCTGCAATTTACTACAACAATAGAAAGATCTAGCGCTTTAATCCCTGTTGTCTGGCTCACAAATGTTCGCTCATTTGGACCCGCCTTTGGGCTCCTGACAGCCCGATCTGTATGACATCAACCTCAACTGACAGCCAGCCCGGTCTTCGTGTTGCTGCCAAAGGCCCGGCACTTTGCTGCTAACCCTGATTTTGTTTGGCTGGAGAAAAGAGTTAAAACAAAAAGGGTAATCCTTCTCGTTTTCTGCTTTCTGTAATTATCATACAGTCACTATAGGAAGCAATTAAGAATGAATGACAGAACAGCAATATCAGCATTGAAATAAAATGCTCTAAAGGGAAATAAAGCTCAGAAGCATAAAAATGTTGAATGTGTTTGATAAAATGAAAACATGTACACAAAGTGCCTTCCCCTCCAGTTTCTCGGTATTGTGCTTTACAGCAAGAGGGGATGAGTCACTCACGGCAAACTGCAGTGCATGACTCACTCCTGTGTATACGGGATTCTATCACAGCTGGTATTTCTCTACAGCAGTTTAAAACCAACTCCACTTCACAAACTCCACTTCCAACTCTTTGATGTAAAGAAAACCGATGTCTTTGATGTCCAGAAAACTGTCATATCAATTTAACATCTGGTTGCTGTACTGCATGGAGAGTATGCCAAAAATACAGACATTGGAAATATTTATTGTTTGCAGGGGTTTTGTTTGTGAATGTTTTAAGTAATGTGTTACTTCCCCTGTGAGACGTTTGATTTGGAGAGATTCCCAAACTGAAAAGAGGGAAGCGGGAGATAGCTCTTATCACAAAGGGCCCATTGCCTGACAGTACGTTCATGTTGCCATTTCCAGCTCAGACCAGGAATAAGGATCCAGTTTCACGGGAGAAAGGAAATAAAATTCCTCTGAGTTCATCTCTCTTCCAGCTACAAGGCGGTGACATTTGTTTTTCGGGAAAGCAAATTGATCACTACTCATTTTTTTTCCAATGGTATTAAAATAGTTTAAAAATAAATGAATGGCTAACTAATCAGTGGACAAGAAAGGATGTAAATTAGCCTGTCCTTCAAAAGCACAAACCATGCTCTGAAAAAACACTGAAATGTTGCAGTAACATGGTCCTTTAACTCTGTTAATTAGGCTTTGGAAATGGTAGCTTTTCCCATGAAATGTGTGGGTCGGGACCTGGACTTGTAACCAAAATGTTGTGGGTTCAGGTCCCAGATGGGGTTTTCCCTGTGAACAAGCATGCATGCAACTGTAAAACTGGACTGTGTAGTGAAAAAAATAAACTTTGTAAATTTGCTGAATGTCTGAAATGTGATGTAATATAAAGCACTGTTTGGGGGGTGTCTGTGGAACACTCGCTACCCGCTGATGCTGCAGGAAACCACCTTTGGCACGATGGAAATGTAGTCCTGTAGGGGGCAGTCTTTGCAGGTGGGTCCCTCAGCCACATGACCTTGGCTCTGACCCGGGGCAGCTGTGTGACTGTATGGGCTTTTTCTACCTCAGCGACTCACGCAAGGCTTTAAAACGGCTGCGATCTACGCACTCGCCCCGTCCCCCACACATCACGCAGCTGTCACAGGAGTAATCATGTTGGAGGGCCATGTTGTGCTGAGATTAGCACCAAGATATCTTTGTTGTCATGGAAACCCATTTTACACAAACACATGATCATTTTCTCTCTTTTTTTTCTGGGAGTTGCACTCGAGAATTTCAAACTTTTCTGTGAAACCTCAGACCCGGATATCCGCTACATCATAAGATGGTGATGTTGCCTTCTTTCATCTTTGATGTCCTTACTGATTTTTATGCCATCTAGTGGTGCCGCTAACATACCTTTTTGCCTTAGGGATGCTAATAATGTTGTCAGTCTGTCAGTCTGTGTATGTATACATAGTAAAGCAGGTTGTTCATAGCCATACAATGCTCTACTGTATAAAGCAACAAGGTTACAACACCATGATAAGTCTATGACCAAGTATTATTTTTCTTTTTCCTAAACCTAACTCTACGGTAAAACAATGTCCATTACTTCTATGACATACACTGATAAATTGTGTGTGCTGAACTTGGTAAAGCTGGATTCGTAGGCTTGACTCTTACACAATATTTCAGAAAGGTAGAAACCAATAAACCTTAGTTTTTTTTGTTTTCAGTGAAGAGTGTGCATGAGGTTGCCTTCTCTAAAGTGACTGATGCGAGACTTGAGGTAAACAGCTTTGATAGATGTCATTGGTTTTAAACCACATCCTTCGCTCAATCATTTCCATGGTTAAACTAAGTAATTTGTTCCTTGGTGCGCAATCTGGTGGAGTTGATTATCCAAGCTGTCGATGTCTGTGCATATATAAACAGAGAAAAAGAAAAGGGGGAGGCGTGGTGCCTCAATTTATCCAGAGCTGAAAGACATTTCCCCGGTTCTTTTGGACGGTTTTGCGTTTACCCGAAAAACTGGCTGGGCGGCTCACTGGCGTGGAGCAATGTGAAAGCAGGGTGTAATTACCATAATGAATCTTCCACAGGAGGCATTGCCTGCGCGACTTTCATTCAGGGCCAAACAGAGGCCTTCTGCCTCTTCTACCAGCGCGACATCCGTCATCTTCCACCCAGCCCCGCTTTGTGGGACGCAATGATAAGAGATACGCCATTTGTGTGTGTGTGTGTGTGTATGTATGTGCGCATATTGGGAGGGTGGGGTGGGGGGGGGTAGATTAGCAGCGGCCAGTGACGACGATGCATTGGCATGTCTTCCGAGGTGCACCGTTGCCGGCGCGGCGGTAATTTACACACAGAGTACGCCGTCGTCGCGTGGCACGGGAACCGATGCCGAGAAAGGGGCCCCATGCAGTCCTTTGTTTGGCAAGGCCTAATTAGGAAACCTGGGCTTCAGCGGAGAGCCTCAACCCTGTCCAGAACACCACGCCGTGAAAATAAAAAAATCTTTTAACAGCACAATGGCACTAGCAGCAAGGGGTTCACCCTGCTGATTGCAGGAAATCTACATTCTATCTTTGCTATAATCCCAACAAAAGATGGCTCTGCAGCTGTTTGGTTGCCTCCCACGCTGGAAGGCTCAGGTGATTGTATCCCAGCAGGTAATCTGTTTTTGTGCTCAGTATCCTCTGAATGATAGACAGTGCCCTCTGCACACAAACACACAAAACATGTGCAAAACACAGCAAATCCCCAAGTGTTATACTGGAGAAAAAAAGACTGTTTTCCAAATCAAAAAAGTATATTAGAAGGTATATTATAAGTCAAGCAATACAGCAACTGCACTGACATGCTCTTTGAAAAGAATAAAATGAATAAAGTAATGATTGTTTTATTTTAATTCACTTGACTAATCGTGTGCTGTGATAATAAATTACAGACCAGTAACCTTTTCAGACTGTGGCCTACCTGCTCTGTAACAGACAGAGGCAGTGCTGGACAGGAGCCCTGTTGCCAAAGCACAACTCACTTTTACTGTTAATGAATGAATGATTTAGGTTGATGTAAGTAAATGAAAGTAAATGAAGTACAAGTAAGCAGTAAAAATGCAACAACAACAACAACAAAAAAAAAAATACCCGTAACTGCCTGTCATCCCTGTGTCCTGATGTCCTGTCAGGAACTCTGCTGTAGCAGCTTTGAGAGAAATGCTGAACTGGTGCACCATCTGTGCAGCCACAGGCCTTTACATGTATATATGCATTTATAGATATGTAAGGTTCCCTGGGTAAGTGCTTTGTCTGAATAAATAGCATTATGTAATCTAGTATGTATGCATTCATGCAAGACTGCTCCAGCCTGGAAAGACCTGTATTGAGGTCAAAAATAGAATTTGGCCTTATAATAAATGCAAACGTAATTAAAAACAGCTCACTTGATGAGTACAGTTGGAAAGTGGGCAATTTAGAAACAATGATAATGAAATTGTCCTTCCAGAGGCTGGTATCTAACATTGGGTGTAAGCATATGGTCGTTTTAATGCTTCTGGAAAATCAGTCGACCTCTCACATTTTATTACATCATTTTTGATAGCAGCTACAATTCAGAGTTCATTATTACAATTATTTTGTAGAAGTAGTAAAAGCTGGCCATGTTTTATTGCCACTACCCCAGAAGAAAAAGATTACCGATGAAATGGGACTCTGATGTCAGTAATGGGAAATTACTGGTCAAAGTGATTACGAAAATATGAAGATGTAATGAAAATATGTATCTCATAATCATTGTGAGTCTTTAATAATGAGTTACCATTAATGCAGGCTCCTGGGAACCAGAATAACTCATAACCAGGGACTTTTATTATTTAGCAAAGCTGTTGAAGTGGTTTGTCCCTCTCCCACAGTGAGCACTAAGGATGACAGTGCCATCTAGAGGTGGTATGTGAAAGTGTCTGTGATCAACAGTGTGGAAGCTGATAAAATACCTCTCCTCAGTTCATACTCCCTCCCCTGTCAAACGTCCCCCAACACATGAACTTAGTCATCCCAAATGTTGATATAGTTTGCATTTTGTGAGTCCATGATAAGGAATTAAAAAGAAAAACAATACATAAATAAATAAATAAAATCACAAAACATCCAGAGAAACCTCCAGTGTAGCTGGAGGGACATTGCTGAGTATTGGATTTGGAGGTAGCAGGGAAGCCATCAAAGCCCTCCTTTGCCTCGGTTTAACTTCCTCTTGGCTCTAGCGCACACAGAAGCAAACAGAACGAAAATACATGGGTCAGCAAGAACAGGAATAAAAAGCAGAGTTGTTTGTTTGATTTTCACAAAACTTTGTTGTGGGCTGCTGGGATTTTGGGTTTGAGGAAGAAGGACATCTGGGGCATAGAGGGTAGCAGAGTAAGGTTTAAATAGAGGGGAATCACAACCCTCACAGCAGGCATGTGTCAGCTGGTACACGATGCTGCTGGACTCTGAGGGGGACAAGCCAAACACCCAGCACTGCTCAGGCTAAGCCTTGCATGCCAGGCTTATTTCTGTCTGTGTAACCCTTGCATGAACAGCAAAGTATAAAAACTCACTCATTTTGTGAGATATAACCAGTATTTTCCAACCAATCATATCGCCTCATTGACGAAGGGCCAATGATTGGGGCTCCACAATTCCAGACCTTGGTAGTGAGGGTTAATTGAACTCATTTGTGAAATCAGGTGGTATAGTACGTGGTTGGAACGGACACCTGCAGAAACCTGCAGAAACCTGCAGACACTGTGGACCTTGAGACCTGGAGATAATAACCCTGGTCTAAGACGACGGCAGAGATTACAAAAGGATAAACATACACTACACCAAGAAGAGACATCTGACAGATACATCAAACTGTGCCTTGATCTGTCCACATCTGACTGTCTGGATTCTGACACCATGGCCCCGCCCCTTGCAGCCATTGGCTGTGTTTGAAAATCACTGCATCAAAGCAACAGTCCAGCAGCAAGGGGGCGTGGCTTTGGCCGTCATGTATCAAGGGCAAGAGAAGGCCTGAGTTTGAGTGGGGATGATTTGAGGATTCGGTCTGCCTGGTCCTGTTAAATCTTTAAATGCCCTGGCTCTGTGCACAGGCTCCTCAGCTGCAGTCGCTGAGCTGTGAGGCAGTGGCTGAAAGACAAGGCGTGCCCAAAAAAAAGAAAAAGAAAAAAATCACACATTTATTCACAGCCTATGAACTCTCCAGTGCATTCTCATGCGCAGGCCTGTGCCCTCAGCAAACAGGGAGGGAATAAAGAGAAAAACCCACAAAGTGCCAGCGCGATCCATGCGCAGACGGGCGACCGATCAATCATGTGCTCTCACAATGCGGATGCTGCACATCGAGGAGGCGTTCAAAGGCCGGTTCTGTCTTCCTCTGCCTTCCGAATGATCAGAGCGGTTCCATTATCTGCTGAAACGGCACGCATGCATCTCTCGGGCGGTCAAACTTAGCATGCGAATTCATCTCCCCCGTACATTGATTAAGTGAGGCTCTGTAGGAATTATGAATGAACTTCACAAGGGGCAGACAGGAAGATGAAGGTGAATAAGTGAATGAGGAGAGATGAGAAAAATCGAGTAAATGCAAAATGAAATAATGAAGTGAAGGATGAAGGTGTCGTCAACGTTGCCTCCCCCACTACTAGCAGACCCACACAACACCCACTTCCCTTCATTCATTGGGCCCATTAGTGGTAAAATGGCGTGGCCTGGAAGCGATGGTCTGACTTCTGTTGTGTGTTTTGTTTTCTCGTGAGGCTGGTTTAATGTAGCCTGATTCCAGATGTGCACAGTCATGACTGGGCCACCTGAGGTTGCTGGCTCAAGCCCCAGTTTAGCCACAACACAAACGCCATTGCTGTTGGGCCCTTGAGCAAGGCCCTTAACCCCACACTGCTCCCGGGGGGGACTGGCCCTTGGGTTAGCCTAATCAACTGTAAGTCACTTTGGATAAAAAAGTGTCCGCTAAATGACTGTAATGTCAATTTATCTCCATCAAATGAATTTGCAATGTTTATGTTTGTTGCTCGATTGGTCAATTAACAATTTTTTTTTTGGCTCTTGGATCTGAATGACTCACTGTTTGCATCTCATTGGCTTCAGGACACCCAGACCAGTGTCTACACATCCCTGTCAATTTAAAAATCTAGTTGACAATGGAATTGAAGAAAATGAAAAAAATCCTATTGAAATTACAAACATAAAAGCTAAGGAACAAAAATTACATTTCCAAGGAAAAGTGTTTATTTTATATAGACTTAATAGAAATTCAATAACATGCAATTACATCATCTCAGGGACATCTTTTTGTATTGTCAAACAAATTGCTTTGGGTAACATGCTGTTAGATCAGGAATAAAGAGAAAATAGTCAGAGATGCTTGTACTTTACGTTGGACTGTACATGTGACAATACCTTTGATTGAACACATGCAAAATATTCATTTTAGAGTAATATATTGATGCATGACACTAGTGAGGTTAAAAAGCAGATTCACAGGGCTTTTGAACGGTGTGTCCAGCTCGGTTTCTCTTGGTTTCTCGTTCACAGTGTGATGTTTTCCACCACAGTGTGGCATGGAACATGAGCTATGCCACTATGGACTGTATCTGATTAATCCAGAGCCTGAGGCACATGTAGCCAGAAATACACGTTACCGTGTGTACTCCTCCAGCGTGATAACCACCTCAGCTGGTGGACGGCACAATGACAAACAGAGGAGGCTGGCTGCTCCAGTTTTTTAGGAGAGCAGGTCCCAGTCTGTGCTCCACACAAATCAAAAGGCATGACTTTACCAATGGGACAGGCCTACAGTTATAACAGCTCTTTCTAAACAGGGAGAAAGAGCAAACTAGCAATATAAACTATAAAAAATACATGATTATGGGAAATAAAACCAAGGCGAATACACCATGTTTAGGTGCTTGGATTTGTATAATGCAAACATAAAAATAAATAAAAAATATGTAGCACAAAGTGAATCAAGGCTTTTCTAAATTTACTCAAAGCAAAACCTAGAGCTGCAATTTTTTTTTTTTTGTGGAACTGGAGTTAAAATGACTGGCTGTGATCAGCAGTTCAGTCTCACATCTAAACGGCTTAGGCACTTCGGCGCTTCGGCCTGCTCCGGCGCATCTAAAAGCCTCTCACGGTGAATAAGCTCCATGTAGACGCGACGCGTGTCAGTTTTTTTTTATCCCTCGTCTGTACACGATCCACGTTGTTTTTTTTGTTTTGCATCAGAAAGCCAGAGCATTAACCTGAATTGACAGACAAAGCGCCGGGCTGCCGTCTCCTTCCCTTAAAAGGCGGTTTGAGCACTGCGGCACAGACCCAGGTGATAGTTTTCCTATTATGGAGGCTGTTGGGACATTAGCCTGCCGAGCGTTTCGCTCCGTCTTCAGGGTTACCATAACGATTTTGCCGAGCCCATTTCAAATCAAAGATGATGGTTTAATCAGAGTGGCGACAGGCCGTGCTACTCTCAGCCCCTGTCTTTGGCTTGATCTTCACGCCACAGTAATTTTCCATTTTTGCTCAGTGTGCTCAGGAGAAGAGCCTCAGACAGTGGAGTGTTCTTTTGTCCTTGCTTTGCAAATGCTATTGCCTTCAAAAAAAAAAAGAAATAAAAACCTTTTCGAAAGTGCTAACTGAGGTCTGTGGGGTTGGGGTAAAGACGGTATATTGGGGTGCTGGAAGGAAATGAGTGGGATGTAGGGTGCAGGTCATGGGGCACTGGTTTTCGTGGTGGTGGGGGGGGGTTTGCAGGGGTTATACTCCTTTATTTTGAACGGTGGCGCTCAGTGTCACCTGCCTGCTGTCAGGCTTCACATTCCGCAGTCCTGCTCTGTGATATTTCCTGCTGTAATTACACAGTGATTGGAGGTCAGATACAGAGCAAATCGCACATGAGCACTGAATGTCTTGTCCAATGACACTAACTTATTTCTTTATTTTCCTATATAAAACTGCATTTCTGATCTTCTGATGTTCTTGCCTCTGTCTAACCCTTGTAACCCAACTCAGATCAGTTTATCCAGCCAGAGTCCTTGACTTTCTTATTTAAATGAAAAGATAAAACTGATCCAGGGTCAGTTCAGGAGGTAGAATCTTTGAGACTCTTGAAAGTGAATCCAGGCTTAACCAGAGCCCCAGATAATTGAACAGCCAGGCCGGTCTTGCATTGGAAAGCGTACGCATGCGCTCTGTGGGAAACACAGAGTAACAGGCTTTAGAATAAGAAATTGTGTGTTTGAAAGTGAGGTGCTGATCTTGAGTTCGCAGCGCTGAGGGTGACAGTCCATATTAGGGGTGTGAAGGTGTTCGGATAACAGCGTGTAGTATCTGCCATGACACCTCTCTTAATGATCCATTTCTCACCTCTTAAATCCACCAAATGGTGTCCAGGCTTCTGCTTCTCAAACTGCTTTAAGGTGTTTTTTTTTTCTTTCATATCCCGCTTGGGTCTCTTTCCCTTTAATAAACTTAGTGATAAATTAAATATTTTGGATTATTTTCCACAAAGGATTGGAACTGTTATTATCTGCCATTGTCCAAATACATCTGCATAGCACAAGAAATACACTGATGAACTGAAGTGAATGATGGCCCAATAGATGCTGAAATGTCAGGCAATAGTTTCAATGATCAGTCAGCCTTCAACGGCTTTTGTGAGCACAACTAAATGCCTCTGTAGATTAGAGTTAGTGAAGTTACTCATGAGTGAACTCCATGATCCGATTAATGGGTTACTCAAAGTGATCCACCCTGGTGGAGTTCATGAGGACAATGCTGATCAAAGATGTTCACAGATGCACTCTCAGAGCACACACTGCAGATGTGCAATGCACTCCTGCTCCACTAGATGGTAGTATCGAGCGAATATGTTTTTGTTTGATAAAAAAAAAGCTTCTCGGGTAATCGTACTTGCTACTCTGGGTAACTGTGAACAAAATTACACATTTTAACCTTTACGCTTTTTAATTTTAAAAGAAAAGTTTAAATAAGACTGTAAAAATGGTTCCTGAAATGGAGATCTGTCTAGGAAAAACTTATTAGTGGAACTGTTGATAGCGGACTGTAAGCATTACTATCTCCAAAGGGTACTGATAAACATTGGATTTACTCTTAAATGGTTCACTCATGTACACAGTTATACCCTTAGATAGGTTGGGTAGCAAACCATAGATCTGTAGCTCACTGCAGAGATTACCAAAATGTTGTATAGTTTTCAGCTTGGCTTAGTGACAAAATCTTTTATCGTACAACTGCTATCTTAAAGCGGCAACTGTTTTAATTACAGCCCCAGCTTTAAATGAGACTCTTGGAGCTTGGACAGAAGCATTTGTAATGGTGGATACAAATCACAAGCAAAATGGCATCCATTTGCATTACGCATCTCACAATACAGACTCCTGCCCAGAGCCCTAATGTACCAAATCTGTGCATTGATCAGAAACAAACAGTCTGTGAGTTTATCCTTACCATGAGATGGAAGGAGTCTGTTTGTTCCAGAGGACTCCTCATTGAAACCCTAACCCAGGGGTCAGTGTGGGTGCTACTCAACCAGGACTCCTCAGGCTACTTCTGCATTAGCGCCACGCAACACTGCACCAGACACAAGAAGGCTTTCTGAGAGTAAATTTAGAACATGAGAATACATAACGACAAGAACAGGTCATTCAGCTTGACTGGGCTCATGATTTACCCACAGTCTGGAGGGTACCCAGCACTGCATGCATGTCTTTTTCATATATAAACAATTCTTTAAAGTGTTCAAAACACACACTGTGGTGAAAGGTGGCTGTGTGGGAATTTTGCACGAATGTTTGCTCACTCGTCTACAATTAAAACCACAGTAGCCGAGGATCTTGGCGAGCACATCAAGTGATAAAATCTCCTTGCAGGTTGGTGGAATCTGTGCTCGAGAGTTTACGCTGTGTCTCATGTATTCCTCTGAGCAAAAAGCCTACACAGCACAGCCTGCCAATGCTCTCCGACTCCACTGCCAGGGAGAATCTGGACACAGCCCAAATTTAACCCTCTCCTGAATTCATTGGATTAGTGCCACTTAGTTTAAGGTCCTCGATGCTAATCTCCAAATCAAAATTTGATGCATCGATTTGGATCCAGATGGCATATAATTCATACTTCACCGGTTTCCAATCTCCATCCTGCAGTATATACATATTTTTTACACCCAAAGAAACCTTCCATTGAATTCCTGATATCTCTCTCTGTGCCTTTCTCTCTCTCTCTCTCTCTCTCTCTCTTCTCTCTCTCTCTCTCTCTCTGTTTCTGTGTCTTTCCCAGAATGCTATGTAGATTGCCTTTGGGGCTTCTGAGCAAACAAAGACAACTGACTAATTCATGCAGCAAATTCTTAAATGTTCCCAGACAAAAGGAACTTTCTGCAGCGTAGCAGTTGGTTGAACTTAGGCTGTTTGTTGGGGGAGTTCAATAAGGTACTTCACAGGGGAATTAGAGTCACGAAACCTGGATCATTCTGAAAGAAACTAAACAGAGCAAAACAGAGCCGCTTCTGGCCCCATCTCTATTTTGATTTCAAGTAGGATTTGCTGAAACACTGATCAACATGACCTCTCCTGAAAATGGGGACATCGGGAATCGGGAGACTTTGAATTGGCCTATTTACATTCACAACTCAGTTTAATGGTTGACAGCTCTGACGTTATTGGCCTATAAAAATGGTCTACATCACAACTGCTAAGTTTAATATCAGATGTGTGTGTGCATGTGTGTTTGTGTGCATGCCTGCATGTGTGTGTATGCTTGTCACGTGCATGGACATGTACATATACATTTTATGAAAATTATGATTTACATTATCATACATTATATGTTCACATATATAATTACTATAATGTATGCAAATAATTGTAATGTACCTTTGAAAATAGTGATCCTAAACATTTTCTTCAAGATTTATGTATGAATGCTGACAGGACCTGATTTTTAAGGACAAAACATATGATTCATCATTTAAAGTAGGTCTACCAGCTGGACAGCATTACCTTTTCTTTTCATTATTGACCATTTCTTTTCTTGGCCACTAGAGGGAGACACACTGCAAGTTAGCGATTGCTTGAATATTTCCTCTTTCAAACAAATAAATAAATACATAAATAAAGCCAACAGAAAATCTTTTTATGGTGACAAATTGACTGACAATGTGTGGTATTTATAAACAGAACCTGCTACACATGATTCATAGTTTTTGATCATCAAGTTAATAGAGGTTACGGTTCCATCTTACCAGAATGGCTATATTAGGGGTTTATAATATTATCTGAGATAGGTCATTAAATGTGTAAGGAATTTGTACCCAATCTGCTGACTGAGACATTGCTGATAAGCTGAATCAGATGCTTTAGCACTGAGCTCAGATGAAAGCCGAAATTCATACCAGCACCTCAAGATTTGACAGCTCAGGCCTGGATACTCTTCTCAGGAAATGGCCCATCCCAATGTCTTTTGGAGGTCATTCTGATCATCTCCAGCACTGAAGAGTGGGCACCATCTATGGCTTGTGTGCGCTTTCCTCCATTACGACATGAAGGGAGCTCGGGTTCCGTCCCAATGACCCAGCAGCTACCTCCATGCTCCCAGCTCTGAGCTCCAGGCAAGCAGGGAGGCGCTGTCATCCAACAGCAGACTGGTCTCATGTAAGAGCCGCACCCCCTTCTCCCCGCCCCAACACCCCCCCTCTGTGAGACCAGTGTCACGCTGGGCGTGCTCATTAGCAGGTCTGCAGGGGGCCTATCTCTCTGCCAGGGTGTGTCTCTCTAGCAATCCGCTCATTAACCCCCTGAAGACTGCACCACAACCAGCTACACAAACCTGTCAAAACAGCAGACACTCAAACCAGCTGAATGAACAATAAATTATACACAGTCTGGGACTTGGCATAAGACGTAAAGTGCGTATCATGTTTACAAATGTGGTGGACTGTAAGTCGCTTTGGATAGAAGCATCAGCTGTAAGGTCCCAATGTCCTAATGTCCTGGATTAAGACACACATAACCAACTGGCTTTCAACTAAATAAAAGTTAAACACATTTCTGTGCTTTCATGGTCTGTCTTCCTGCATGCTTCTTTATTAAAAGTGTTTGAATTCAGGAAACACGATGTACTAAATTGCCAGAGTACTTTAAGTTAATTAAGCATATTCCCTGTGGCCGCCCTTATCAGAAGTGACTTAAATTTTACATATAATCAATTTAACTTGCAGGATATCCTCCAAAGCAATAAAAGTCAAGTACCTTGATAAAAAAGTACAAGAGCTCTTTGACAACATTAACAGAAACCCAAGGCCCCCTCAGCCCAATAATGTATTTTATATACCCTCTTAGCTGCAGCGCTTGGTTTTATATTCCAGTCAAACGGTTGCAGGTTTTTTACTCCCTCTTCATTTGAGTTTGTAAATTTATGAGTCAGGCCTGCCATCTTGGGATGACAACAGAATCTGAGAAGTCTGAGTTGTGTTATGTCCAGCCAAGGCTCAATTTGATTGCTGTGTAGTGATGTAAAAACACACAATCACTGTACTTTTAATATGATTGTTCACCCTGATAGCAGGAGTATGGTGTGAGGTTCCAAAAACAAGCATCACTTATACCCTTTTCATTAATTAAATACCAATCTCTCCCTGTTATCATTGAACGGGTTTCTGTACTGTTGCATTTTTATGACAACAGAATGAGATGAGTTACCGTATACCACCTGTTCCTGAAATTATGAAATATATGTTTCATAATTTTTTTTTTCCTGCAGAGAGGAAAAGATATTTATGGCTTCAGAAAAGAGCTTCAACTCATGGCTCACTGAAGCTCCTCCCACAATGCAGCTTCTGATCAGTGAGATCTGGAGCTCTCTCTCAGTGATAGCACTATGAAATGATAATACAATACACTGATATGAAAGCAGATATCAGGCTGTTTGGCACACTGCTAGCACCACACCAGTGTTAGGAAAAAAGACATCTCTTGCTCCAGGTCTGCCCAAGTTCTCAAAAGAAGACATGTTGGAGTCGGACATTTTGGCTCTGCCACCACCAGCATGTCAACATAATTTTCATTTCAGTTCCCAGCTGTGGCCCTCTTTCACTGATTCTCTCCTTCCAGTCAATATCAATGTAAACACAGTCTGACAGCCAAACTCAGAATCATTTTACAGAAATTGCCAACAAATACAAATGAAATGACATGTAACAGACAGATAAAAAATGAAAAAGCTATGGATATAGTCATGGGTATACCAGAATCAATATTTTAAGTTCATATGGAAATGTTAGTCCATATCAGTTGTAATGAGTGGGTAAGATCAACATAATATCCGTTATCAAAGGTAAAGCCACTTGCACTAATTCAGTTTCTGCTAATATGGACCGTTTTCACGTTACTTTTGAACATGAAACATGGTTAACTGAGTGCCACACATAGCATACCTGAGTGCTATGTCTCCTACATATTTTATTATTGAGGATATAATATAATGTACTCTCCATTAAGGGTCCCTCCTGTTTCAGTGGACTGTTGTTCACAGTGTCTGAATAATTGGGTCCCTTGAACATTTTTTTTTCCATCACTTAATGGAAAAGTTGGAACATGACTGTGTCATTTCTCCGTCCGAAGAAACAACTCTTTTCTGCCCTTAGGGCTGATTAAGAATTTAGACCAAAGGCAGCATGTTTCCTCATAGCCGCTAACATAATCCTATGGAATATGCTTCCCACTGGAGATTCCTAACAGCCTATGATTGTCAGTGCTGCATTATCTTTGCTCCCCGCTTGGGATGTTTGAAAGGTCCAAAGTGGGCCACAGATGCTGGCTGGAATGCAGATTCGATGTACAACGATGACGGGCAACGCTTTGAGAGCTGTCTAACAATGTGTAATGATGTGTTTCAACAGGGTACAGCAATTACAGGAGGAGAGACCGGAGCAGGTCTGCCGTAAGCGATTAAAAATGTTTTCTTCAAAGCTTCAGTCATTCGGAATGAACCCTTATGCAGTTTGTGTAAAATAATGCTGCTTGCTGTCGAACTCCTTCGCTCGTATTGTGACTGATGGGCACATTGTACATTCGAGATATATAATCAGCCTTGCACTACAAATCAAGGAGGTCACTATGTAAAAAGCAGTGTGCTTCAACTCTTTCTTTACTGTGAAGCCTACACCATTTAAATGAATGTATTGCAGACATTTATTAGCATGTTCGTGTAGATCAATTCAAAACATTATTTGGCATGAATTACACACCGATAAATACAGCCAATGAAAGTGAATGTATGACAGATCTAATGATTGTGATGAAAGGAGCAGAGCTGGAATTTCAGTGGCACATAAAGACTTATGACTTAAACACCCCTCCATTGACGACAATAACTTTTATCGGGCTATAGGGTGGCAGCCATCCGATAGACCCAAAAATTATTTAACACAGTCATCATAAAATAGATTCTAATCTTGAGCAATGTATAGAGTCATCATGGCTGAACAAGACCAAACCTTTCAGGTCTCCAGCTCCATAAATAACGTGATAATAGAATTGTTCATGGCAAAATGCATATAGACTCAGGAGCATACGGTATTCATGACATGATGAATTTAAGAATAAGGTAAAATGTGATTACATGGTAATATACGTCTAATCAAGGTTACTGTTTCATATTTGTATAACATTTGTGCTTTTCATATGCTTGCATCTATTACTGTGAAAATACACACGTACAACTCAAATACACACACACACGTACACATACACAAACACACATACATATCATACACAATTTCCATTCACTCGCTAGAGTCTGTTAATTGAATTGCAGCCAAATGAACATTTTATTGTTTGTAATGGCGCAGAGCTGTGGGATTTGACCAGTCCTGTTCTGTGCTGCAGTCTCTCTGCTGCAGCAAGCGGAGGAAGTAAACAAACAGGGCTTCGGGCTCATTAGAGAGATTTCCAGTCTCCAGCACTGGGAGGGGTAACTGGGTTAATGATGTGCAACTAACGAGCAAATTAATTAGATGAAAAAGTGGAATCAACAAGGCATGGGGAAAAAAAATGAACAGAGGATATTGGCGGCAAACTTGAAAAGGTGCGAAACCGGGGGATGACACAGTGCGTCACACGCTGGGGGTGCGTGTGTGAGACGTGTGCTAGAGCTGTAGGAGGTCAGAGAGCAATCTGCCAGCACTGTAATCAATAGAAGTCCCAGTGATGATCAATGACACATTTCAATCCAAACGCATCAGCTGCTGCTCTCATGTGCAGACAAGTGTAATTGTGGGGTTACCGTGACTGAGCTTGAAGGGAATAAATCTGTTGGGGATTGCCCTGACTTACATATATCTTGGAAGAACTGAAGAAATACAGTTAGCACACATTTACACAGCTAGCACGTTTTAGATTAGCTATATATATAACCTCAATTAGAAGAAAGAAAGTAATTGCATACAGATATGACAAGGATAAGCTTCATCAGTTAAGTACCCACTAACCAAAGGATCATCCTCATAGAATTGTGATCATGGTCAAATCCAGGATAAGTAGGAAAGGATTATGACCTGAGAATGCTGTAATTGGCTCCACTGGGATGGAGGCTGATGTGAAAAAAAACCCCATCTGTCCCAATCAGTGGGAAAGGTGAGAAAAACAAAACTCTGGGTGAGCTCAGACAGGAACCATAAGTCGTGCTGTGCATCTGAGAGACTTCCTAATGGAAGCCGGGTGAGAGAATTGCTTAGAAAAGACTGTGTCGCGGCTCGCTTTGACTTGAGCACCACATCATGATTGGTGAATAGGAGCTTGGTGGGAGGCAAGCCACACCTGCCCCGATTTTCATCGTTTTCCAGTTTTTTCATTGGACTGTCAACTGGGCGTTCCTTGGCCATGCCTCAGCTCTTTTCCGGCGCCTCCTCATCTCTTTCACACAGCTGAGAGGTGGTGCCAGCTCCCAAAGCCATGAACCAAAGCTCCAGCTCGTCCTCGTCCTCCTGCGGCGTGGGTTTCTACCTCAGCCTGTGCACCACCTCCAAGGTCCTGCTCCTGCTACCCAGCCTGGTCCTCAACGTCTTCGTCCTCATGGCCCTGGTCTCCTGCGTCCTCGGCAAGAGGAGCAAGATCAAGAAGAACGTGACCGCCTTCATCCTGGGCAGCTCGGCCTGCAACGTGGTCAACCTGACTCTGTGGCCCCTCCCCCTCCACTGGAGGGCCCAGGGACGCTGGGTCCTGGGCCGGGCCCTGTGCGAAATCATGGTGAGTGTCAAACATGTCACCAGCTCGGCCTCCTTCCACTACACCTCCTTCATCTCCTTCTCCACCTACCTCACCATTGTGTGCGGGTGGGGCCGGGCTGTGGACCGCAAGGCCTTCCTGGCCCTCCAGCTCCTCTTCCCCTTCGTCCCTGTGCTGGTGAAGGAGCTGTCCCAGCGCCTGGCATACAGTGGAGTGAACCACCTGGATGAGGTCAACCACACCTGCTTCTCCTTCATCAATGATGGGGCCATGCGCTTCCTGATGCTGGTGAAGCTGGTGGTGTTTCTGCCCCTGAACCTCTACTTCTACGCCCACATCCTGCACACCATCTACAGGAGCGCCAAGCAGATGAACCGGAGCCAGGCTGCCAACAAGAGACTTGCCAAGATATTCTGTGTGATTTCTCTTATCACCATGACAGCACACATCCCTGGTAAAAACTCCATTTTCTGCCTTACCTGTATCTGACACAGATAAATGTATGCAAGGAAAATCGCAACTGCACAGTTGACAAAACATTGGTATATACTTTATGACTTTTAAATGACTTAAAAAGAGCTATATAGATTTGCTTTTTAGATAACTGCACCTGCTAATGTGGCAGCATTATCCAGTTTTTTTGCTAAATGGATCCTGTTGTGACTTTTTCTATCTTTAATATATTTTTTAAAAAAGATAGCTGACTAATTGACTAAATAATCACATCAGCGAATATTTTAACGCTAACGTAGGAACACCATTAAACATATTTTTGAGTGCCCAATTATCTAATTAAGTGTTGGACAGCTGTTGCAAGAACATTATCAGGAAGAAGTCAGTGTGAAATACGGTTGCCCCATTCATTGTGTCTTTCTCTGAATTACATTACACTCATTTAACAGATGTTATTTTCCAGAGCAATTTATAATGCAAGAGAACACAAGTGCATCCACATGAGTTATATGAGCAACAGTGATGTACACTTGGTTAACAACAATAAACAATTAAACAATGATTAAAAATTGAAGCCTTCTGTCCTGGATCACAGATTCTTATTGGCAGTGCTCGCTGCAAGGAAAACAATTATGCCATTGTGGTTCACTGTAAAACATCTTTAATTATTCACCCTGTCATTATTTAATACATGGATATGTCACCTTAAATCCGTGATTCTCCTAGAGACGTTCCCATCTAAAGTTTCAACAATTAAGTACTGGGCCAAGATTTTAGAATATGTCAGAGATTCAAAATAATACCTAATTCATGTTTTGTCTTTAATTTAATTCATGACACATGAAACTATTTTTTGGAATACCTATTTTTATGTATTTGGCATTTTTAAGAAGCCATCATGCATGGTCTTATAATTAATTGCTAAAATTAATCGATTAAATTGAAAACAAAAAGAGTCAAAATCATGACTGAACTCCACCTGCTATACCTCTATGTACCAACAGGGGGAGTGTTCGCACTTCTGGTGGAGCAGAAGGTCTGTCTGGAGGCTGTGATGGAGTTCCTCCTGGACCTGCCACTCCTCTCCAGTCCCATCATCCTGCTGTGCATGAACAAAGAGCTGAGAGACCAGTGTGTGCTCCTGCTGCAGAGAAGGGCCTGCTCCCAGCACAAGCCTTCTCAATTTTCCTCCAGCAACGGGAAACACAGGAGTTTGCCCTCATCTGAAAGGGAGATGCTGCCGTCAAATACGACGTGAAAAAAATGTGATCATGTCATCTTTACTATGTGAATACTGTGCCATACCCTCAGTCCAGCTAATCGAATTTACAGCCATGGTGTGCTTTGTACCTTCGTGTGTGTCTTATATATTTAATCAGAAAATATTTGTTTCTCATATGTTGAAATATTTCTCATGTTTGCCTTGAAATTATTATTTAAACTGTTTCTGATGATTGCATTTCATCAGAATTCCTCAGTGGTTATGTGGCGACCTCTTGTGGACACTATTTTATATTACATAAATGCATCACCATTTTTCTTAAGGTCCTATCAATCTACGATTTCTGTGGCTTGCACTGTTTGACATTCATTTTTTAATCATGCATTGTACTTATTCTTCAGGTTCAGTGAAACACTTGTTTGATGAAGGGTGATTATTCAGTCAGTCTGTCAGATTTATTGCTTTTAACTTAATTTGTATCTTAAAAATTTTGAAATACTGTTGAATGGTCACCTGCTTCTGTTAACAATGAAGCACTTCTAACCGTCATTGAGCACTGTAGCACATTAGTCTGCCCAATTTAAATTTGGATTGATGGAATTAAAGTGAACCACTAAATTAGCATTTGTGTTTGAATGGAGGACATTCTGATTTTCTTGATTCTCTCTTTTGTAATTATTCTAGGCTAACTGACGATCTGTTATAGATGGCTAATCAGCACTGGTGTGGTAGTGCAGACTTCTCTATAGGAATATGATCTCTAAAAAAAAAAAAAAACTCATGAAAGGTCACTATTTATGATGACGATGGAGGTGGGGGGCGGGGGTGGGGGGTTCTCGCAGAACGTGGAAATCTGAAAGGGGAAGTAGATTGTACATCTCATTTCAAATAACCATAAAATCAGCACTGCGTATATATATATTTGCTGACAAATTTGCAGCTGCGGAGATTGACAGGAAGCAAAATAAACACATGCATTAACTAAATCATATGCAGACTCCCATATCTGCATTAGGTCATGGTGATGATCTGAACAGACTGTGGTAATGCATGGTAATGTGGGTTTGAAATGCAGCACCCGGCATTCAGAGATCTCAGTCTTTCCACACTTGAGACAACCGAACGGCTCTGTGGGCAGCGTAACAGCAAGCATGGTGCTGGCTTTCTAAAGGAGCTCACTGGCTCTTTTCTGCCCAATTAGGTTTTATAATCCTTTTTGATGTGCCAGTCTATAATTTACACCTGATTTTTCAGGCACTGAATGGATGTGTTCTACTGGCAAGAGTCCAAGAATCCTGACTCAGATCAGTGAAGCAATAACCATAGCATATTACACCATTCTCATAATCTTCATCGAACCAGCAACACATACCTGTATGTGGGGACTGGATACAATAACCTTACTGATAAATCCTTTATCCTTCATGTATGTTATCATTAATGTGTACATTATGAATTATGTTAAAAATAACTCAGCAGGATCACAGCTGTACACTGGCACATGTCTAATTCTCTATGTCTGTAATGGTTCTGGGTCCATCCTCTGAACAGTATAGTAGGTCAATAGGCCACCATTTTGGGTAAGTGTGTCTAAGGAAGTCTGCAGGTAGTTGCCCATAAGGATTTCGTGTTCTAAGATATAAAAGTCAAGAGCGATGAAAATTGTAACAAGTGGTATTAAATGTTAATGCGTAGTCTCTGACCCCCTGAGATGCTATCGCTCCTCTAGCCCTGATACGTTGAAAGCTTTGTCATCTCTCATTTTAAATTCTCACATGTGAAATGGGCTCAGGCTGAGACACTGTATTGTGAGTGTAATTACAATCCTATACTTCCTCAATTTTACTTGGGAAAAAAAAACATCCATCTCATAAAAAAGAAAAAAGAAATCTCATGTACAGTTGTAATCTTCCATAAAGTTATAAAAATGATAATGAAAGCCATTTCCTGTTGAGCTGGATGAATTGCAAACATTACCAGGCCCAGAATGTGATAAGTGAATGGAATTCATATCATATTAATCCATCAAATGTAGAAAACCAAAATGTTTATGTTTGTGTTGATTCTTATTTTGATACAGTTGTTTTAATAAAGTTTAATTATTGGACCTATTAACACTTTCTTTACAGAATACAGAATCATTTTGCAAGAACAACAGTTTGTCTTCTAGGAGATAATTTCATGCAACAGAAGACCTTGTTATCCTTGAGAAATAACTCATTACATTGTATTAGTAGCCTAAAATACCTCTCGCTAATTTGTCATGGGCTTTAATTAAATCAAAAGGTTGACACACCAGCTAATCAAAACTGATTTTCCTAAAGCGGCTGCTAGAAACAATTAGCCCTGTTCTTTCCTGCAAGTTCACTTTTCAAAATAATGCTACTCCTACACAAAGCTAAATATGGCAGTAGCTGAATTCATGCATTACAGACCCAATTCAGCTCAACTTACTTCCCGATTTTACAAAGAAAAACGAGCAAAACAGAAGCAGAGTAGTGATGTGTTTCTTGCACATCTGTAATTATGTAAAAAATATACATCAGGATGGTTGGGAAATTGTTTTAGGAGGAAGCAGGAAACTGACTTTGATCCAGTCACACATACTGCTTCATTGTGAATTTGTGAATAAGTGAATTTTTAGGTCTGGATCAGTGTGCCGTGCCATTTTCATATACTGTATGCAAATGGAAAAAAAGTCAGAATGAGTCAAATGGGCTCATGGGTAAAATAATACAGCAAATGTATATATAATACAGCAACATTGAGATATTTGAGAACGTTTTTTTTTAACGTTATCCTACAATGGACTCTCTCTGACCAATGGCTCTTCATTGCTGAACATCTGGACCAATCATGTCTATGCAATCATACTGCTTAAGTTTCTGCAAGTATGTCATGTAAAGGCAGACAAAATAATAGTCAAAATCATAATCAAAATCATAATCAAGTCAACCCATGAATCCCGTCCAACATCAGACATCAGAAAATGGTAGATTAATAAGAATGACTGCTGCTGTAATCATACAGAAATGAATCTGCATTGGGATAGAGATTGATTATGCTGTTTATTTTGAGAACAGATGGCCTAACCCTGTGACAGGGGCAAGTCAGGTTGGGGATGTCTCTCAGTGCGAGTGCTCCAGGGTTTGGGTCAATTCCAAAATGTATACTGCAGTTCTGAGGTCAACTCTAATTCAAGCTTGATGCAGCTTTGGATTAAAAAAAAACCCATAAATTGCAACTGAGCTTGGGAGCGCGAGTTGAAGTGGAATTGACAGCTGTGAAATTTGAACTGAATCTAATTTTTTTTTTTTAATTCCAAATATAGGAACTGGAATTTTACTTAATGTATACATATGTTTGATCTTAAATTCAGTTTTGATCTTTTCTCTATTTTTATCTTTCTCACGTACATTTCATCTAACTGTGCATTATTATCACAGCAATTCATGCACAATTTAAGCAGTTTGTGGAGAGTTTGCTCTGATCTCTGAGCCATTCCCTGGAAAGCTGACTACAGTCCAATACTCCTGATGCATCTTTTACCTCTGACACCATCTGTGGTCCATCTGTATAATGTATGGTACATTTATACATGCTTGGCTGAGGATGCCTAATAATATTTCATTTATATTGCCCCCTTTTGGTTACATTAAAACTGAATACTGTAGACTACGGGGTGGTCCAAGTAGGATGGGCAATGTTCTGGTTGATAAAGACCCATGGTGTGGCACTGAACCCAGGTCACGCCTGTAACTGGCCATAGCATTACTGGGGGATGGAGCGATCTCTGCTGTCATCACATATTAGCAACCTGTGCTTAAGGCCCAGCTGCACAAGCTAAACTTTAAGGGCCCTCCACCAGCTCAATATCAGTGCGTTATAAATGGTCGACTGCAGAATTAGAACAGACATTGGCTTGACATAGCGTTTTTCAGAGGCAAGCTTCTGTTTGTCTGCGTGGTCCCAAATTGACAGAGAAGATTTCAGCGATGAGCCAAAAACACATAAATTGGGCACAATAAGTGAATAAAACCGAGAATCATCTTATTATGGGCTGTATTCGCTACTGAGCTTCCCACATTGTCAGTCCACGGTTCATTATGCGATCAACATTGGCTGCACATATCTCATTAGAAGAAGAAAAATCAGAGTTTCTTTGCTTCTACCTCTGCAGCACTAACCTCTCATCCCCATCAAATTCATTCAATTTCCATTCAACAGAGGAAAGCTTGCTTGTGTCATTTAGAAGCAATTTTACCCCAGCTTTTTTTTTCTTTTCTCCCAATTTGGACTGCCAGATCACATCTGTAAGCCTTTGGAATGTCTTTCATTGTGGAGAGCGCAGACTAGTATATGTCCTCCAGGGCGAGCGCCATCAGCCCTCACTATGAGGTGCTGAAAGAGCGAGCTGAGCAGTTACGGTTCTGGGGAGCCACACCTCCTGTGCAGCCTGTGTAGGTGGACAACAGAAACATCACCGACTGTGGGACTTGCTCCTGTGCAATAAGGCAGAGGAAACCCTGCCAGCCAAAATCCTTGATCTCGGGGTGATTCTATAGCTGATAGTCTTTCAGTACATGTAAGTCAAATCGCTATCAGACTCTAGACTACGGTATATGTGACAAAGTAGTAAGGACTGTTGAAGCTGGACATTTCATCCAGGAAGGTTCATGATTGTAAACAAGCTAATAACTGCTTTCCTTGGAAAAACTGGAAACAGAAAAAAGCAAAAGCTAGCTAGCCATCTTGCCCTAACATCACCTTATCATCTTTTTCTGATTTACAAAAAGATGGCCAGGAATACAATTCTTCCCTGTGTTTTTTCTTTTTATTTGCCTATGGGCACACGAATGTGGTCTTACTACTATGTTTGATAGAGATAAAGAATATAATGAACATAATCATTCATATGATATGAATACTTTGCAGGACTTAAGTATGGTTTGGCTTTTTTACTGTGCTGTAAGCTCGGTCAGGCTAATATGGATCCTCCGGGTTGTCCCCAAGTGTGGAGCAAAAGTGCTTCACATCACCATCACACACTCCTTTCCCCCAATCCATGCTTCCCTAGGATCCTCATTCAGTAATCATCTGCTTAATACGAGGTGTTGCTATTAAATAATGAGACTAATGCTCAAGAAAAACACATCTACTTCAAGAGATATGTAAGAGCGAACTGAAGACACGAGGGGATTGAAGCTTTCAGGGCTTGTTTATGCTTTCCCATTGGTCAATGTCAATTTATACCATGTGCTTCACGCATGCATGCTGCGGTATGATTTACATAAGCCCAGTCTCGTTATTTAATAGCCACACCTCGTATTGCCAACCACTCATATCCAGGTAACTTACGTTTCATAATAACACATTACATAACACATTTTTATGCAAACAATGTGTTTACATTTTTATAAAATTATATTTAGTATATTTTTAAATTATATTTAGTAAATATACTATTTGATATTTTCAGGAAAAAAAACACTGTTCATCATTTGTTTGTTTATCATTAATTTTTGTTGATTGTATCCCTATAATGGCCAGATAGGTGAATGTAACTTCAATACACGTCTTTTTATAATTGTTTGATGTGTCAGTCAAACTTGAACAGGCCACCTACATTTTTACTGTGTTGGTGTCTCATATTCTCCTTTAGTCCCCAAATATATTTGACCACAGCTGAGATCTGGTTCCTAAGCAACGGCATCCTTTGTCCACGTAACTATATTTGGAAACCAATTTACTTCTATTTTCCATTGATTGTTTAGAACTGTTTTAATTTTAGGGAACCACAATATGTCACATCTGCCAGTTTCAATCAAGGACTTATTCAACCTGAATGGTTAATCAAAAACTTGAAAAACAAATGACTCAATATAACCTGAAACTTAATTACAATCAATTTCTTTGTATTATAATTGAAAATACACCCACACACTGTAGTATGAAATATTGTTTTGAAAAATTAACAGCTAAAAAAGGTTCCTGAATGATTTTTATCCACTGAGAAGGACGAGCCATTCATTTGTGTCAGCAAAAGTTGGTAATTACTTTTACTTTTGGCCTGCATGATCAATCAACATTGAAGTTAATGCAGAGATGGAAACCATTTATTCTATTAATTTTTTTGTGAAAAGTTGGATGGTTGCTCTTCACTCTGTCCTCACTTCTTTTTTTTGGTATGCTATGTATGTGTGTGTGTGTGTGTGTGTGTGTGTGTGTGTGTGTGTGTGTGTGTGTGTGCACGCGTGCATGAATAATGGTAGGTGTATTTGCATATACAGGTTTGCGCTGCATAATGTCTGTTTGGGCAACGTCTGACCGCATAATACGTCTGTGGTCCCATAAGGTTGTAACAGAGATCAGAGATCCCAATCGGAGAACAGGATGTCGTGGATGTAATCTATTTAACCCATATATTACTTTCCCAGACACATTAGCTGAAATTCAGTACTGTATGTGTATAGTATTTTGGCTATTTAGTCAATATAGGTACACAACAGTATCTCATATTGCTTTGTTAATACGGAGTTCGCACAACGTCTAAATCACATAACGTCCTATTTTACAGACCATATCATGGACGTTAAGTGACGGATACCTATATACACTCAGAGAATTTTGTAAGGGAAGGTGTCATCACAATGAACACCATCATTGTGATGTTCACACTTGCTCAGAGTGAAGCTTACTGATGCATGGTGAAGTTGTACTGTACAAACAGTAGATCTTTAGTGAGCTGTTCTTTCCCAAAGAACAAGGGCCCATGTCTGGGGGCGTAAATGGCAGAATCGCCTCTCTTTCCTCTCTAACGATCCCTCGGTGTTGGCCTGGAGTCTTACGCTGACTGCAGACCGTACACTCTCAGAACCCAGATGGTCCAATCTGAAGATATGTGAAGAAGCTCTCTCCTTGCCCTCGGGGAACAGCACACACAGTGGCAGCCAGCACCGTGCCAGGGACTTTGTGGCTTCGCCATTGGTCAGATTCTCAGGAGGAGGTCCACAGATGACAGGTGACACATTTGACACGCTGTTTGAATCTCCAGTTTCAGCTTAGGTCTGCTTGCACCGACCTGACCGACCAATAGAAAATATTGGTATTATCCCAAAAAAACTGCTGCTCTTGTTGGCCTGAATTTCATTGCTTTATCCAGGCTTATAGTGTAGCGAGCACAGGCTCACAATCCTACACTCTGACCAGCACATATAAATCCTGGAGTGGACTTTACCCGGCGTCCATGTTAATAACTGTCTTGGTGCTGAATGACTGCTGTAGAGAATCGTGTGGAGACTTGGCACTCAGGCATTGTCGCAGACACTGGCCAAACACAACCTGGTGCCATAATATGCTCAGCGATGAGGCCTGGATCAGTCTGCTCCAGCATGGTGGCAGATGGGAAACTGTACTATGCATGTTGCCTTTGCCTAAGTTTACCAGCAGAAAGTGTATTATCATATGGGCAGCAAAGCAGTATGGGCACAGACCACAGTTTGCGTTTGATGGTCCCTTGAACTGTGTAACCCTGCAGAGACTACATTTGTCTGTCAAATTACACCTTACCCTGTACAGAAATAATATTCTTACTGTTTAAATGATGAGTAACTCAAATAAGATATTGTGAGCAATGTTTTTAACACATCAGGGCTGGGTAATGCTGACAGGAAATGAGGATACATGACTTATGGAACTTCACAGCAAAACAGTTATGGGGATATGAAGATACATGTGCATTTACTGATACATTCATTCAGTAATAATTATATAATATATAAATATATATAATTAAATATATTTAAGACATTAGGAAGGATTCAATCAAAATGTGTCCATAAATTTTATAATTTTATAATTCATTGAATGTAAAATGTTTTCTCTGCTTTTTCTCATACCTGACAAGAAAATGAAAGCTAATCTGGGGAAATGTATTACTTCAAAGAAAGTAAAAAAAAAGCAACCCTGTTTTTGCTAAGTGCTATCATGGAATGCCACCAATATGTACTTCAATGTGCATGAACATAAACATATTTTAGTACATGTAACATTTACCCAAGAACACAATTAGCACCACTGTAGCTCATGGAGCCGAATGAAGAAATGTCGCTAACAATGTGATACTTATCAGGAGACTGTTTCAGCCACACCCAGATTCCACATGGAACATTATTATAGAGGAAGGATAATACACAGTACACGAGTACTGAATTTTTATGAGGCTACATCAGTCTGAAAGCTTTGGAGACATGTCTAAATTAAATTATTAAGAAACAGCATGTGCTCTTTTTCAGTGACACAACTGAGACGCTCTCATATGCCATTGTAAATTTTGAAAAGGGCAGGCCTACAAACGTACTCCTGCTACTGATTCTTGTCCAGAGACATAATGCGTGTTCCCCACCCAACAGGGACATTAAATCTGTCATCCCGACACAATAACTCTCAGCCATTTGCATGCAGCGTTTCATGTTTCCAGCAGCTTTTAAGACAAGTAAAACTGAGAGGGTTTATTGTGCCTGTTCAAGCTGATTTCCTGGCACGTGCATCAGGTTTGTTTGGCAGTTTGCAGCCTTCAGTCTGAAATAGCCAATTATGTTTTTTTTATGTTATTTTCTGTGTCAATCATGGGTACAGTGGGGACTGGATCCCAAAGGGACCTATTTTCTATTGTAAGAATTGCCATACTGGTTCAACATGAAGGTAAGTGCATGTTAACAGTTAACAAAATTGTATTTCTTCTGACTCCTTTTAGCAACACATGGAATCTGATCTTTAGTTAAAATTACAGCAGACACCAACAGAGGGTGCTCTTCACTAATGTTTCCCACCAAAACCTATGGTTAAGACATTTTGCTTTGCTTATTGAATAACAGACAAGATGTTCAACTTTACACATTGACATGTCTGGCTGATAGTAAAAAAAATAATAAAATAAAAAAATAAACTGGGGTGATATTTATTTATAACTTAAAGATTCCATGAGCAATCACACAGGCAATGGAGTCAAGGCAAGCTAAAAAATTTCCTCCTGTCAAATCCATCTGTAAACATCCAGACAGAGTGCATAGTCAAAACATTTTTCCCCAGGGCAGCTTCAGGCTACAGCTCTTGACAGATGCCTGGATGGTCAGGGTGCAGACAGGCAGTGCCTCAAATGGCCTCCTGTTTTTGTACACCATGAGCTCAAAGACTCTGCCAATTACCATTAATCAATTATCAATTATAATTACCCATTAATCATATTTCATATTCCCATGCCTGTCTTTAAAGTGTAATTAGCCCCACCCTTCATGTTCAGGAGACAGAGGATCGTGGAAGTTTTGTAATGAGGTTGGAGCCAGTCATAAAGTAAATAACATGACAGATGAATAGATTGACGGAGCATTCTTTTTATTTGCACAATATTGTTTTCTGTAATAGAGTGGCAGCTGTGAAGATGTGTACAATATGATTTGAAACAAATAAATGCAATGAATTAATTGCATATTACTTTAAAACTTTATCTAATTAAAATTACTTTAAAATTATATTATACTACAGTCCTTAAAATAAAAATAACTCAGCTACTACAAACAAAATACATAATTCTGCACATTTTCCCTTCATACACAATATCAGTGGCCCAAAAACATAAGAATATGTGTGTGTGTGTGTGTGTGTGTGTATATATATATATAAAACCATATGTAACTCCATGTTAAGGTACAATACCTCACCATTCTCCTCTCCTCCCTTTCCTATATCTGTGAACACATAGGAGTTATCTTTTAATGTAAACGATAATGCCGGGAAGTACTATATCATTGTGTGAGAATAAAAAAAAACCTGAAATCAAACACATTACAATATTATTATTTTTCGGATTGTAAGTGGAATGAAATTTACTGTATGCATATGTATATGTATATGTATATGTTCTTCAAGCCATGATTTGAACATTTTTTTCATCTTTTTTCAACAGCAGGAGAGAATTTGTTGTATTCTAATGTGTGCTCTTTGCCTTCTTTTCATTTCTAATGTCATCCCCATGATCGATGACAACATACTGATAACAATACAGGTACCATAGAAATGCATACACGTTTCCTATTCTCTCCTTAACATGTATTTTAATATACCACACACACACATACACACACACACACACACACACACACACACACACACACACACACACACACACATTCACACACAATCTTTTCTGGAATCAAAGAATAATTTCAGGTCTCATACAGGGAACAGGTTTTGTAGAGAGTGTCCTCTGTTGCCTAGCAACTCCAATCCTAGTGAGAACTAACTTGGTGCTGCTGTCTGGTTTGTGAAGGTAAATCTGGGGGCAATCTGATTTTAAAATAGGTTCTTATGTGGGTGGGACTGGAACTACACATCACTGTTGCTGTAGGGTAGTGTGGGCAATCAGAGTTACGATCTCACCCTTTATAGGGAATAAAAGAGTGCAAGACGACAACAGCCTCATTGCGTTTCACCTGCATTCTCTATCAGCCAGCAATTGTTTTACCAACAGAATAGCTATCCAAACCTATTCTCCAAAGAAATCCTTTCAAATATATTACTGTGCATATCTAACCGGATCTTTAAATGTTATTCTTTTCAGTGGGCAGAAGGTGAATTGTTCAAAAAGAACCTCCTGGGTACAGTGTTTTTGCTGGGTACACCAATTACAGTACATTCCAAGTAAATCTCTTTTACAAGGCTGATGTGAATGGCTTTGGCCTGGCTAAATGAATTAATTCCCAAGGTTTTATTTAGTGGTTTGTTTTTTCTAGACAAAATGAAGTTGCAAACTGAGTGGGACATGAAACTGTTTCAGATAAGTAAAAGAAGGGATGTAACCCACACCTGAACCACTGAGAACGTGACCAGAACAGTGACCTGACAAAAACAATCGCCGGGCTTTATCGGCTCAAACTCCATTGATTTGTCCTCTCGCTCACATATAAAAAGGACTACTCATTGCCTTCCATATAATCAGAAAGAGCTCTACGATCAGGTTTACAGCGAGACCGCCTCTGCCTGTGTGCAGAGACATTATAGACATTCCCACCCACGTTATGTATGCTGTGCAAATACCACTTACTTTTAATTCTTTATTATGAAATACATATTATATATATATATGATTATGTAGTTTAATATAGGTTCAATATTCCTGCACTCTTAATTCTGAGGGAGTAGCCCATGGCTGTTGTTCCTTCCCCCTCCCCCTTCGTTTTCTCTTTCCCGGGAATTCCTCCTCTCCTCTGGGTTTGATTTTTCTGAAACAATTCCACACTGCCTCCAGCACATCACCTTCTTTCAAGCTTCTCTCTGTTCCTGCATTCATTAAAGTTTCATGCTCGATTTTGCCTTTGATAGCATATGCATGTAGCATGTCAGATTTCCTGAGACAGGGAGAGACTACATCACCCCTCTGATAAATGGGGTACTTTAGATTTAGCTTGTGGCCTGTGTTGGTTCCCTTGTGGTGGCTCTTGGCTCAATTAATTTGGCATTCTGGTTCATATTTTTTTTCTTGACAAGACTATGTTGTTTATAAATCCTATTTTTTTTGTCAAACAATCCGTGGGTATGCTGAGTCTCCATATTTGTTAAAAGAAGAAGTTTTTGCCATTCATGACATTTTTTTTGAAATCTGGACTCTTGAACACCTGGTATGAATTCTCTAAAAGCATGGAATTAAGTAACTTTTAAATGGCACCAATGAAATCTGAATCATACTCACGGTCTGTAATTGAAACAAAATCACAGTTTTAAAATATATTTAAAAATGTCATGCAGACTATCTACCATGATTTACAATTGAAAGGTCATAGACATTTTTAATGTGAAAAAATTCCAGTTAGCATTTTTGAAATGGTACCTCTTCCATTGCAAATGCTGCTGGCAGCTTGTGTCTCCTGCTCAGTTGGATGAGTCTTTCTAACAGCAAATTAACGGGCCGGATCTGAAGTTATTCACCGTCATTAACAGTATGCCTGCTGTCCATTTGCATAAACCCAGCCCCCCAATCTGATATGCAATTTACATTTCTGTTGGACCTTATGGATGGTATTGCAGGTTTGGAGCTGCACAGGCTCAGTCGCAGTGGATGCGATGTGAGACCTCTCTAGGGAGCGAAAACAGAGATGATTTCATTACCTCTGTGTATTCAGGCTCAGAAGTCTTAATGTGATTTGGGGAGCACTTTCATACTGCAATTACATTAAGATACAGTGAGTCGTAGCTCACGCGACCGATGCTAGGGGTGAGCTGCGCAGTGTGTGTTTAATCTATGCTCATCCACTCTGTGAAGGGGAGGTGGGGGGGTGCGTGGGGGGGTGCGTGGGTTTTTGGGTCCAGACCTATTCAGCTGTTGGAATCTGCTTCCGATAGATATGAAAGCCTGGCTTAACCCATATCAAAATGAGCAGGGGAAAAGATGGGTCACGGGCAAGAAAGAGGTGCGCCCTTAGCAACGGGTTCCTCCGATGGTCGTAGCTGGATTTACATCCCCACCCTGAGGGTCGCTTCGACTCTCTGTGATGCATCATTTCACCTGTTCAAATACAAAAATTTGCACCCATTTTCAAGAATGCCACATCCATTTTGAGAAATAAAATAATCATTCATGTGATTCTTATTCATTATTTACAAGTGGATGAAGAGGAATAAATATGTCCACTTTACTTCATTGCTGATTGTTACCATTCAACTCTTTCTCCTTCTCTCTGATTCATGAGTCTTGAAGCTCTGGAATGGCATTATGGAAGGTGGGAACTGACTCCTGATCTCAAGGCGAGAGGATAAAATGCCCCCCTCCCACTCACGAGAGACAGCATTTCTGAAGGCTCCTAAGTCACAGCTTTTAATGTATTCTGAGAATAATTCTGTCGTTGTGATTGTCAGATCGCTTCTTTATCCTGCTCATGGCTCTTCTCTGCATGCATTACCAATTAATCGTTCCCTATGTTTAATTTGAGGAACCAGTCCTGTCCTGGCACTCATGCAAACAAGGTATACCTGTTCACTAAGCTTTTAGCCGGGGTTCATTTAAAACACGTGTTTGCATTTTGTCACAAGTTGAGTCATAACCTTCATCCATTTGCTAGCACTCACAGGCAACGTTTCATGACAATAATGTATTAAGCATAATACAGGCATCTGTGTTCATTTTTGTAAGTCAAGTCAAGTGATTCAAACAAATACGTTTCATCGAGCCATCAGGTTTGACTTCTGCTGTAACAATGACACAGCTTAATAATTCATATTGGAGTTATGCAATAAGAATCAGTGGAGGGGATGATAAAACAGACACGTGTGGTAATCGATAGCGCTCCTTTCCCACACTCTGCATGAGTATGAAAGTGCAGATAGGCAGTAATTCTCAAACAGGAGTCCTCCTCAGATGCCGAACAGCAGGCCGACTGACAAAAAATTTTCATTTTTCTGGGAGAGAGAAGGGATAAAAAAGGGATATAAATAACACAGAATGGTATGTATGGTCTACAAGTCTTACTATATGACATTTCAGACTTTAAACAGCCACCCCTGTCCAGGGTGACTTCCATAGTTTATATTACATGCTATCCAGTCATACAACTGGTTATTTGCTGGAGCAATTTAGGTACAATTCCTTGCTCAAGGCAGGGAGACTCATACCCAGGAGGCTAAAAGTCAAAAAAAGAATGAGAAAAGAGCATGTAGTTTGATATTCCCAGTGTCTTAAATAAGATTGCAGACATTTAACAGTCACCCTTACTCAGAGTGCTCTCCACAGTTTACATTTATCACACACACGATCCATTCTAAAAACTGGATAAAGCGCTTCAGCTGAGGTGTGTTGCTAAAGGTTACAGCAACAGTAGTCAACCTGGAAGTGAACCTGCAACCTCTGTGCTGCAGATCTAATTCCCTGCCCGTTGCACTGTGCCGCCGCCGCGCAGAGCCTCTTCTGTTTTTGCACTTGCCCTTCCCCGACTGCAGCGTGACACAGAGAACAGATGGAGCGCTCACAGGTGGGCGACGCTCTGGCATCTGCTCATGGGGAACCTGGAGGAATCAAGTGGAAATTAAACTGAGCGAGCGCTTCAATATCGCCCGCTCTGTGGGGTCCCTGATATTAGCGTTTGATGGTGATAAATGTGTGTGCATGGGCAGTGTCAATGGGTTGTACTCTATACCACCCCCTTATAATTTTACTGTAAATGTTATCGGTTTTATGTTGTATGTAATTACTGGTCATGTCTCGTCATCGAGTGTGACCTGAACTTGCCACCTGAAGGTTGTGATTTTAAATCCTCAATACGTCTCTGCTGTCAGAGCTTTTGACCAAGGAAGACTGATTAATAAAGCATTTGACTCTGTATCAGTTATTATATATTTTTGCCTGTGATTAATTGTTTTCTTGTTAGTTTTTCTGTCATGTCTTCTCTGAGATCTGGAAGTTCCTCAATGTTCCTGGGGAAATCTTGATGTGTGGGGGTTGGTGGGGGAGGGACACACACACAGACAGTTTCACAGACCAGTAGAGACTGCAAGAAAATCAACAGTTTTGCCGACAGCCATAAACAAAACAAAACAAAACAAAAAATGGCAAAGGCAGTAATACAGCAGTTGTAAAATATGCATTTTTTAAACAAGTGGAATTTGCATCATTCCCACAATACCTTGGTAAATCTCAGTAAATTGCACTGTAAACAGAAGGCTTCAGTCTCAGACAATGCCTCGCAGCCTGTCTCTTCTACTTTGCTTACTGAATTAGAAGAGGGTTAAACATTTAATTTGACATCTCACGCAGTGTAGCCTTACTTTTAAATAAGCTTTAACAAAATAAACTGTATACATAAACAGCATCTCTCTTGGTCCCCGATGCCTGCACTCAAAACACAATAACACAGAAATTTCTGGCATACAGTAAGAGTTTTTCAATAGGGGACCACTACATGGGAAAAAAAAATGGCAACATAAATTATGTTGGCACCATTCTGTATATTATTTTCGTGTTCAGATTACAACTTAATTATGTGAAATGGGCACAAAGAACTCACTGATGACAGTTTGGCCACTGATACATCCTGGTTTTCTGGCTCCTCCAGAATACTGTATAGTGGTGGCTTCCAATGCTCTACTGAGTACTTAGAGAAAGAAATAAAAAATCAATTTTATTACACGCACACAAAACCCTCCGGATTAATTATGCTGCATCTTCATTGGAATTTTTATTTCCAGAATGGCTTGTGGGTTCCTTTTTTTATACACGCTTAATCGGTATTTATAAAGTATGATATTCTTTGTATTCTGCTTTTAATATTCAAAATGTTTTTTTGTCTAATTGCCATCAGGCATACTCTAATGCTGATCTAAATTTCAATGATGTGAAATGTGAACGATGCACTTAAAATCATCGCGTGAAAACCTTTTCATCAGTCAGGTCTGTGTCTCCCTCAGATTATGATTCAGCTGCTTCTCTCTCATCTCAAAACTTCACAAATCCATCCCATGTGACGTTTGAGCTCATAACTCATATCTCAATTTTTTGGCTGATCCTGCAAGATCTTGCTCTGGGACCTGTCAAATTTGGATCGCTGTTGTTCTGGGACATCTTATCTTCGATACAGCAACTCTTGTGGCACTAAAAATAATAATTACTGTCTACAACCTAAAAATATTGTGTATACATGTAACTGCCATCCCCCTTCCGTTTGCATATACACTCTTAGAAAAGAAATGCTTTCTAGCACCTTAAAGGTTTTTCATTTGTCCTGCTGGGAGAACCGTTTAAGGTCCATCTTAGATACTGACATCTTTAAAGGGTTCTTTATATAATAAAGAATAGGGTTCTTTGAGTACCTGTGAGTGAAATCCATACAAAAGAAGAACCTTTAAGGGTTCCCCCAGCAGGACAAACGAAGAACCCTTTAGGAACTTTTTTTTTTCTCTAGGAGTGTGGTTAATCCTTTAATTTAACTCTTCGTCAGTATTCTTCACTGCAGCCATATGACTCTTCCCATATACACTGGGAGCTTTCAGCACCTCAACACTGCTCCTTAGTGTTTTAGTTATGGATGCTATTGCCAAGGCAACTCCACCATAGAAGTAAAGGGGTTGTGACTGGTTCTCCAACAAAAGGTGAAGTTACCTCTAGGCTACACACTGTGAAGGAGGGAATTTGTTGTGGCAAGCAGAACATCAGTGACAGCACCTGTCTGAGAAGGACCCACTCATAAATTTAGTTTCTTAAGTTACAATACAGATCTGATATAACCTTGTAGCTAGCTACAAGAGTCCATCTGTTCATTACATGCTGATCTTTAATCGTGTTTGGCTTCCCCAGAAGCAGTTTGAATTAAGCTTGATTTAAAGCTGGTTCACCACTCAAATACTAATTCTGATTCATAAACACAGGGAAGATTTATTTTCAAATGGTTTTTGGGTGGTTACCAACCTAGACAATATTCATTAGTGACATATCACACTATGAAATCTTTTTGGTAAAAAATGAGTATAGCTTTAACTTATATCACTTTTAGTATTTAGCATAGATTTTAGTACTGAAGAGGCTAGAGGAAGGTTGCACTTCAACAAGAGGAATTCCACACAGACTGACAATCCCAAAATCCCACTGACTGCAGAACTGTCATTCTTGGTTAAACAATGACAGTTCATTTCTTTACAGTGCTATATCGAATAAATTGTTGTTGATAGAAATTTGATTGACAGGTGGCTTGTTCTGTTTGTCATTGAACGATTGCTCTTCTTTACGTCTTCAGTTTCATGTTGTTTCCGCTATTATTTGCACTGGCTGTCTGTAAAGTGCTCATTGAGCTGCTCCCTTGACAAATCCTTTGTGAAAAGTGCTATATTAAGCCAAACTTGATTGAGTGATTGATTGATATTCAACTCAAAGATCTCAAGGTTAATGACTCATATGCTGGCATTATAAGAAGCGACAACTCAGAACAGGCAGCCAGGCTGTTTACTGGTGTGAAGTAACCTTTTGCCGGGAGGAACAAGCTGAAATATGTTCAGCCATAAACACGGACATGATAACAGGGCTTTTCTGTGTCCTTAACTATAAAGAATGTAGCTTCATTCTCGGTTGGTCACCACTGCATGCAACCTGCTGAAAAACACTGGACACTGCATACCACCAGAGGGTGCACTTCAGGCTTTGTGTCACGCTCAACGGCACTGTGGTCAGACCTCGAATGGGAATGCTTTATCATGAGATTCAATTCACTTTGACTGTTTGCAGGACTCTACAGACAACCAAGCATTAATCAAAAAAGATACAGTAATGAAATTGCATAAGGTTTCTTGCTAGGCATATTGTTTTTGAAAAAAAAAAAAAAAAAAAAACAGACTGAAACAGCTGCCTGAACAGCTTTCGGTCTGTGACTGATAGTTATTACACAGTGCATTAAAAAGGTTCTGAAAAGTGCTCGTAGCCAATAGTGTGGCTGAAAGGAAACATACATAAAAGACCTTCAATTACCAGGGCAGCTTCAGGGTTTGACCTTAACTCACGGTGCCATCATTCCATTTAAACAAAACAGCCTCCACCAGACGCTTCAACTGGGATTAACTGCCTGTTTGTAAAATCCAGAGCCAACGTGACATAATACATCTGCTAAAGAGTCCAAAACCACATTACACAGCTCTGAATGAAAACATATGCACACACACACACACACACACACACACACACACACACACACACACACACACACACACACACACACACACACACACACACACACACACACACACACACACACACACACACACACACACACACGCCAAATGACCTCCTATTACAAACTATCCAGAAAATCAATTATGAATGTTGGTGAAAGGATTTCATCACAGGATTTTCTTTCCAGTTTTTTTCTTCTTTACTTTTTCACAGTTGAGATAGTATTTAGGTCAAAACAGCAAAAATCCTTTTCAGTCCCTCAAATTAGTGTGAAAGCTTAGGAAATGTAGCCATTTTGGCAGAAAAAGCCAGACTTGGCAGGACTGCGACCTGCACACCTGTGTTTGCATCAGCAATCTGTGATTTCCCACCTGAAACCAGGTGAATCAGGTGCCATGGGTTTTGCCTTTCACAAACAAAACCTGAATCGCACATGAGTTCAACAGCTTGAACTGCATGAATATGTGTGTGTGTGTGTGTGTGTGTGTGTGTGTGTGCATTCTGTCAATGTTGTTCAGCTTCTTCCATTTGCTGGCAAATGTAAAAATGTTCCTTCATAAGGTAATGCCTACCATAATGTGATCTGTTTAATGTACCTCCTCATGCATATGTTGAATGGTGCATAATATTTTTTACACTTTTTCATGGGAGTGCTTTTTATGAGGTTGCCCAAATTCAATTACACTGCCACAAAAGCCACCTTTATTTTAGAATTAAACTCACTGTAATTATACAGGGCTGGGGTTGGTCTATTCTCCATTTTGTTGTCCTGTTTCCCTTCATAATTTTCATCATGCTTTAAACTCCAGACCACTATTTGGTGAGATGGACGGTGAGCTGTTTGTCCAAAAAGGACCATGTGGTTTCTTATGTTATTTTTGAGTTGCACAGTATGTATGATAGAGCTTATTTAAATGAATAATAATAGTTATAATTATGAGCTATTTTTTAATTAGTACAGAAGAAATCATATAATTCAATTTAATACACACCAGCATACATACATGTGTAAATACATACATACATGCTATCATGTGTTATCATTTAGACAGTAAAACAGATTTATTGTGCAGTTATGTCTGAAGTAAAATGACTAGTGGTGATACATAAATGTAATAAAATTAATTTGAAACATTCATATATGCACAAAGTAATAACAGAGGCCAACATATTTTCTCATGTCCTTGAAACTTACACTAATCTTAAAATAAGTGTTTAAAGTGAAGCTACTTCAGTAGACAGTTCAGCTGACAGAAAGTGGGGAGTTCAGTCCATCCAATTCATTGTAAATCATAATTAAGAATAAAATAATTCAGTCTTTGAAAAACATATGTAAGGATATGCTTGCCCCCAGATATAAGTGCTTCCATTTCAGCATGATCTTCATTAAGGTACGAATAATTTCACAGAACTGGACCAAATTTGGCCTCCAGTATTATAACACTAAAAACCATCCACAGAAATCCATGACTTTTTAAATTTGCTGAAAAATTTGTTTTGTGTTTTCACTAAGCTGTGCAAAAAGGCCATTTGAAAGCAAAACGGTTCTCCTGCATCGCAACACATAAACAATTAAAGTTGCATTGCACAGCCAAAGGATTACTGCTGTACACAATATCAATATTCATTTGGCACGTCCTCATTATTTATGGCACTGCATGCATAATACAATAATGTTGTGCAAGCTCACTTGAGAGACGTAGAAGTCTCGCCCATACGATACTGTCGTGTAAAAGAATACAGAGTCATCGCTTGTGTATTTCCCCCGTTCCCTCCCATGGTGTCCATTTTAATGTGCGAATCTTAATCGTGTCGTTATCCATGGTTTACAGCCCAACCCTCTCCCGGTGCTCTCATCACCGAGGTCAGTGGCACCATTACTTAGGATTTGTGTCATGATATTATATCTGGCATTGTGAAATTTCCATCAGTAGTTTATAATCCCCTCTGCCCTAAACAAATGCACTCTGTTTAAAAAAAAAATAAAAATGCATACTTGCATTTCACATCATCCAATATATAGGAAAGGAAATAAATGAAGGTCCTTGGCACTCCTTGCTGGCATGTGTATCTCCGCTGGATGTACTGGAAGTGGCTTTTGTTAGGCACACGGCGCTTTGAGGTCATGCTTAATTTCGTTTGAGATGATGAAGCCGTCGCAGTCGTAAGCGTCATTTGAAATGCGTCCAGTTTCCATCTTCCTCGCTGTCTTTTGGGTTACCACAGTTGATTCAGAATTTGGTTGTTAAAAAAACCCTGAAAATATAAATAAGCAACATGAAGAACCTAATTTAGTATAGATCCAGGAAGGCTTATCTGAGGTAAAGACTGAAATGTCCCTTGTTGCCGTAGTCTCATCCTTTATTCTCATAGAAGGTTTCTGACACTTCTGAGAGTGCTGGAGGAGCGTTGTTCTCTTCAAACCTTTTCCGTTCATTATCACCCACACCGAGCATGTCAGTACAATGCAAATGAATGTTGCTCTCATGGACCAATATTTCACACCAGTAAAACACTGTAATCTTGAGCAATGCTGCTTCCGCCAGTAATTTCTGGTTAAATATTCAGTCTAGTAAATGCAATAATGCAGTTGTGTTGCTCCAAAGGACAATTGATAAGCATCGTGTTTTTTATTTGTGTTTTTTTCTAACCATGTTTTTTTTAAAATTAGCACCAGTTAACTGTTGTCCTGGCTGGTCAGCTGGCTGCTTGTTTTTTAGCTTTGATGCACTAAAGCATCATGCTCCATAACTCCATAACTCTCATAATTCCTGCCCTTATTATCACTGATGCAAAGCGGTGAGCATTCATCAAGAACGACTCACTTTTCTTTCATAAATATACTGCCAAAATAATGTAAATGTAAATAATAAGTGGATTCGTCTTTGCGGTATCGCTAAAGAATAAAAAAGGTTTATATAAAGCTTATATAAAGAGGGGTTTTCAAAAAGAAGCCAAAGAGTGGGTCACTGAAAAGATGGTTATAATGAAAAAAAAAAACATTTTATATTAAGATACAGATCACTGCTGATTCATTTCTGTAGAATAATTAAGGTTGAGAAGGGAATTACGACTATGGTAATATAGGTAGATAATGCCAATAAAGAAAGGATTCTTAAAGTGGTGTGTTTTACTACCACTTTCAAATATATAAATATTTTAGTGTTCACAACTCCCTCCATTTCACATAATTATGAATGATTGAGGTTCCACTGTACTGTGGTAGTAATAAATTAGTGATAATCTCGTCTTAAAGAACCTGCAAAGCATATGTAAGGAATCAGACTTTCTTTCCTGGTGAATTAGTTCTCCTGCATGTTGGTATTTCTCTATAACAGCATAATAACTTTCTGTAGTAAACTATTGCTGTCACAACATGTACTGTTGACTCCACTGGTGATCTGCTTTTTGCTGCTTCATTTATGGTATGCTCTAGGCACAATATGTTACAAGAGAAGGCAGCATTTCACTGGAAACAAAGGCTTTTATGCTGGCTTAATATCTCACTGTGAAATGTTTAAGTTGGGTTACCCCGGAGGGAGAAATTATAGGTGAACAATATAAATCCCTTCATTTTCTTCAAGGGGTTTGAGGGGGAAAAAAGCACTCCCTCTCTGCTTAGAGCATAGGTCTGGGTGCTGGGGGGTGGAGTGGGGGAGTTGACATCAAACACACACTGGGTATTTTGCATTTTATTTTTCAGTTTCTGCCGGTATTTTCCCTTTTGTTGTTCACCGAGTGCGTAGGTTTGTCTCTGGGTTGCGAATGACATTAGCGGTCTCTGTGTTTTTCACACTAGGCTGAGTAAAACTCATCAGCGCGGTGCCAGTCCAACCCTTCTGATGACCCTCGTTAGCGTTCATAATTCCATCTCTCTCTGTCAACAACAAATGGTGTTAGCGCTGGGATCCAGAGGTCAGCGGCTAAGCCAGGAGCACCTGCTGCATAACATTAGACATGCAAACAAAACACAGTGGTGGCGAAGCTCAGGGGAACATAATTATAATTTACAAAAAAATAATATCCTGTCGGACTAATGAAAAATGCTATTATCAATAAATCATGATCTAATGTCTTATTTGTATGCCCACAGGGATTGTGGTGTCAGGGACTGGGGTTATCAGTTAGCTCCCTTTAGGAGCCTCACTGTGATCAGCTCGGCTTTTCAGTTCACATTTGTGTTTAGGCAGTCTTTGGTGTGATGCTGGGGAACACCTCTATGCCTGCAGTGCTTTCAGCTCAATATGATGTCACTGTTGCTCCAAGCGTGTTATTATTTATTCATTTAATGGGCACAAGGTGAAATTGAGAAAGACAGGGTGAAAACTACTTGCGCAGACAGCAACCTTGTGTCTTTTGAGCCAATTTGACTTGAATCCAAGTACACGGCAACTGTAGCATAAGCTAATCTTAACCAAGCATGAACTATTGCACGGTACTGCTGGCTAGACCTCACCAGTTAATTTAAGTCAATCAAATCAAAAATATCATTGAAAATCACACCCATCGATCTAATTATGTACCAAAGTGCATCACAGCCAAACCCCCTCCCGGATATATGCAACCAAAAAAGCTATAATCCCACATTATTTGGCTCTTGGGCTCAGCAAATATTTTCTGCTATCTCTTTTCTGCTCGGTGACAGTGGCCATGCAATACAGAATGTATTATTTGACCAGCAGTGCTGAAATCCTTCCTGTTGTGTCTGATTAGCTCTTAAGTGTTTCCAAGTGTGCAGGAAATGGAATCAAGGTGTACTTTTTCCTAGATTGGTCCAGCTTGAAAGCTGTAGATCACGTTGCATGATTTTTCTGGGCTCTGATTTTAAACTTAGGCAATCTAGTGCAAATCAAAAAATGCTTCTATTGTGACAGCAGAAAAGAGAACATAAAATATTTGTGAGTAAAAGTGACATATCTGTCTTTGTATTCAGCAGGCAATATCCATCTATGCATTTTAAAATATTTGGTCATAGATTTTACATTTTTTCTTGCGAAACAAGTACAATTTCCACAGCAACTTCATTACACTTTCTCCTTTTTATTTATTTATTTTTTGCTTTGGCTCAGACGATGATGCAGCGAATGCACACAGTTGCCTTTCCTCTCCTCTCCAGCTGTAAATACCCTCACATTTCAAGCTCATTTTCTACAACAAATTAAATCACAGAGAGCAATCCTGCCAGATTTCCTCCGGGCAAAATATTCCTGATAACCTTGAACATGCGCCAGCACATGCCATCCCCGCCAGTCAATCTCCCCTGACTCCAGTCCAGAGAGCTTGGCCAGCATCTCCCACAACAGAATATTCTCTTGTTGCTTCAATACCAATTTGAATAAAGAGTGGGCAAAAAAAAAGATAATCAAAATAATAATAGCAGAAAGGCCAGGATAATGGCTCGTGACAATCAATCATGTCAGGCTTAGCTTGAGTAAACCATTGACTCGCTGTCACGTCTGAGGTATCAAACCATGCTAAAACGGTGAGGGGAAAACAGCAGAGATGAACAGGATGAATAATAAAACGAAAAGGCGGGAAGAGGCAAGACTTTACACATTCTTTGTGGATGGAAATATGGCAGCCGGGGCTGCCGAGAATGGCACAGAAACGTCAGAAAAAGATCTGAAACGATCACTAAACTGTTATAAGTGTTGCAGCCACTGGGTCCTCAAATGGACAAGTCTACAGAAGATGCAAATCTCCCTTCCTCAATGGGGTTTCTCCCTTTGCAGATTCCACATCATCGATCTGGACTGCCAACAGAAATAATGGCACCCTCTTTGATGTTACATACTAAAAATAATAAATAATGGCACAATTTGATTAAATTAAATAGCATAATACTGGCAGCAGTTCAGCTGTCCTCATTAAAAACCATCTTGGCATCTTTCCACCAAGGGCAAGTTTACAGTAGGCTTTACTGGCGTGGATAGGAATCTGGCCCGAACCCACTGATTGTCTGCTCCACAAAATGCGTAGCTTTTCCAATTAGGAGGCATCTTTTCGGATGGCAACTATCTGATACATCCCTTTGTATTGACAAACAGTACTTCATGGTGAAGTAAAAAAAAGAAACACTTAACAAACTGCTTGGTTTAATGACCTCAGAGGCTGATCCAGTTAATTGCAGCTCCTGTGTAGGAATTGTTCATTAATTTGTTTGCCCAGTAATTTGTTCATTTTTAGAGCAAATTACGAGGCACACTTTACTAAATGTGTTTATGGATTCTAATGTGTTTATGTGTCCAGTGGGTCTACATGTCCATCAATTTAAAATGTTTCAGTATCCAAACATTTTCCATTAAATTAACTTGATTGTCTAAAATATGTAAGAGACATTTATTTATTTATTTATTTTTCATATTTCCAGTGTTGACTAAAATGTGTTTTAAGGCAATTATGTGTTGGAACTTGCCCACACCAAAGCATTCAGTTGCAATCTGATTGGAAATTCCACTATACAAAATGGTTGTTGATCACTTAATCATTATTCCCTCTTTTATTCTATGCATCTGTATTTTTTTAATGGACTGGATATACTCAAAGAAAGCTAACTCTTTGGGGAAGTGCAAGGACAATATTTAGATCACTGAGGTTACCTCAGACATCCTCCAGTCCTTTATTGGGCTATTGCCTCATCACTGCATTCAAGCAGAACGGAACTGTTACATGCGAAGTAGAGCTAAGGCAGTAGGAATAAGGTTCAGCTAAACGTCTCACAGACCCATAATTCCCAGAGCACCAACAAAGAGCATCACAGTGTCATAAACCAGGCGTAATTAATGTAAGAAAGCACAGTGGCCATTCTCGTAAGTGTCACGGTGAATGGACATGACAAGAACAACAAGCTGGAGTGACTCTGTGTGAGATAGCTGATTACAAACTCGTGCTGCGGATACTACCATTCATGTGACAAACAGCGCAGTCCTGAATGAGAGCCCTGTACAAGGGTATATCTTTTCATTGGCACTCACTAGAGAATCTACCGTGCTTCACAGTAATGAGGTGAGACTTTGTGACATCAAAAAAAAAAAAAAAAACATACAAAAAGGCACAAAAAACATAGATCTCACTGTATCAATAGAGCGCAGCTCTCTGGCTTTGGACCTGGAGGTCAGTGCTGGGCAGGGTACTGCTGAGTTCACATAGAATCAACAGATTCAGTTTTTCCAGGAATATAATATCATTCTGTCCACGGACTCTGTGTCATGACCCAGCCTATGCTAATTATTTAGCATTTATAATTTAACACAGTATAGGGAAAAAAGGTCACGTGAGATAAGTAGGAGGCCTGGTTTTATGACATAAAAATCAGTTACCTAATTAGCATTTTGTTTAGAATAAATTACACATTGTCCTGAAATACATCATTGTAATTCATACCATTTCTGCACACTGTTTTCTATCTATTTCAGTTTGTGGTCCACTTCCTGCACCTTGCACCATCTCCCATTTGCTTTTATTCATATGAATTACACAGTTTCTTTCTAAATGCCAACTTCATATTCCATAAATAAATAAATAAATAAATACATACATACATACATACATAAATAAATAAGTACATACATACATACATATTCAATTAAATAAATAAATACATACATCTTAAAAATAAAACAATGTGAATTATAACTCCTGTACCTGCCTCTCTGAATTAGGCTTCCACTGGTTTCCCAGCCAATTGTAAACAGTGACATGCTTAGGGTTGTCTATTGAAACTGTCTGCATGGAGGAGAATGTCAATGATCATAACTTCATTCACTCAATTTACTCACTCTGCCGTTGTCTCTCATTCGTCAGACTGGAGCAGCACCCCTGCCTGAATGTGTGCGTTCCTCTTGTCTGGAAGCTGTATCTTAAACAAAAAGTAAATAACTCTCTCTAATTGTAAATTGGAAGATATTAAAATGTCAATCATCCTTGACTGAAAATCCAATTACTTCACAACCCCAGCAAATTATATTCACATTACTAGGGCGTTCCTGGTTACTCATTTAGTAAGCATATGGCCTCTGTTATTAACTGAAGACTGTTTTCTTTTTTTCTTATTTCTGGTATTATTTTCTGAGTGTGCGTGTGTGTGTGTATGTGTGTGTGTGTGTGTGTGTGTGTGTGTCCTTGTGTGTCACTCCCCAGTCACAGACATAGGTACCTCATTCGTCAAAATTTGAACTGGCATGCCTGTCCTGCAGCAGTTAAGGGGCAGGAAAGCATTAAAATATGGTACATCTGAACATAAAAATAACAATAACACATCTATAATATAAAGCTGTTTTACTGGAATGATTCTGATATAAGAAATGATGAGCTTTTGCAGCAATACACCATGGGATTCCTGTGTTGAAGATTCCATGAATATAAACTGTTTAAGACAAAAATTATAATCCATGAGTGGTTTGTACCATGAGGAAGTGTCACACATATGAATACATTTTTCTGCATACAAAAGGAATATCTTATCTTATCATATCTTATCTTTGAACCGCATGAAAATAAATACATTAATTAAAAAAAAAAAAAAAAAAATTAAAAAAATAATAATGATCTCGTCTCTGGTTTTGTGTGTGTACGCCTTCAGATTTCCTTGAGGAAGCAAAAGCAGCGGTCTGTTTGGAGAAAGCATGCTGTGTTCCTCCCCCACCTGTGAAGCCCTGCTCGCTGACATTGGCGGTGCGGCCGGGGATCCCATCTGCTGCTGGCGCTGACAGGAGGAAACCTGCTAATTAGCTCTCTCTGTAAAGGGGCCTGGTTGTGTCAAATACATAGCCCTCATTAAACACATTCAGAGGAAAACGGGAGCAAAAACACAGGAGATATAATGCTCTAATTCCTTTCTTTATGAGAGGCGGGGAGGCATGTTGTGCTCCGTGCATCAGGTGCAGTGGATATACTTCATTTGAAAGGGAAAAATGAAACGTCTACATGTAAAATACCAGAATGTGAAACACTGTATGCATCTGAAGCCATGATCTGCTTCATTGCACTGTGTCTTCCATTTGTTAGGGGCTCAAGTCTGGCTCGTTGCAGAGATTCCCCCTCCCATAGATCTGCATTATGAAAGAGAGGGATAAGCTTCAGTTGAAATGCACTGGATTAAGTGAATCCCGCAAAGGCAAAAAAAAAAGCTCAACTAGAGGAGCTTCACAACAAGGGCAGAGTGTGAACTTACACCTTGAGAGCCCTTATCCAGTCCCACAAGTGTCCAGTGGAAAGAGCGCGGTGTTCTCTCCTGTTAAAAGCTGACACAATTCTGCAGGGGGATTCAAGGTAATGGTGCAAGCTAAAATTGGAAATATAAAAAGGGACAGTGTAGCGTAGAAAACAGGCAGAGACCATACCCTTACAGTCCTCCATGCGCACTCCCAGGCCTCCTCCCGCGGTTGTTTGAGAAGAATTGGAATGGCAGGGACAGATGCTTCACTCCACAGCGTGAATGCGCTGCGCGCCGTTTGGTGGGGTGTGCGCTTTTGACTTCCATGTTGCTAAATAATAAACAAACTGCTGCACTCTGTTCAGGGGGGAAATACACACGCAGGCTGGAAAGGCCACTAAGTGGCTCAGAGCTCGTGCGCGGCCCGAGCGATAGTCCAGACTCCCGTGGGACGGAGCCGCTTCCAGTCGACACCGCACACAAGAGACGTGCAGGGGGCGCCAGGGCCTTCCCACTCAATGATTCAATTTGCCTCTTTATCCCACGTGCCATCCATTCCCATCCAGCCTCCTGCCACTGCACCCGTCTCTGCCACATTGACACACAGCCACATCACTAGTTTCCTTGTGGGGGGGTGGTATGACAAGGAGAGACATCCAACCAATCAAATGCAGCTGGAAGCGGTTGAACGGTGACGTCCGCCCATCTTCCGGAGCAGACTATGCGATTAGCATTCTGTAAAACTCCCCGCAGACTTCCAAACAATAAATATGTAAATCCGAACATAGCAGCAGAGCTTGTTTTTTCCTCCTTTTTTTCTTCATTCTTTCTTTTTTTTTTGCCCAACGCCATCAACTGTAGTGTGAGTCAAGTATCACTTCAGCATAAACAGAGTGATAGTGAACAGATTGGAATGCCTTTTACTGACAGAGTTGTGTAATTTAAACCATCACGTTATCGTTACCTGCAGTGGGCAATCATTTTCCTGTCAATAACGCAGTTATTCTTTCAATGTACGGTACTGCTACCAGCACGCTTTCATCTTTAAAAACGTCGATGTGAATGTGAGTTTCTTTTTTTAATCAGAAAATGTATGGTTAGGATTTTTATTTTGTGCCATGGTGTGATACAGGATGCAACTCATGGCTGAAATGTCTTTTTTCTCTCTCTTTCTGTCAGATCACATCCGCATTTTATATTCAACTCCTTCTCTTTTGAGGGCTACCTTCAAAATTCATGCGCCTGAAGTAAGGTATTTTCTGCACAGAAATGTCAAAGATTCTTTCTCTTTTGGAAAGCCCCTCAATAGTGTGACATGTCACATTGTTAACATCTGAATTATTAATACATTGCATGAAGTGACAGTTTTGTTCACTGGGCTTATCTACACTTGAAAAACGTTGCAGTGATGCCTTCTTTCAGTCCCGCACTGCTTCAATAGAACCTTTTATTTATTTATTTTTCGATCACATTACATAGTTGTTAATATTTATTTGTATATATATATATATATATATATATATATATATATATATATATGTATACAGGGGTTTGTCAAAATAATAGAAACATCACAAAAACAATTAGTTTCAACTGATAAGAAGTTGGATGGTCCATTGCCTTCAGAGCAGCTTTTGTCCTTCTTGGAATACTATTACACAAATTTTGAACTGTTTCTAGTCTGTGGTGTGATTGTGAGAGCCGTGGAAGGTGTTCCACACCATCCTGTTATTCACAACGCCAGTTTTAATCCATGTGAATGTGGGCCGTGTTGTTTTTAGAAGCAGGAGACCTTTTGACCTTTTGGAGGAAACCACCCCTGCAGCCAGTTTTACCTGGTCACCTATGATGGCTTCGAATTCCTTGTGAGGATCATGCAATGTAGACTGAAAACTACCTTAAGCTTAAGACTAAACCCATCCAGGTGTAGTTAAAAAGAGTAAAAAGGTTACTCCTTAAACAAGGTTATGCATTACTGTGTATTGGCCTTGGTCACAATCAATTTCCAAATGGCAGCCCTTCATAAATCTTATGATGCAAAATTTCGTTGAGTCAGGAGGATGTTGATTCAGTTCCCTGATAAGCTTTGAAGTTGATTTGTGGTTTTTAGCAACTGTCTTGATGAGAGTCTATCTATCTGTTTCAGCACACTTCAACTGTTCCACTTTCCTGGGACAATTTGTACTAGTTTGCTAATATAAGTATTGACATTAATTTTACACGTGAGCAAACAAATTTTAAATTGTGATTTAGTGAATTCAGAAATAGTCCTTTTCTTTTGCTATTTCTATTGCTTTGGCTACATTCTGCACCTATAAGCTGCAAACTACAATACGCCATGCATAGAACACAGAAACTGTATGGAACGGCAGGAGTGGTAAACAGAGGCTGAACGCTCTGGACCATTAACCCCCCTGAATGCTGCATATTTTTGTATATGCAAGGGCATGGAGCACTTTACATCTGTTATAACGTTGTCACTATCAAAATATAGGTGCAGCATTAAATAAAACTGCATTTAAACAAACCTTTACCCAAATACATAACTAAAATCATTAAAGTACATACCTACAACATGAAGGTGGTTACTGTGCCTTGTTAACTGGCATGCCATTTGTACATGTTTTTTACTCTCAGAAGGTTAGCACAGTTCCCTGACAGGGGCACAAGTTCCATATAACTGTAGTGCACTTTGTCCTTAGTTTTGAGAGAAAAAGGTATGCATTACATTTTAATGCTCCCCCACTCCCTCAGAACCTAATCAATCCCTGGTTTAATTGGTCAAAAACTTCCCTCCATCTTCCCTTCAGCTGGTGTGTCGTGATCATTCCTGCACAAATGGCTGTCATGCATCACCCAGGTGGATGCTACAAGTTTGTGTTAGTTAAGGCTAATTTTCCCCCTTCACTGCAATGCACTTTGACATCATGAGATGAAAAACACTATGGGAGGAATTTAGACCTAAGTGTATTTTCGACATGGTGTGACATTCTTGATGAGTTACAAAATGTGTTTGTATTCATTAAAAAAAAAAATTTAGGAAATAATTACCTACCACCCACTATAATTCATTACTCAGAACAAATAACAAAAACAAAAGATTTTTATCACATTATATATGTAGCTTGCCCTTCTTGCTCTTTATTTGTTCATTTTGTTTAACAGATTTTTTTTTCTTCAGTAAACTGGAAACCTGTTTGTGTATATTTCTTATTTAAAATGAGAAAATGGGATGAATATATAATTATATTAAATATAAAGATTATAATAGAAATGCATAATTCTTATACTTAATTTTCAAAATGTGTCAGTGTAGACTTTGCTGATGGAACAACATACTACACACATAACTGTGCAAAAGTTTTAGGCAGGTGTGAAAAAAATGCTATAAACTAAGAATGCTTACAAAATGGAAGTGTTAGTTTATTTTCATCAATTCACAAAATGCAGTGAATGAACAGAAGAGAAATCCAAATCAAATCAATATTTGGTTTGACTTCCCTTTGCCTTCAATACAGCATCAATTCAGTTTTTGAAGGAACTCTGCTGGTAGGTTGTTCCAAACATCTTGGAGAACTAAGCACAGATCTCCTGTGGATGTAGGCTTCTTCAAATCCATCGGTCTCTTCATGTAATCCCAGACAGACTTGATGTACAGATCATGGCTCTGTGGGGGCCGTACCATCACTTCCATGACTTCTTGGTCTTTACGCTGAAGATAGTTCTGAATGACATTGGCTGTATGTTTGGGGTCATTGTCCTGCTGAAGAATAAATTTGGGGCCAATCATACACCTCCCTGATGGTATTGCATGATGGATAAGTATCTGCCTGTATTTCTCAGCATTGAGGACACCATTAATCCTGACCAAATCTCCAACTCCATTTGCAGAAATGCAGCCCCAAACTTGCAAGGAACCTTCACCAAGCTTCACTGTTGCCTGCAGACACTCATTGTACCGCTCTCCAGCCCTTCGGCAAACAAACTGCCTTCTGCTACAGCCAAATATTTCAAATTTTGACTCATCAGTCCAGAGCACCTGCTGCCACTTTTCTGCACCCCAGTTCCTATGTTTTCATGCACAATTGAGTCGCTTGGCCTTGTTTCCATGTTGGAGGTGGGGCTTTTTGGCTCTCCATGAAGATCACTTCTGGCCAGACTTCTTCTGACCATAGATGGGTGTACCTGGGCCCCACTAGTTTCTGCCAGTTCTGAGCTGATGGCACTGCTGGACATCTTCTGATTTCGAAGGGAAATAAGCTTGATGTGTTTTTCATCTGCTGCACTAAGTTTCCTTGGCCGACCACTGCGTCTACAATCCTCAGTGTTGCCCGTTTCTTTGTGCTTCTTCAAAAGAGCTTGAACGGCACATCTTGAAACCCCAGTCTGCTTTGAAATCTTTGTCTGGGAGAGACCTTGCTGATGCAGTGTAACTACCTTGTGTCTTATGGCTGTGCTCAGTCTTGCCATGGTGTATGACCTGTGACATGAAACTGTCTTCCACAACTTCACCTTGGTAGCAGAGTTTGGCTGTTCCTCACCCAGTTTTAAGCCTCCTACACAACTGTTTCTGATTCAGTTAATAACTGTGTTTCAACCTATATGTAAAATTGATGATCATTCGCACCTGTTTGGTATAATTGGTTGATCATACACCTGACTATAATCCTACAAACTCTCTGACTTTGCGAAAGTGTACCTATAAGAAATTTATGTTGGTTTAAAGGCAAAGGGTAGTAACAACAAATATTTATTTGATTTAGATTTTTCTTTTGTTTGCTCACTTTGCATTTTGTAAATTGATAAAAATAAACAATTATTATTTATATTTTTGAAAGCATTCTTACTTTACAGCATTTTTTCACACCTGCCTAAAACTTTTGCAAGGTACTGTGTATATATAGGCTGTTTCACCACAACATGACACTGTTTACCAAAACAGAAATGTCATCTCATACAAACTGCACGTTTTTGATGCATAAAGACATTAAATCCAGACAGACACTGACTTCCCTGTTCCAGTCCCCTTCAAGTCCACTTTGGAATGTTAAACTCCCCTTATGTTATGGTCACACTAAAATCGGCCTAACAGTGCGAATTGTGGGCAGAGAAATAGATTCTGTTAATTCAGTTAATTCGGGCATGCATGATTCCATTGTAGTTTTCATCAGCTGATGGTAACATGAGATAGCAACATAGGCTAGCTATCGATACATCTAACGTTAATATCGATATCAAAAGGTATCCTGGTCATATGCGGCTCCTTTGCTAACATACTCTGGTCATATGCGGCTCCTTTGTAAACATACTCAACTATTTTAAAATACATGGCAAACAAGATAACTTCCTGTTTGATTAGCTAGCTGGTGATCATTGTCTCCTCCATTTTGATTGTACTGTTTGACAGTTTGACTTGAACTACAAGAGACAAACTGACACGTCCCTCAGGGTTCAAACAGCAGCTCTTTGATTGGTCAAACAGGGGCAGATTTGTGTATTCGGGTGGTCAAAGTTCACCGCAGTTGAATCCGGGGTGTAAAACAGACCCTGCCCCGCGTCAAGAGCAGAGCAGAATTCTGCTTACGGAAGTGTTGACAGTTGACGCCACCTTCCATTGACCCGAATAGAAATTTGCACAGATTTTTCCCATTGGAAGCTAAGTGTGATCGTTGCATTAGAGAGTTAACAGTCCACCATGGACTGTTTACGTCCCCCCAGAGTGTTCAAATCCACCTTTGAGAGTTTGAGTTTTGTTGGAATGTTCATGTATGGGCTTGATGCAGAACCAGATCCTCTGAAGACTGTAGGCAAATGAAGGGTCGAGATGGGCCAGTTGTCATGATGTCCTAATGCTCCTCTTATGTTATTATTTGAATTACCTTTCTGCAAAGGTGAATGCCAAGGCTGACTCGTCTTTATATGCTAGCAAAAATCTCAACTCCATTTGAAAGTTTTCTGATAACAGGTACATACAGAAAAAAGAAAATAAAAAAACTCTTACACAATTACAAACTACTTCATTCCTTGCATGCTGACATGAAGTGTTCAGAATCTGAATGAGAAGCTTCTGAATCAGAGCTGCCCTTAACACTTCCATCCCCATCACAACTGACTTTTCACACCTGCCCCTGAAACAGATGACAGCAATGAAGAGTTATTGATGTTTTATATGAATTCCAGAGACTTGTGTGAGCCCATCCTTAATGCACAAGGCATCTTAATTGTTGATATGGTGCCTTTTCAAAGTAATAATAAAAAAAAAAAAAAAACACCAGTAGAGATGGAAATGAATACATCTCATACAAGCTAAAGCAAAAGGACACCACTGGCAAGTGGTGGTGGTCCACTGTAATGCATGATGTGTCAGAATATCTCACAGTTCACCAAGTGGAAATATGAAGAATTATTTTCTTTGCAGAGAGATGAGCTGAAAAAGACAACAAAAAACATATTAATTCAGAATCAAATTGAATGTTAAATTAAATCCCCGTAAACCCTGAATAAATCAGTGCAGGCACTAGGGAGAGACAGACAAAAATGTTTGTTTCACAGCAATTTAGTGTTTCTAATAAACCTTTTTCATATTTGAAATCCAATTTCACAGGAATGTGAATGGTGAGATGTAAATAATGGCGTGAGTCATGCCTTTGAATACTATTGAGAGTACTATTAATGTATTAATTGAGCGTAAAGTTTGAATTTCTTTTTTATCCGATTCAAACTTCTGCTAAGATCCACGCAGAAATAGTATTTCACCTGTAAAAAGACGAGAGAAAAAGCAGCGAGGTATTTCACGATTTTATTCACAACATCATCGCCGATTCAAGGCTGTTGTTTTGACACTTTCATGCCTGTTGTAATCTTTGTATTGACATTCCGATAATTTGTCTTGAGAGATTCAATGTTTGGATTGGTATTTGATCGATACCTCATTTGTGTATGACGATGTAGAAAAACAGTGTAGATGTGTTACATTTAATAAATGCTCTATTTTGTCTGTTAAACCTATGGACACATTAAAAGTCAGTGAGGTTCATTTCGTTCATTTTCCCCTGATGTCTGAAGTATCATTCCAAATATTGGAATAGCTACACGATGTTAAAATCTGAATGAAATCGCCTTAGCGCAAGAATATTTCGGATAGAATAAAGGACACGCACCTTTAAATAATATAATTGCTCGGCAGATCGTGTGCACTGTCGATGCAAAATTAAGACGTATACTGCTGTATTATTTTAACATGAATCTCACGACCCTCAACACGCCCCATTTAAAAGCAGCACAAGGTCTCAGTATGTTGTGACCATTACTGCCGCCCCTCATTTTTTTTTATAGGGAAACTTAATTCATTGGGGAACACTACCTCACATTAGCAGGGTGCTGTGTAGTTAACTAAATAAGACTGCGCAAATTGGCCCGCTGCTTTCAAGAAAAAATGAAGGAAAATAACGCAAAAATGAATTATTTCTCTTTAAAATGTTGTGCAGCCGGATCCTCGCTCAAGTTCTACAATGCAGACCGCAAGTGTAACTACGTGTACCCTTGGTTGCCTAGGAACGCGCGTCTCCTTCGGCGCTCCCGACAGTGTCGCCGTGTCTGCGCGGCGCGTACACGTGAAGAGACCTCGCGAATGGGCAAGATACGAGCATCAAAACGGATGATAGTATCCGGGGATAAAATCGGAGGAAAACATGCAAATGTGGATTGAGTAAGAGTAAAAAAGGATATCTTCATAGACCTGCGTCAAAAAAGACAGCAAAAGCAGTTAAAGGAAATCCAAGGGGGGGAAATTACGATTCAAAATTCATAAAACAATAACGTGGCTTTAAAGGAAAAGACCAGGAATGGGGGATTTGGTACTCCGCCAAGGCAGGTAAGTCTCATGTCTCTGGTATATGTTTCAGATGACATAACAGTTTAGATATCTGATGTGAAATATTAATTTGGAATTAGATAAGATGTCATTCCAGTTCACACATTGATGTAAAAATATAAATTAATTAATCTGTACCTTTATGTTGGGTCGGTTTTTATAATTTTTTTATATAATTCTTGATTAACAAGCCTTGACTTGAGATACCATCAGTAGAATGTCTGTAGTTCAAACTAGCAAATGTATGAGCGAGCATTTAGTTTTGATTTCCATCCATTTTTAAGCAGCGCCCAAAGTGAAGAGTAAGAAATGTATATAACGTTCTTCAAAGTTATCTTTATAATATTGCTGCGCGATGCCCATCTTTGCCGTTGTCTCCCTGTGCCGGTGAAGGAACTAGCTCTTCATAGCCCCAGACAAGCGGTAAATGGCTTTCCCATACGAATCCTCAAAATGATCACTTGTAAATTGACGATGGGTCGCATATTTCGGATGTATGCCAAAAGACGCATGTATCACTGGGGCATTGCAGAGATTAGCTGTTTAGTTATTACACTGGGTTTTAGCTTCATTACACTGTCTTTGAATGGTCCCCGCAACAGTAGCCAGATCGTGCGAAAAGTGTGCGGCTCCCTAACACTGCTGTTGGTTAAACCTGTAGAGACTATATCGTCCTTGACCTAAGCAGGATTTATTAGAGAATGTATGTGTCGTTTCTCGCTGCACACTTAACTGTAACGACTGAGTAAGGTGTCTGATACTAAGTTAAATAAAACCTGCTACTTTCTCTTCATAAGAAGCTGCGCAATCTTAATCTGATGGGTGGTTCAGTGCTTTTGAAATAAAAAACTATTATTATGATTATTATTGTTATTATTATTATCAGCATCATCAGTAGTAGTACTTGCCGTAATAGCCTATGGGATTCCGTTTGAATCCAAATTACAATTGCAAGTGTATTCGTCTCCATGTATTGTATCACTTTGTGAGAGTGAATCTTAAAATGTAGGACCATGGTGCTCGCTTTTTTCTTCCCTGGCGCGGGTGCTCACCACCACAATCAAGCGATGACTGCATTGCTAAATTTTTACGAGGATAATTGCAATTATTGCCATGTACGTGCTCAATTGATAGCGGTATCTTTGCAGTTAGAACACAGAAAGTGTTACGAAAAATGGACAGTCAACAATGATCTCAGTGTAGCCAAACACTTGTTGTAAATGGACCTTTTCTTTGAGGATAACATGTAAATACTTGGATATGGGTGAATATAGATAATGGAATCAAGTTGGCGCTTTATTATGTCCTAATAACTGTGGGAGGAATCACCCGTCTACTAGATATGTATTTAAACAGGTTTCACATTAATCTTCTCGTAATAACAAGGTTTGCAACCATCATTCGGTCTCAAAAATTTCTAGAAGTCGGCGCTGTCCCGGGATCCAAGCGGTTACATTGTCATTAAGAGAGCGGGGGGAGGGAGAATTAAAAGGAAGAATTGAATTGCAAAGGGAAGAGGGGAGAAAAAATGTCAGCTCCGGAGTTGTCATGGTGATTTTGTGAATACGCAATTGTGCCTGTTGAGCTAAAACATTAAAGAGAAAATCTTCACATCACCGTCACTGAGGATCCTCTACCGTTGGCCACATAAAGCGGTTTTCCGATTTAAGCGCTTTTCATATACCAGACAGAAATATCCATCGGTGTAGCCTAATTACAGCATTTTGAGCCGAACGATAATGGCCTGAAGAAGTTTGTTAAAAACACTGTTTCCCCCCTCCCCTTTCAAATCGGGTTTGAAAGAACCGAGATTCATACCACGTTGTCTTGTGATTCCAATGTGGAGACGTCTGTATTTTAATGAAGTGTGCTCATTTAGCATTTTGTTAAGGATTTTCCACGGTTTTGCGCTGAGAATTTTTTTGTCTCTATTCGTATTCTTGTCTCGTAGACTGGTCTGGTGGAGGGCCCCTGCCGCTCCAAATCCAATTCAGTACTCGGGCAATACACACAGCTTCACTTTGTGGTCTTTTTCTAACGTGTTAGTCACATGTGAAGATTTTTTTGCCAGTTATAAAACAGATGTCTTACTGTTTTTTTTCCGCTCCGTTGTTCCTGTGTTGTGAATCATTGCAGCTGAAGGACATGTGGTAATGATACTGTACATTCAATCAAAAAATGTATACCCAGTTGTGTAGCTTGTTAGGTCTCGTTAGCTGCTCAAACATTTCTAATGGTTGCTACATGTATTATGAATTGTGACCAGTGTGTCAACGATTTAGTTAACCCCTCTTCATTATTTTGTTTTGTCAAAGGAAGACTGCATTGTTTTCAGTTGCCCTTTCATTTTACATGATGTCATGGATTGCAAATGATGCAAATACATTCAATGTTGCTTATCACACAGACCACTGTAACCCTGTCAGAGTCCACCACAGTTCTGATTGTCACTTTCAAGGGATGCTGAATGTGTGAAGCTGAAATTCTGCAAGTGTGGTTTGTAACCATTATGTCCTGTATTGAATCTTTAAAACCAACATGCTGACAAAAAGCAAGTAAGTGGATTGAAATATTTGATTTAATTCATTGAGGATCATAATAAATATTCATTTTACCATATTGTTAAAGCTCATGAAATTAAGCAACATAATGCATGAGTATTTAAAAAAAAAGGTGTTACATAAAATATTTGAACAGAAATATGTCCCATTGTGTACACCCTCAATGCTGTGTACTCCCACAACAGAGCTGTGAAACCGTACATCAAACAACTTTCACTAAAGAAGAAGACACCAAACCTGGACAGACTTGTATAGGCTGTCCTCTGCTTATTGAATGACATTTACAATTATTAGCTTTTCACTCTTCTCTGAAAATCTACGTGGTCTTCATGCATTTTCACTCAGGACTGTGGTGGATTGGTATTGTAGAAAGATTGACTGTAGTTCTGTTGGATATAAACACTGAAACCCGCCATGGGTAGCAAACTGTAGCCCTGCTCACATCCAGCTCTGACTGTGCAAACAGAAAGAGAGCTTTCCCTTGCTTCTCCATGATTGAGATGGAGCATGAAGCACTTATCAGACATCATACAGGGACAATAACTGCTAAGGTACCTATTACCATAAAGGTACGAATGTGCACCATATAGATACTCCCTGTGTGAACAGTATTCTATATGCTTGTTTGTGCGTTTGCACATACAGTATGTATGTTTGTACTGTATGTGCATATGTGTGTGTGTGTATATGTGTGCGTGTGTGTCTGGAGAGAGTCCTGAAGGTACCAAGCAAGATGAAGTCTGAAGAAGGTTGGTTGTCTGTCTGACTGAACATGGCGAGTTATTGTGTAGCTCTGACAGTAGCAGGGAACAGGTAGCGGATAGCTTACTCTGCCATTGGGGAGCCAGTGAGAAAACGAGGCGAACGTGCAGGATGTGGGGTGCGAGGCAGGGACGGACTGCCAGGTGAGCAGAGGTCACGGAGCAGAGAGAGAGCTCCACGCCAGGGTGTGGGGTCTGATGATGGACTGGAGGTACGAGGGAGCCGTGCCCTTGAGCTGCTTTGTTGGCAAGCAACGGAGTCTTGAATTAAATTTGAAGCTGCAGTTGGAAGCCAGTGAGGGGAGACAAGGAGAAGTGAGGCATGGGTACACTACAGTATATTGGGGGTCGAAGACCAGCCAAGCAACAGCATTCTCAATGAGCTGAAGTGGGCTGGTGGCTTAGGCAGGGAGGCCGGCCAATAGGGAGTTGCGGTAGTCCAGGCAGAAAAATGCAAAGGCCTCGACCAACATCCGGGATGAGCAGGTTGTGAAGAGGCAGACAGATTCTCATGAATACAGCAACGGAAATCAGCAACATGAATCAGAGAATAACACTGAACCAAGATCATTTGATTTTACTTTTTTTATTTGCATTTTTATCTATTGTCTACAATGGTTTACAAGCAAAATGATTTAGCCTGAAAGCATGCCCCTATTTTGAACACAAATTTATTTACTGCTCATATTCTGAAAATCACTTCATTTATTTTTATGTTGAAAAATTGAAGTTAATTTCACTTGCCCATGGGCATTTTTGGAAAGCGTTTGCAGTAATAATCCCTGCTGTGAGTTGTATGTGTTGAAAAATCATGCAGTGGATTGCATAGGTTTCATGGTCATCCTGCAAAAGTAAAACATTGCAACAGTTACCTGTAAGGTATGCAAGCCTGAATAAACCTGAAATCCAGAATCAATCATGAATTTTCCATACTGCAGGTTTTATTTTAGATTCAGTTATCAGTATTTTCCTTTACATACAAATTTGGATAGTTTAATTTTCAAGATGATTGAATTTGTAGTTACAACTAAAAGCAAAGGCATCAATTAATTTATCTTGCATAATCTTAGAAACAAGCAGAATTAAAGTCTACTCTTTATTTTTCTGTAGGGACAGGGCTAGAATGATTAACTACTCCAACACCAACTGTGAAAATAATCATTTAGAAACAGAGACTGGCCAGTGTGAGACGCTTGCATTGTTGGTATGCCAAATTCCAACAAGTGCCATAGAATAATTGTATTACTCAAATAGATGCTGTGCATTTAACATGAAAATGGCTTTAATCTCTATGTGAAACTGAGAAATAGTGGCCCTGCTGTAGCAGGGATGTGCCAGCATGCTGAGCTCTCTGGAATTTGTGATCTAAGCGCTGTATGGCGGGATGTAACACATGGGAGTGGCTTGATTTGGCTCTGTGAAGACAGGGAATCAATTGTCAAGACCCCTCTAGCGTTAAGCCTACAGTGTGTAAGCTTTTCCTGCGCCGGATTTTAAATAGCCAAAAGAACTTGACTTATTACTGACCACTTTAAATCCATGCCATGGGTGGAAAGGGATTTTAAAAAGAGGAGCCTTTTTTTAAGGAAGTGTGTGTTTGAAATGATATGAAATGGAACGACGTTGCATGCAGTACCTTCATTAAACCGTTTCCTGCCGTTTCACCGCTGCCAGGTCTCTGAGTCTGCTTTTCAGAGACTTAGACTGAGAAGGCTGTCCAGGGGAAGGATTTCTGAAAGCAATACATGCATCTCCTTGTCATATTTTGGCCACGGTAACCAGCCAATCGTTAAAACTGCGTGGAAGTTAATATCATGGAAGATTATCGCCAGCCAATACACAGAATCACAGCCAGCCCACAGCAATAGTCGGTGACGATGACAGCTATGTCAGATTTGACTCTTAATTTTCTGCTTTGAAAAGTAATGCTTAGCCATGTAACAATGTTTCCAGTCCTGCACTTTTGCAAAATATCCTTTCTAACTTTAATAAACCTGTCATATCCTTCCTACATTGTCACCTTTGTATCAGAATTACGACTACACAGCTAGTAATATGTATATTTCTGCATATTTCCAGATTTTATGGTTGATGCATTGTGTTGCATATTATTTCTGACATATGTTTGCTGTTATAGCAGGATGCATAGACCAAGTTGCATTATTTTGGTGCTCAGTCAAAGGAGTTTGAGACGTCTTCATTGGAGGCCGACTGGCCGAGCGTCCCTGTTAATGAAGAGCTTGCAGGCGACACGATTCTGTCTCTTTGTGACCTAAAGGTCAAGCTCACACGGTGAAGGTCATTGTATAAGAACATGGGCTGTCTTAAACTAAAACACCACGTTGAATGTTGCACCGGAGGTTTCTATATCACAGGGACAAGTCCGATTGTTTTGCAGCACTGGTTTGTAACCCCTATTGACCTCTGCTATTGAGCAATTTTAAAACTGTTCTTTTTCTTGCCTTTGGGCATTTTGAAGGTGGAGTTTCATCCGACACATTGATTTTTTGAGTGATCTTTGACTAATGAGCTTGAATGTGATTTACTGACTCTTAGTTTTCGGGCTGAAGCTCATGGACCTGATATCGGGGATGTTAAATTAACATATTTTGCACAATGGTCAGATAAAAGAGGTATGCAATTCAAAAATATTTTCAATATGCTATCAGGATATGACTGCATATTTTAATATGATGAAAAATTACTGATATAAGGTCTCATAACATAATTGTATCCCTTATTATCCCCAGAACATCAGTATTAGTTTCTTCCTCTGCAGTTTATTGCCATTAAAAAAATGACAGTTTTTCCAGAATCGTTCTCTGCATACTTTTTACCCAAATTGAGATGAACAATATTAACAAAAATGGTAATCTCCACAGGATATCACATGTACACATTAATAAAGAATGGCATTATCAGCATGGATGCCAGTATGATTTATTCTGATCCTATATGAGAGGACAATTAGAGACTGGAAAACATCTTGAACATCAAACATGGCGGCTTCACTGGGGGCTTCCCATTTTAATCCCCTCCTCTCTCTCTCTTTCATCCCTCACACTTATTTTCTTTCATCTACAATAGACTTAGGAGCTTCACGTGAGGCAAAGACGAAAAGCTCCTGTTTACTGTCGATTCCATATTCCCGCTGCAGAAACGCTATGAGGTCCATGTTAACTTGTTCACTGGGAAAGGCCCAATGAAATACAGCTTAAGCTTTATTTAACAATGATGCAACAGGCTTCTTTTTAGCATATCCCGTGCTGAGGACCTACATACATTAAGCAAATACAGCCATTCTCCGACATCCGAGTTGCTTTCTGACTGAACGGTTGTATCTCGAAATGGACGTAAGTCAGACGAATGTTAGCATGGCATGTAGAGGTCGTATACCTGTACAACAGTCTTTTATCCTACGCGATTTCTATTGTGATTATCTTGTTTTTCATTAACCAGCTTTATGAATTGACATTTTATTTGGTTCTTTAGTTTTTCTTACCTTTTATTTGAGATTCTTTAGTTTGTATTTCATCATTTGTATTTTATTTTATTTTTTTTTTCGGTCGTATGTATGGATGGACGTAAGTTGGGGAGAGGCTGTACAGGCTGTACAAGATTTAAAAAAAAAAAATGGATAAAAAAGGTGTGTGTTTGGAACATCCTCGCAGTATGCTGGATGTCAAAAGAGAACAGCGGTGACGGAATTCAGATTTCCCCTGACAGCACTTCCCTGACCTTGTCTGGAGCCATCTCTTACGCGCGTAAAGCATCCCAAAGCCCCACTCTTCCCAAAGGACAAGGCTGCCATTATGATTGTGGTTGTAAAGCCGAGGTGGCCGGATTTATGATCTGTACGACAGCGACGCATCCCAGCATTCCTGGGCCACACCTCGTGTCATTGACCGCAACGGATGTGGCTGTCATTTTGTTGCCTCTCGGTCAATACGGGTTTTTCAAATTTTTAACTATTACAGGTAAGAAGATTTGTGGATGACGCATCTAATTGGAAAATGGCCGCTTTAGTGTAAGGGATAAGAAAAAAAAAAGCAGTAAAACAGGGCGCCAGGTTTAAAGAAACTGCAACTGAACCATTTGTACTCATGACATCTTCATGAGAGGTCTGGATGAGGACTCGTGATTGCGAGAGAGAATATTGCAATTTTCAACAATCAGTTTTCCATATGCACGGGCATATTCATGGAGAGAGCGAAATCATTTGAAGGAATTCAATCTTTAAGTTGTAAGCACTTAAAATGTAAATGATCTCAACTCCTTTGGATTTTAAATTGGTTTCTTGACAATAGTGGTGTGAAGTTGCTCTGAAGGCTGACAAGGCAAAAAAAGTCTAATCTTTTTAAACCCAAGCCAGACTGGTGTGTATCAAGAGATATCACGGGAGCGTAAGCCTATTGTCTGGTGTGCAGCAATGTGTAATTTATGTAAAAAAAGCAGTGCATGTGCTACACAGTTCTCATATTCCATTATGCAAAACAAAAGAAAAACACAGCATGTGTTCTTCCAAACATTGTCATGCATTCATTTTGAATTGCTAAGTGTTTTGACACATTGCTGAAGTTTAAGGAAAACATATTACGTTGCATTTACAAAGATACATAAGGACAGACGAGGTAAAATAAGCATAAATATGAAATGCATGTGTGAATTTGAGTGACCATAATGTATGTGTCTACCTTCTCTGTATGAACACACTGCATAAATGAAAATTGACATACTGTCAGGTTTCATGCATGTTGGTCTTGATTGTTAGTTTAGTAAATGTGTGGTTGTATATAATTTTTCCACATGTTTATGTCAGTGTATTCCATTTCACAAAGCTCGGATCAACTTGCCCCCTATCAAAACGTGCTTCCCATGACTTATGTCCCTGTGTCTGGCCTTGTTGACATGATCTACTGTTCTGCTTTGAGCTTTTAGGTGTCATGGGGCGTGTCAATCTTTGCTGAATCTCTTGATCCTTCACTAAGATCGGGAAGTGTCAGGGAAAACTTACTTAAACACAAGGCATTAACTGTTGGTCTGTCACTGATACTTAAGCCTGAGGGATTTAAAACAAAATAACTTTTTTTGTGAGTATTCAGTGAGTCACAAAATGGGAGAATACTGTAAAATATGGTAGAAATCTGGGAAAAATAGGAGAGTTGGCTGGTATGAAAGTGGTGTATATTATGTTATAATAGTTACATGATTATGTAAAAAGTGCAACTGGATTAAAAATTTAAAAAATAATGCATCATTTGCACAGTCCTGGTTCATATAATTAATTCTTCCCTGCAATTTCATTTTGCCTTTTAATAGAATATTGAATTTCATGGCACATTCCAAAGGAACATCGGGGACTAGAATATACTAACCCTCCATAAGCCTTATATTGGCCAGCATGTTAAACGGAATTATTGAGCAAAAGTGCAAATATATTCAGTTTCCATACAGCACACAAAACCAAGTAGCAGTTAAACAGAGGTTCTCCAATCTCTCTGGCCCACCCAACACGAATGGCACTGTAGACTGCACTCTTGAGCATTATGGCTTCATCCACATATTCATTGAAGTACGTCAACAGGAAGAGCTAGCATGTGCGCTCTATCAATGTGCAGCTTATCTGTGATGCACACCGTGTGCATAGCCCTGAGTCACATTTAAGGGTCCATTACAGTAGCTACACGCACACCTGGTTTGCTAACGTGACAGCTGCATTTCATTTAATTTGTCATTAAAAGTAATTTTAAAACTGTCAATGTTATTGTCCAGACTTTGTTGCACCATGCATATATCTGAATGCTGTCATTTAGCTTCAGTGGTTAACTACCAGTAGCTCCTTTCATAAGTTTTTATACCGTATCATTTCTTATCACCCCCTTATATTACATGTCAGGCTATGGGCCTGGTGAGTACTGCCAGATGCTGGACATTGTTATTCATAAGCATTGGGACTTATACAATAAATAATAATAATAATAATAATAATAATAATAATGACTAATTCTTTCATCCAATGTACCCTGATGCTATTTCCTGATGAAATGGGGAAATGGGGAAAGGTCAAACAGGACATCACACAGCACGGATTACAGCTACTACCTACTGATATGCATTGTGAAAAGACACCAAGTAACAGTATTGGATCTCAGCTGTTGGGTGGTTAACATTTGTAGACATTTTCATTTTCCTCAAAAAAGTGTCATTCTAATAAAAAGGTAAAGATGTGTGATCTGGTACATATATGAAGTTGAGGTGAATATTGCGTTCTTCTTTCATATAGCATGGAAAGTTTCCTTTTTTGTTAAATATAGTTTAGGCAACAGGGAGAAATCTATGAGAGATGGCTAATCCGCTAACTCCTAATTTCTTTCATTCATTGTGACTGTAGCTGTTATTTGAGTGTTGATTGCATTGGCTGTGATTGGATTGGCTGTGAGTGACATTAGTATTACGATTAGTATTATTTGGAATGGGTTATTTTTTACAAGGCACCCTTTTGTTTCTTTACCTCGAGGCATACCGAGGCTTTTGAATAGATTACTAGCACTGAAGGTACCATCTAATTTAAACAGTTGCTCTGATCAAAATCATGAAATGAAATCAGTGGCTAACAAGTCTATTCATAATTAAAAGAGGATACCTTAAAGAACTCTGGAAGCATAGGGTGAAATATGATGTTTTTTGACAAAAGCCTGAGATAAGATTATGTTGTCTCATAATCCAGAGATAGTGTATCTTGTACACTTGACACAACCATTATTTGGCCACATTGAAACCCTGACATAATTAGCTATCATATAATCTTTAGATAAGGAATACCCAAAATGTAATCTTATAATGGTGCTAATTAGTTGCTGTAGAGCTGAGTACAGAAAATGTACCACAATCCACTTGTTTGAAAAAAACATCACAAGTATGTCATTTAGACAACTTTACAGACCCAAACTGCTAGATTGGATTAAGGCTGTGCAGCTAACCTGCGGAAACAGTATTGCCTCTTCTCATGTTCAATGCTGTTTTTTTCTGCAATCTGTTGAATACTGTTTTTTTGTTATTATTAATGCTCCTTTCACAATTCTTTCACATGAAATTCATAACAGACAGTAAGATTGTAGGCCAGCCAGTGAATTTAGGATGCGGCATGTCAAGGATATGACCTTGCAACACAATCCTTAGATGTTTTTTTTATTATTGTTTTCCAACTTAAGGAGGAGTGAATGTTTCTTTTTTCCCTTAATTCATTATGTGCAGAAAAGGCAGACAAAAAAAAAGGAGAAAAGAGGTCAATCTGAGGAGGGCTCAGCAATGTGCATTAGGGCACATTTGTTCAACTGAGTGGAGAAGAGGCAACATGTGAACCTTTCACTGAAAGGAAACATACAGGCTGAGAGAACTCGCTTTTACTGTCCTTAAGATGTCTTAGGAACACCTCTAACAAAGCATTGTTTGTATTCATGTTCTCTTTTCACTGTTTTTAATACATGCCAGATCATTGTGCAGCTTCATCTGACTTTGTATGCTCTACATACTGATTTTCATTCACAGAAGATTCCAGATTCAAGACTTCATGTGCACCAGTTGTTTTTAAATGCAAAGCGATAGGAAGAGGGGAAGCTTGGGTGAAGGAGCTTTCACCCAGCTTTTGAGAGGGCCAGGTAGACCACAGCCTTCAGCAACCTCATGTGGTGTATTTTACATGCATGAATGTGTGCACACACATGCGTGCACACACACACACACACGCGCACACACACACACACACACACACACACACACACACACACACACACACACACACACACACACACACACACACACACACACACAGAAACACACACTAAAGGATGAGGAGGGATGGTGTGGTGAAGTTATTAATAATGATTGGTTCCTATAAATAGACACATACATAACAAGGTAAGGGGTAGACCTGCAGGCATCAGCTTGAAGCCGCCCCTTCAAACAGGCATGGATTCTAAAACATACAGACATCTTAATAAGCCTCTGGGGTTCTACCTGGCTTTCTCCCCACAGTGCCACATCATGCCTGCTTGCGGTGGCAGATGTAATGGTTACACTGCCCTCCTCCTTAATTGGACATGTCCTTGCACTGCTATACTTTTTTTTTTAGACTGTCCAAATGGAGCTTCATGCTGTGCACATTACGCCCCCATGACAAGTACAGCTAGACAATATCTCACTTCTGACACCAAACGAGATCTGTGCGTGTCTACCAAGAATCGAGAATCAAACCACTGTCATGTGTCCATTAGTTACATAGATATGAATCTTTTAATCCATGATATTGTTCTTAAAGACATGAATGTTTTTTTTTTCTTAATGTGGTTGCAATTTGGTTTTAAACATTCAGGAACAGAAATACTCATACAGTTAAACAGTTACCACATTACATTATAACTCCCAACACATTTACCAATGTGTTTTTTTTTTATTTTAAAAAGCCTTGGAAACATGTCATCCTGGGGTAAACACAAAGAGTCTGCTTTATGAGATTCAAGCATATTTCCTCCAGTGTGCTTCATTTCCAGTAAATCTGTAGAGCTAATCATTTCATATCAACAAATGTTATATAGCTAACGTTATTAAAAAAAAAAAAAGAAAAAAGGATCTTGCAAAAATTAAAGACCGTATGTATATTCTGAGCAATGCGCTCTTATGTATTCACAGCAGACGTACAGAATGACATTAAGGAGGGTGAGAATGCTTAATGTTTAGGGTAAAAGGATGAGATGACAATCACTGACAGTGATACCATCCTCTAGACATGTCATAGGATTGTGATACATTTGCTGTCAGATAGAGTAGATTGTAACTGCCATCATTCCCTGTGCCCGTGCTAGTATCAAACCTGATTGTGGATTTGTTTGTATAAAATAGCGTGAAAAAAGCATTGATGACTGGTTAGGTTTTGAATCGATCTGGCTGGCTAACAACCCTGAATGCTAATGCATCACTGTATCTGTCATTTTTCAGGGACCTCTACAATGTGACACCTTTAAGATGATGAGAACAATGCAAATCATTATTCTATTTCACAATTTTACCATTATGGAAATGTACTGCACGATATTGCCACACACAGATAATTCATTAGTGGTATTATCTATCAATCTAACATCTAACATCTATCAATGTGTCGTTATATGTCAGTGGGGATGATGAGCGATGAATAGGAGCTTGAGCTTATACACAGCTGAAAATGCAGCTGCAGTTTTCCCATGAACCCGCCCAGGAAACCAAGCAAGGCCCAATCTGCTGTGTTTCCTTTCTCATTTTATAGCTACATACATAGAATTAACAGCAATTAAGGCTGGCAAATGCTTGCTTGATTTTTTGACATAATAATGATATTTATCTGTAAATAAACATTTTAGGAAATCCCCTTTGCTAAAAAAAAAAAAAAACAAAAAACAGCAGGTCTGGATCTGACCTAGCTTAGCCGTTTCAGCAGTGGCCCTGTGACAGACTTACCTCTCAATTTTCCGATTTCACTTATTTTGCTCTTGGAACGCAACGCACTGAGCAGTGCGTGGCCTCGCCAAGAAAAGCGCTCACGACACATTTCCCACTGGACTTTTTTTTTTTTTTCCACATGAAATAATTAGAGTTCTCGCTTTGTGTTTTAGAACATGCGCGATATCTTTGAGGGCACGGAGTGGCATTAACGGTCTTGGGGTAAATTAGCAGAGATGAGGCCCGTTACCTCAGCACTAACAGCTTTCCCTCGGGTCAGGCCCGTAAGCAGCTTAGTGAAAGCTGGCAGTATAAAGACATGACAGGAAACCCCTCTAAATGGGCTACAGCTGAGTGAATCCCACTGACCTGCATATGGGCTGTTACCATCAAGGTCTTTATGCAATTCGATTTTTTTTTTTTTGTTCATTCGTTTATTGTCTGGGGATAATCATTTTCTATCAAACCATGCTTCCGTGTGTGTGTGTGCGTGAGTGTGTGTGTGTGTGTGTGTGTGTGTGTGTGTGTGTGTGAGTGTGTGTGTGTGTGAGTGTGTGTGTGTGTGTGTGAGTGTGTGTGTGCGTGTGTGTGTGAGTGTGTGTGTGTGAGTGTGTGTGTGAGTGTGTGTGTGTGTGTGTGTGAGTGTGTGTGCGTGTGTGAGAGAGTGTGTGTGTGTGTGCGTGTGTGTGTTTGAGAGTGTGTGTGTGTGTGCGTGTGTGTGTGTGAGTGTGAGTGTGTGTGTGTGTACGTGTGTGTGTGTGTGCGTGCGTGTGTGTGAGTGTGTGTGTGTGTGTGTGTGTGTGTGAGTGTGTGTGACTGTTGATATGATACAAAAATGTAGATAGATGCATAATTAGTTGCTGATTATTATTATTATTATTATTATTATTTCAAATATTGGTCTCCTGGCAAAGAGACAATCTGATCTGTGTCTATGAAATTTCATAATACCAGATGACCAGGGATTAGATGTTTCCTCTGGTGCTGAACCACTGGTTTACAACTTGACCTTCACACACTCTATCTGTATCTCTGTCTATCGCTTGTCCTCTCTCCCCTCTCTCTTTTTCTCTCTCATTCTCATGCTGTTTCTCATTTCTTCACTCTCTCCCTCTCTCTCTCTCCAGTGTTTGTTAGGGTGCGTTTGTGAGTACATGCCTGTAAACTGTAAATACACCCTAATATGTGTACATCTGTAATGTAAATATTTTACTTTGGATAAATCAAATGTAACTGCACCGCTACCTTATGTAAAACTCATGAGATCATTAAAAATAACACGTCAGAGTGCAGCTGATCACTTCATTCGTGCAGGTTTGACACTGGAGTCCTATAGCACAGGCCCAAGTGAGAAGTGTTCAAAAAATTTTTTTGAAGAGATGCAAGCCCCAAAGTCTTGTCAGACAGGAGTGGAAGGAAGTGGGTCAGGGCACCTCGACGTGTGCGAGCGTGTGAAATGGAAAGTAGGGTGACAAATGGGACGCTGGTGTCATGGGTATGGGGTAACTTCATAATGCTGACAGATTGCGGATTTAAATATTTAAAATCTCAAATAGCACATGCTCACAGTGATGAATAGAAAGCAAATGAGTGCAGTAATGCAGCAGATTAATGAATACTCTGCTCTGTGATGGCTGTGGCACATTCTCTGGACCATGGGGACAGTCAGGCCTGGCCTTAGTCCTGCACAGGGGCACACAGGGTAGACATGTACCCATGCAGTCAAACACATACTTCCCAGACACAAATACTACCCCACACATATACACGCTACGTATATGTACACATATACACAGACACATAGCACACACGTACGTATACACAAGAACATATACTGCACTGACACATATAAGCACCCCACACATAAAGACACTATGTATATACTGACATAGACACATGGAGCGCACATATATGTATGTACACAAACACCTACAGAACAGACATGTACACACACAACACTGAGCATATAGATACCCATTCAAAACACATAAATATGCAATGGAGAACAGAGAATGTTGTGAATGTCCAGAAGGAGCTGTCGTAGAAAGCCTTGGGACCTTTGGTTTTTACCTTTGAGAGCTAATCTTGTCTTTTCTTCTGCACTTGGGTCAATAAGGCCAGGGTTACAAACGTGCTGTGGGCCTGCCTTCCTGGCAAATGCACCATTTAAAGATTTTGCTGAAACCATTTAATTGAAAATAAATCATTAAATCGTTAAATTGCCAGCAGCCAGATATTTGACCAAATTACAGATACACTTCTTTTGTGATTTAAAGTGAGCAAAGCCAACCTGGTCATTCTGTGTTTTTTACCATCTAACTGTAAGCCCCTGACTTCTGAGCTGAGCAAACAAAATGGCAAAATGTTTCCTGATCTTGAGTCACGCTCCAGGAGAAGTCATGAAGCACAATGACAATCGTGCAGGAATTAATTAAAATGATGTAGGTATATTCTCAGTCTATTATTTCACCTACATCATTTAATTAGTTTTCAGCACACTGCCATTGTGTTTCGTGACTTCTCTGCTTCTGTGGCTCAGTAAATGGGACTTGTTTTTGTATTTTCATGGAATCCCCTAGAATATATGTTCATGCATGCAAGAATTTTACACTAGACTACTGTACTGCCTTTAGTGTTAATACACAATTTCCATTTAACAAATAATTCCCCCATAAAAAATGCTACTTCATAAAAATATTGTGATGCAAGCTTTGATTAGTAACAACTAAGTCTTAATATATATTAATACTTTATATTAATATATTAATACAAATACTACTACAACTACTACTACTAATAATAAACTGCTTATCTACAGTGCCTCATGTCATGTTTTGAACCGAGGGGAAAACTCACCTCAACCAAGATTAATGTGATGCTACCTAGGTGATGCATGGCAGCCATTTTGCAGCAGAAGGCTGAACATGCATCAGCTGGTGGGAAGGGAGGCCGATTCGTAGCCAGGGAACAGATGAGTAGCCAGCCTGAGAGAGCCAGGTATGGAATTCTGTGAGGATACATTCTGTTATGTGCCTTGAGATCTTCCGTGATCACAGTGAGTCTAACCCAACAGCCCCCACCTCCTACAACACTGTTGATCTCTGTGCTAGAGTGATGGGTTTTTATTTGCTCCAGAGCAAAAACTTCCTCCTACTGGCCATCCAAGACTGCTTTAAATTGCAATTTAGCTTTCATAAAAAAAGTCTCTCATACATATACAAACAAGTCCCAATGGTGCTGAAGCTTAGCCATTCGGCAGAAGGAAAGTATATGGTGGTTTGGCTGCTGGATGACATAAACCCCATGAGGTTTTGCAATGTTTAATCCAGAATGCATGCTCCAGCAGACTGGCAGTGGTTGCTCCCAGCATGAGAGTAGGAGAGGTGTTGTTATGTGCTGACTTCAGCGGTATTTGAGCTGAACGCTGGTCTGGTGTCCACACCCATCCAGACCTGTCCCTGAGAAGTGACCTGAGATCTGTCAAGTCACATGACTGACCCAGCTCCTACGCAGTGCTCCCACATGGCCTCCTTTTACCTCCCCATGAATTCCATCCTTTTTGTGGTTCCTTGGGCAAATGGCACAAATCGCCTTTGGGGACAGCACCTAAATTTCGTTGAAATACCTGAATCCAAATAATCAAGCTTGTTATGCCATAATGGTCTGTAAAACTGTCTCATAAAACAGTTTGCTAAGTGGCACACACACCAAGAGCATCATTAGCAGCGCTACAGGAACAATTTCAGGTAATGAAGTGGCAGGAATGCCATGGTAACACCTCTAGAAAGACAGGCCTTAACCATGGCAGAGCTATGACGTACCTCCAAAAGTATCCGCTCATTAAGTCTCAGTTGAGTTAAATTAGATTAATATGTGAAACAAGTTATTCTTCTTACTCTTTCTCTTATTCTTGTAGCAGCAGGAGTGGCAAAAGCAGCATTACATTACATTACATTATAGGCATTTGGCAGACGCTCTTATCCAGAGCGACTTACAACACAAAGTGCATTTCTTTGGGAAGAAAATCTAGTGGTGTCATAGAAATGGACTTTATACCTTATGCAGATTTACAGTGTTTGGTCTCCTCTATCAATCTGAGGGGTTTTAAACGTGCCTGTCCTGTTCCTGACTGGAGACCAGTAGTACAGCAGCAGTATTACAGAGACAAGCAAGAAGTAAATGGACACCAACAGTGTTTGATGAAGCTAAGGGTGTCTATTTACTTCTTGCAGTCTCTTTAGCAGTACTAGGAGTAGTAGTAATGTAAATGATCTTCAGTTATTATTGCTAAACATTTTACAGTATATAGCTCTTTGTGGTAACCTAGAAATGCTTTACAGAATCAAAGGCCAAAAGGACATAGAGGAACAGCACTAAAAAAGAAGAAAGATTGAACATGTCCTGTTATGTGCTGTACAAGTGCTAAGCCCCCCACCCCCAGCCAACCTCTACCCCCCATTGTTAGAATCAATACTAATGTCCAGCAAGACTGGCCCCATCTCTGTGGGCTGTGAGTGATTGAGAGAACCGAGGGTAGATCCACTCCAGCATTAGTGATCTGGCTGCATCTCTCCCCTCCTCTCTCCACTGTCACCCCATAAATAAAACCACCGATGCCTCTCTTAAGCCTTACCTTTTCTCCCGCTAAACCTGCGAGCGGGTGAGATTTCACACACTTATTATTAGCCAAGTGTCATTCCTTATTTCAAAGATTAGCGCTGCAGATGTGAACAGATATGGTATGGGGACTTTGTGTTCCGTTTGATAAGCATTCACTCCTGTCAATCTCTCCCAGGTCCCAGATTCCGAGAGGCTTGTCATTATGGTTGAATTTGTATGGTAAAAAGCGACTGCGATATTGAAGTTTATTCCACGGTGATTTCCGTCCGTCATGCTGGATTGGTAGGCACAGGTTGACATTGCGCTTTGAAGCCAGTGGAATTCCTACAACAAGCATACAGTCCAATTACAAAGGATGCCTTTAGACATAAAGTAATAGCAATTAAGGTGGCGAGGTAGAAGCTAAAGAAAAGCATGTCAGGACCTTGAAACATTATTTGTGAATGCTGAACGGGAAAGTAAGCTTCCACTACTTAAAACCCCAACAGTCACCAAATTCCACAACCAAAATATTTGCAGTCAAGCCTTGTTCACAGAAATTAGACAGCATGGAATCATTACCCCTTCATTATCTATCCAAAAATGCAAGAGGTCATGTGACACAGTTCACTGATCTTAGAGAGGCGTGGTGGCAACAGCAGTCGACAGACGCAGTGAGGTCTTGTTCAGAGATGGGAATTGTGATAAATTATGTGTGACCATTATGTTTGTGAGTTCAAGAGGTTTTTTTCTTCTTCTTCTTTTTTTCTACTCCCAGCTTATACCAAAGAAAAATGCAGAGATGCATGCTGTTATTTTATGTATGAAGTCGATGCACCCATTCATAACAGCAAATGATATTAATTGCTTGTGAAAAATAACTAAATAAAAAAAAAAAACTCAATTTATTTTGCCCTTGGAAGAGCCTGGCACAAATGACAGCACATACTGATCCCACTGTGGGAGCGTTAAGCAGCTACTCAACCATGGGGTTATAGCCCTCTCACTGGGGTATTATCGCAGCAGAATGAGCCTTGCCTCACCCCTCCACAGCAGACTGCACAGGGAGACGTGAGCGAGGCAGTGCAGTGTGTCTGTGAGCCCAGCCAGAGCCATTTGCACAACTATTCCCCAAAAGACCAGTAATGGCTTCTTAATTATTTTCATTTCAGTGAAATTGGTCCTACAATTGACATTATGTAATTTTTCATTAAATGTAACAAAGTAGTAATGTATTCACCGTGGCAAGGTTATGCAGGTATGTACAGATTGCTAATTGTGTGTTTCTTCAAGATAAAATTGCATGCGTTCACACGCTCAAGCGAATATGATGTTAATGAAACAGCATTAATGATGACTCAAAAAAAGAATAAAGATGTGTGTGTTTTTTAGGACAGAAAGTGTCCATTGTGGCATAGGTTGTCACATACTGTATATACACATTCAGCATGTTTTACTATATAGCTTTACTATCATAAGACTATGTTCTATAGTGTCAGTGTCACAATTTCTTTTGATTTTCAAAAACCTGGCATCAATTTACTGAGTACAACACAAGTAGAATGAAGTACAACAGGAAACTGAGTGTTATTACATTTTTTTTTGTTTATTCCAAACTGCAACTTATGGTTTCAGCAAACATGTTGATTCACCAAAGCATAAAGAAAACCCTCTCAGATAGGAGGAGACAAAAGCATCTTTGGTGGAAAACAAATGGAGCTCCATCTCCTAAAGAAATTGCAAACTGTGTTCTCTTTCCATTGTGGAAAATAGCTATTAATATTATTCACTCAACTAACATGCTATTTCAAGGAGCTTATGGGGATTACTTTGTCTACATTTTGAACCAAAAAAACAAGAAAACTATAGTCTTTTATATGTCTGAATTTTTCATTGAAGTATGAAAATAAAGTAGCGTTTCTCCTGGCTACAGCCCTAGCGGCTGAGTATCAGTTTAAACACACAGACCCCTGCACCTGCACCCTTGCTAGCCTGAAAAGTGTTGATGATTCACCGAGGTATGCACTTCTCTGATGCCATCTGTAAGAGAGCTGTAAAGCGGTAAAAAATGTCTCTCATCGCTTTATGTCTGCAATGATGGCAGCCTTTATTTTCAGCTCTTCCAAAGTCCTCTTCTTGCAGTTTAGTAATGTCTTCTTCCAGTATCTTCTTTTAAAATTATTTGGCACACACACACATGCTCTCTCACACACACACACACACCCCCCCACACACACACACACACACACACACACACACACACACACACACACACACACACACACACACACACACACACACACACACACACACACACAAATTACAAATATGCCTCAGTCAAATAATTTTCATGGCCCAAATACCTTATTTTTTCATGGTCTAAATATCTATCACTGTCTTTCAGTGGCTGGAGCCTAAAATGGTGGCCATTTTGTGTGTGATGGGTTTGGTCATGGGGAGGGCCATCATTAAGCATTCCCATTAAATGGAAGTTATTTTATGTATTCATGTCTCAAAATGAATACCCGAGACCTGAGCAGGTTGAGCTCAGGTTCAGATCCAGGCAGGATGCCTTGAGTGTTGTTCTACGGTGCTTCCTGAGAGACCCAAAGCTCCCAAACTCTCTCTGTGCCATTCGCTCTGCGCCGATCGTGTCTGTGTGCAGGGCCATAGCTTGAATGTTTAATACATCACTTTTATTTAAAAAAATTAGTTAAACCAATTTTGCAACCTTTCCTATTTCAATGAATTCAATGAATAAATCACATCTTGAGATCAAATTAATATTTTTTTTGTCCAAAAGGCTCTTGTTTGTGTTGTTTCTCAATGCAGAGAAACAAATGATTCAGATGGGGTTCGCTTTTGTGTGTCAAGAAAAACAAGGTGACATTTGGAACATAAAGATGGAAAATGGCAGCTGCTCCAGCTTTGCCAGTGACTTCAGTCTGGAGGTGAAGACCGATTTTCAGGTGCCTCCCCTAGATACAGAGCAGAGTTTACCGAAAATGAGAAATTCTCATTCATTCCATCACTGGCTGACAAAAAAAAAACAAATATTTCTTAAAAAAGACTACTGAAAGCAGCAAATAAGCTGTACATATTACTACAGTATAGTTTTCAGGCTTCCTGTGTCACATTTAAAAAAAAGAAGACCATTTTCAGTGGAGTGGGTCCTTATTCTCCCTCCATAAGTGTCATTAGCTATCTCAACATAAAACTAATTGCGCATAAAGTCATTCAGATGGGCATGCATTCAGCACGTCGAGTTCTAAACTTGTGCCGGCAGGTAGGATGCAGGAAGCCAACGCTTTCAGAGTTTAATCTCACCTACAGCTGTTTCCATTTGTTGCACTGTTTTTCAATATCAGCTTTCTGGAGTCAAATCTAGTACCTTTAATGGAAACATAGCCACTGAATCAAATGAAAGGTCAACAGCATATTGTGTTGTTTGCTGCAATTTTAAGATCAGTCGTTTAGCAATAGCAATGTTTCTTTTTTGCAGGGTCCCAAACTTCGAAATGAAAAGCACTTTTAGATCATGGGGTTCAGACAATGTATTGAATGGCATATCTGGACGTACTAAAATTGATTTTATTTCACTCCATATAGCTGGCATTCACCATGTTTTTTTTTCAGCTGCCCTTTGGGGAATAAGTATTTCATATTTCATAATATGTGCTCATGGTCTGAGTTAATCTCAGGTTTTTTTTTCCCTGCCATGAAATAAAACATATATATATATATATATATATATATATATATATATATATATATATATATATATATATATATATATATATATATATATATGAATATAAATGACAGTGGTTCTCAGTGTCAAAAGGCTTTAAAGAGTACCGTCACAATTCATATCATGAGCTCTCAAATCAACCACTATGCCAGCTCTTCACACATAAGGGCAGGTATGCTTGTGAATCTCTGCACTGTGACTAAAAATTGGCAGAATGAGATGGTTGAGTTCAGGGGGATGTGCCATTGTCATTCCAACTATTGGCCAACGTGTGATGTCACTACGCCTTTGCAAACACAGGGCAGCTGATGTTTGCAAAGCACACTAAAATGTCACAGTTCAATAATATGAGAAAATGATTAAATAAAACACCTGTCTTTCTGCTCTTTTGGCTGATCTTACTGGAATGAAAGACAAGTCACAGTGAATGCAAAATGGAATGTAACAGTGCTGTATGTTCTGGGCACTTGGTTGGGTCTTTAGTTTAACCAAGAACTTTTCTTCTATCAATTAAAAAAATAATTAATAAATAAATAAATAAATAAATATATTTTTAAAATATTAAATTTGAATATATTTTTGGTAGTAAATTTTTTAAAAAATATGCTATAAATGGAGCCATTGCCGTCCTCTTTCTCCGTCTTCCTCCATCTCACTTTCAGCAGCTTTTAAAACAGGAAACATGAGGGCACAGGATTTAAGTGTTTTGACAAAAGAGGGAGGAAATGTGACACACATTGAGCTGGAGAGCTCTTTGTCTCACGCTGGCCCAGTTTCTGCGCAGCCGATAATGGTGTGAGACATTGTGATTCAGGGATTGATGTTTCTCTGGGTGTAATGGAATGATATCGTAAAAAATGATGCATGGTGTATGGGCTTCAATCAAATCATGCAAGGGAGATTTACAAAAGAGCTTGTTTATCTCTCTGCCAGGTTGTTCCTTTAAAAAAGCACAACCTTTCTATTTTAAATCAACATATTTATCTGACTGAAACTTTGTATATATTCATATTTGCCTGCTAGACATATATATTTTAAATAAGAAAATTCATTAAATTGAAAATTTAACACAATTGCTTTTGATACCCTGCATATGCTAAGCACACAAAACAGCATGCTTGATTGGCAAGCACAACCAAACACTTTGCTCATGTTGTACAGAGCTTCATTCTGACCATATGTGTTTAATTGTTTCTTTTGACACCATTGTGGGTGAATTGCATGGCTCATGTGCAAGTTTAATGTTTAAATCAATGAGTACATCTATATATTTCCTCAAGCAATTCTGACTCTGCCAAGTATTCTTTTGCAGTATGTACTTGAAAGTTGTGAAATGGTTCTGTAATTTTGTCAGTTGATATTTTTTAAATATGGAACCAAGAGTGATGTGGGCCTTTTATCTAGTATATTGGAACACAGCTAGACAGTTCTGGTATGGAAATACTAAAACAAGACAACTGTAAGAACATTCCTACAATGTTGTCATCCTCTGTAAGCTTATTACATTGGGGAAAAAAAAGGAATGCAGAGGTGCTTTGTGCCAGATAGCGGTGTGCTGTTTTGGCCATCAAAGTTGAAACCGCACAGATGCAAAGTCCTACTTCTTCAAGCTCTGCAGCAATCTGCTGCCCTCAGTGACATGATGGGACATGACTGAGCTCCTCGTACTGCTATCTCAGAGGGAAGGCCAAGGACAGGACCACGCTTTCTAAATATGTGGAGGAGAGGAGCCTGAAATTTGAGACAAGCAATACGGTTATAAAGCACAGCTCATGCCATTTGTCTGGAGATCCCACACAACGGCTGCCCCAGATTTACAGCCTCAAGTCCCTTGTGGCACCAAATCTTCTGGCAGTCGCTGGCAGTGATATTGATAGGACAATGTGAGACTGAATACACCAGAGGCTGCCACACGGGTATAACTTACTAAAAATGTATTACCCGTTTGGAACAAAAAAAAGGCATTCCCTTTGAAATATGAGTAACACGTTTTCAATTTACGGTATGAATTCTGAATCGTTCAGTTGCATAACACTTCAGTAATTTGAGGTATTTTTCATGTGTGATCCAGTCAGTATGGCAGCATAAATTCTCTCTCCGTACATTGTTACACTGCTAATGCAGGCTTTTGCTGCACTATCCTCTGGAGAGGAGGAGAGCAAGAGCGAACTGAAGCAGTTAATGGGAATGTGTTTCATTTGGGAGCCGATTTAGTCTGCAGCTGGGGACTATCAACTTTGTAGTAATTTATATTTACATTTGATAGTCATGCAGTTGTACAATAAAAATTGTTCTAAATATGCTAAATTTACCACACTTTTTTGATCTCATAATAACTCAAACACACACGCAGATACAGATAAACACACACACACACACACACACACTCACACATGCTCTTGAAACATGTAGAAGCTGGCGTACATAGATGCACACATACGCACACAGGCAGACACACGCACGCACACACAGCACCCATCTTTTGTGCTTGCTGGTGTTTTGAAGCACCTGAGGGTAAGGTCAGAGTGATATGTGGCATTCTGATTGACATTGATGGTTTACCTTATGCTTTCTGACCACAAGAGAAAACCCAAGGGGTCTCGAGGGCGCTTGTAAGAAACCAAGCTGCAATTATCCTTTTTCTATCACCACGGCGGTTCTGTCGGTGCCCACAAAGGGATGCTAACCTGCTCATCTGCAATGCTACACGCACATTACCATCAGACTGCCGGGATTGCTGGAGCAGAGAGAGTACACTTTTATTGTGCACTTAAAGCAGTTCCTCCAATGAACAAAATGAAATCCCCAGGGAGCATCTCGCAGTTTTAAGAAAACAACTGCAGTATGATGAGGTGCAGGAAATACACAAAATTGAAACAAAAGTCAGACACCACAAGATTGAAAACATAATACAGATTTGGGTCTGGATGTCTTGGTTAGATGGTTATAATACACTTGCTGAGATGGTTATAATACATTTATAGGCTGTTACGCTTGCTTATGATTGCCTTTTGCGTTTAAATTGTTACAATTTAAAGGCAACAAAACAAGTTTTTAGTGATTTTTGTAACTTGAAGAAAAGTAGAAGTTGATAACATTAGAATTTCAGAAGAATCAATTAGTCAGCAAGTAATCTTTTATAATATTCATTTTGACTTGCATAAAACATGCAACAATTCACAAAATAAAATGATGTTGTGCAAACCAATAACGGAAGTAAATTATAAATCGATACAGTTGCCAGTTGCCCTACCCAGCAGCCCTGGTTGCGCTGAATCCCAAAGCCCCCATTGATGTTGTGCATCCTACCCCAGACAAAGATATCATCACCGAGGTCGGACACAATCTGAGGTGAGAGGTGAGAGGGAACAGCTCCATTGCAGAAAAGGCTGACCGTGTCTTCCCTGGCGATAGATGAGAGAGCGGATGATCATTCCGGAGCAGAGGAATCTGGGGCTTCAGTCTCCTTCATCACCTTCAGAGGGAGGGGAGCAATATACTGGACAGGGCTATGGTTTAGGAGACACTGGACACATTTGTTATCCAGTACTGCCTGCATAGTGCTGAAAGAGTCAGAGCCTGTGAGGCTACATTTCTGTACTAAAATCCTTTTACATGTAGTTTAAGAAAATGTGACACCACATTGCGATTGCTCTGCATTTAATTTGGTATCAAACTGCGTAGTCTACTGCTACATATTTGACCCGAGGCTTATTTTTTATTTATTTATTTATTTATTTTAAACAGAACTGTAATACTGTAGGCCACTTGGATATTATTTCATAATAGTGCACTACAAGGGCTAATATTATGCATTTCATACAATTCCCATTTTGTTTTATCTTTGAAGACTTTATTAAATTTGTAATTAAATAAATAAAAAAGTTTTCTTATTATCATCAAATTGTGTTAGACAGACGTGATTATAATAACCATTGTGTGTGTGTGTGTGTGTGTGTGTGTGTGTGTGTGTGTGTGTGTGTGTGTGTGTGTGTGTGTGTGTGTGTGTGTGTGTGTGTGCGCGCGCACGTGCGCGTGCGTGTGTGTGTGTGTGTATGTCAGGCTTTATTTGTCTCCTTTTTTATTGTAAGTAGAGGGTAAAATAATTACAACAAATCTCATTTCAAAAGCTGGAGGGAGACTTTTGGCTGGTGTCTGGGAAAGGGCGGCATCCATTGGCCTTAATGCTGGAAATGGGGGATAAAGTACAGGTGATAAACGCGTAAGGGGATACATGTATAGTGTAAAAAATATAGGGTATAAATGTATAGTGGATGACAGTATAGGGGATGACAGTATAGGGGGTAAATGTATAGTGGATAACATTATAGGGGTAAATGTATAGTGGATAAAAGTATAGGGGATAACAGTATGGGGTAAATGTATAGGGGATAACAGTATAGGGGTAAAAGTATAGGGGATAACGGTATCTGGGGTAAATGTATACGGGATAACATTATCTGGGGTAAATGTATAGGGGATAACAGTATCTGGGGTAAATGTATACGGGATAACAGTATCTGGGGTAAATGTATAGGGGATAACATTATCTGGGGTAAATGTATAGGGGATAACATTATCTGGGGTAAATGTATACGGGATAACATTATCTGGGGTAAATGTATAGGGGATAACATTATCTGGGGTAAATGTATAGGGGATAACAGTATCTGGGGTAAATGTATAGGGGATAACAGTATCTTGGGTAAATGTATAGGGGATAACAGTATCTGGGGTAAATGTATAGGGGATAACAGTATCTGGATAAATGTATAGGGGATAACAGTATCTGGGGTAAATGTATAGGGGATAACAGTATATGGGGTAAATGTATAGGGGATAACAGTATCTGCGGTAAATGTATAGGGGATAACAGTATCTGTGGTAAATGTATAGGGGATAACAGTATCTGGGGTAAATGTGTAGGGGATAACAGTATCTGGGGTAAATGTGTAGGGGATAACAGTATCTGGGGTAAATGTATAGGGGATAACAGTATCTGGGGTAAATGTATAGGGGATAACGGTATCTGGGGTAAATGTATAGGGGATAACAGTATCTGGGGTAAATGTATAGGGGATAACAGTATCTGGGGTAAATGTATAGGGGATAACAGTATCTGGGGTAAATGTATAGGGGATAACGGTATCTGGGGTAAATGTATAGGGGATAAATTATTCAGCTTCAGAAGGTGAAGACTGGGGGACTGCAACCCCACCTACCCCGACTCTCCCCGTAAACTATGCCTGATTGCTAATGTGGCCCTGGGGAAGGGGGGCTCTTTGTGTGTATACCCGTTTGTTGTTCTGTGTTTTACAAGGTGAAGACAGTGCAATGGCAATTACCAGCCTGGGACAGACGCTCCTGCCTACAACTGGTAGATCACTTCTAATGGGTAGAAATGGCCCCCTAAGGAAATCAGTCTTGTTAGTTTTTGATTACGGCCTACTTTTTTTTTGGTTCATTGGGGTCTTTTTTTTTTCGTTACCCTTTGGGGATGTTTTGTTATAAAAGAGTATCACTTCTATTTTTACTTCACTCTTTCTGCTGTGAATTGTCCTGAGAATGCTCTCAAGTGTTGCTGACTGGTTATATTTTACATAGTGCAGGCAGAGTTTTGGCAGCGAGTTTATGTCTCTCAAAGTCATCTTTCTCACCCTCTGTGCTTTTAAATCAGCTAGCACTTAGATTGCTGTACCAAAGCTGTCTGTCATCAACATCCAAAAGTGTCCTCTGTCGTCATCACTGAGGATTATAAATGTTCATTGATTAATGCGGTCTTGGAACTGTAAATCTTGTACGGTTTAAATTAATATTCGGTACGTGCGCAGTAGGATGTTGAATACATAAGGAAAAACCTGAACATTATGTTGCATTGATTTATTTTATTATTGTGCATTTTATAAACCATCTTTTATAAACTGCCAAAACTGTATATTGCAAAGTGTGGAGGTGAAATGCATAAGAATTGTAGCTCTATCCATTTCCCTGTCTGCACTGTATTCTTAGAAATGTAATGATGCTTTCAGCATTACGCTAAAGTCAGATAATTCATACCACATAAAAGGTTTTTGCCCCACAAAAATATGAGGGATTGACCATCGAATGTCTTTGATTGTAAGTTATTTCATTTAAATGTTCTTTTGTCATCAAGGTGCTACTACTGTTATTACTATTGATACTACTACTAATAATGATACATAATCTTTTAGCTGTAGTATTTTAACAGTTAACACAAGCCATAACAAGACAGCAGCTAAATGCCACTGTGGGTACTATACAGGGTTAGCTGCTCTTCTAAAAGTGAATTTTGCTTATCTGTTTTTATTTTCAATATGCCTTTTTCTACCTGTAATTTATTTTTTGACTCCCAGTGTTTACTTGTCATTGCCCCAGTGAATTTTTCTATTATGCAAAAGGTGTTATCTGGTGTCTCATTTCTTTTTTTAGTATGGTCAGAAACCTTTGAATAAATTCAGAAATAAACCTTCAATGATACTGCAATTAAAGTGTTTATAAACCAGTTTTAGAAAGAGTTTTATCAAACCACTGGTTCTCCAAGTTGAGACCACTAAGCTAATGTTTCAAGTAGAGTATTTTTTCATATTTGAGGTTCTAGCACACAACCTCTCATTAAAGGAATTTCAAGGCAATTAAAAAAGGAAGTAATTAAATGCTCAGGGACACCCAGTCATCTACTGAACAGCATTCCCTAGTCTCACTTTAATTGTTAATGTGGAAAAGAGGATTATTGCGGTCCGCCATTCTGGAGTTTCCTATTAACATCTACTCATTGAATTTAAACATGCATTACTGCTAATATCTGCCATTGTCAGCTTCTGACTTCTTTTCCCAAAGATATATTCAAGGATATCAGCCAATGAAGTCTATAAACAATCAAGCCATTATGTGAAAGCATTATTTAGTATATGGATAGAAGTATTAGGTTTCAAGGACTCCATATTGGATGAAGCTGGAATGAGCTGTGATGGACCTGAGTTAGAGTCAGAGGAATAAGGTCTTAGCATAACACAATGACCAGTTTACCTCAGTGAAAATGGTAAATATCCTGTCTTCTTGACAGATTTTTATGTTCTGAAAAATAAATAACTAGTTTTTTTTTTTTTAATAGCACCATTATATGACAATTATCTATCACACATCTAACATTCAGACGTGTACCATCCTTAGAAATATCTGGATACTGTACATTACTATTCATGTCTTATGGTCAGATGATTGAATGACATGCAAGGTAGCACGTTGATTTTGGAGGTCAAATTTGAGGTCAGATTTGATGCACAAAGAAATGGTATTTATGATGCTCCGTGAAATTAACGACAGACCTGTTTGGGATATATACACTCTGAATATCCTTTGAAACTTTCCTGAACCCTGAAATACAAAGGCCAACAAATACGTGTGTTAAGGACCTTCTTGTTCAGCAACAGATTGAGGATCACACCAGTACAGGTGCAGTACAGGGCGGTATGGCGTGATCACAGATGAGCGATGAGATATCGGCCCGTTGGCTCGACGAGGCTGTGATGGCATCCACTGCTTGGCGCCTGCCAGCTTGCCCTTGGGCGACCGTGGTACAGTCATGGAGCTCCAGGCTGCTCGGCATTGTTTTAGCCGCCCTGCGATCAGCGAGCAGGCTGTGCGTTTGAATAATGAGCCGCAGAAGATTCTCCTAAGTGCTTTTCCCAAGACCCGGGGAAGCTGCGGTAATGACAGGCTAGCCTCGCTCGCTCTCTCTCTCTCTCTCCTTTCTCTCAGAGGAAGGTGTCACGGCAGTCCCCCACCCCCCCCCCGCACGTTCATGCGCTTCTCCAGCCTCACAGCATCAGTCACCAGTCTCCCAGGTCAACAAGGTCAACAGCGGCAGAGCTTTTTGCTTATACAATGCTTTTTAAATGGATATTTATTTATTTATTTATTTATTTTTACGAACAACAATAATTCATGAAACAAAATGTCTGTTTTGAAAAAGAAAAGGGAATTCTTCACTGGGAGAGAAAATAGCAACCACTGTTTGGGTTTTGGTATTTTAGTTATGGTAATTTTTTATAGCTTTTGTCATCCTCAGTTGGTAACATTTTGGGTGTTTTCCTTTAACATTTCCTATCCCCTATTTGTATTCTTTCTGTCAGTTTGGCATTCCTAATCATTTTTTGGGCCTGTCCCACCCCAGCGACATCTTGCACTTGCAAGATTACCATGTGTGTTGCCCTACCTTCCACTTATTTCAATTTATAAACCAAAAATGAACTACTTGTTCCTTCAGAAAACTACTGTTTAATACCCATCTGAAGACAAGAAGTGTTCGTACAGTATAAGAAACCGTTCCTCACATTGCGCCAGTCTGCAGGGCACCCAGTCACAGTTAGGAGTGCCAGTGTTCAGTTCCTGAACATGGGGCATGTCTCTGCATATAGAATGACTGCACTCACTGTTCATCCACCCATGTGACCTCCAGTATAGAAAAGTGTGATCATTGCAGTGGTTTGTGAGGGGGTTGAACATGGGGCTCTTGAAAACGTTCTGAAGCTCCTCCTTCCATTCGTTCCTATGGTGTTCTGGATGCCCTGGTGTGGATTTCTCAGGCGGACAGCCGTCAATCTGTGCTTTATGCTTTTTTATGTTTTCACATATAGAAATGGGAAACTGTAAGGTGTTCTGATTCAAGTCCTCCAAACCAAAAACAGCAAACACATCCAGCAGTCCCTGTGACAGTGGATACATTACCTAATACATTTGGCAGGAATAGGGAGGTCAGGGCTGTCTGATTAAGTGGGGTTGCAGTACTTTAATCAATCACTAAGACTTCAAGCCAATTTTTAGAGGTGGTCTGACATCGGGATGGGTTTTCAGACAGGATTGGAAAAAAATATGAATGGGATTTAAGCCTCCTGCCCAAATTTTCTGAAGATTGGTGGGCTAAGGGAATTTTCCACTTGTTGTTGTATCGAAGTCCCCAACCCTCCTCCAGTGACAGAACCTCGGTGCTTCTGCTACCCGCTGCATTTTGTCTCGTAAAAATTCACTGGAATTCCTATCCCCCACCCCCGCCATGAACCCCCACCCCATAACTACAGATAAGCATTTCACTTCAGGTTTTCCCAGCTCCAGATAGCGCGATTTATCACGGCAGGCGGCTGCTCCCTCCTTCCTGGGGAAAAGGGCCAAGTCATTATGGCCACTCATTTGAGCTCGGCCCTGGACACGCCCCCCCCATCTCGGCCTGTGGCCCCCGAGTGGCCCAGGTAGGGAGGGATCCTTCACGCACAGAAGACCTGCTCTCGAGAGCCAAACACTGGATAAGCAGAGGGAAAAGCCTGTTTGCTGTGAAATCGAGACCGTGCGAACCACAACGAGGGACGGTATTTTGGATACCCTCCACTCCCTCCCTTTTTTTTTGACGTTTTCTCACTGGCTGCTTGAGGCACAGATGCACTTCCACATTAATTTCAGATTAACCTTTTTTGAGAGCTTCAGGGATACCCCAAGCATAATCGCGGCTTGTAACCGGGCAGGAATCAATGCGGAGAGCACTCTCAGCATCTGATAAGTGTAAATAAGGTGTTGGATCAACTGTGGAGATTGTGCTGGCCCAGTAATCTGCCTGCTTCTCATCTAAATCCACTGACTAACAGAGGTTTGGAGTGCCATTTAATAGGCAGACATTGGTCATAAGTGCTAAATAACATCCTCTATTTACATGTCACTAGGCAGGTCAAAAGACATTTTCCATTTGTTGGACTCAAAATCATTTAGCACAATACTGCTATTTCTTTTCCTGGGCCTTATGATCTTAGCAGGAGCCAACATTGTAAAACGATTGAATGAAATTATAGTTCATGAAATTATTGTTTATTCTGTTCTCAATGTACCTCAGTATGTTAATCTTGTCTGTGGACCACTGTTACATTGGCATGGAAAATACAAAGTAAAAGGTAAATCAATTTTGAAAATGGAAAACAACCCACATCGTACTCCTGCAAATTGAAATAACCCATAAATCTTAATGAAACGTCCGAAAGTAGATAATGCGCTAAAAAGCAAAGAGGATTAGGTCAGTCAGTTTATCTGGTCAAGAATGGGGATTGCTAAAATATAGATGCACGGCACCTTTAGCGGAGTAAGTAAAGGTGGCAGACTCATTGCTTGATGGCTTGTATCCTAAAACAGGCCCAGCCTCCACTCTTGTCTGCAGCCCGTAAGTGATCCCACTCAATCAGCGGCGGTCAGCTGTGCTGTGGCTGCACGTCAAACACTGTTCAGGATCATCCACTCTCCCCTTTCTAAAATGGCTCCATCCTAGTGGATGGGAGAGTGTGCTCCATGTCACGATGCTCCTGCTGTCGGGATACTTTGCCCTTTTCCGTGGAGCGAAATACAGGACGATGAAGAACACGCTGATGACTTCTCGTAGGAGAACGATGATTTATTACAATGCGCAAGGGAGAGCCACCCTCAGAACATTTGAGCCGCCTGTGCCAAAACATCGCTGAGGACTGGACTGTGTGTGTTGTGTTGATATACAGAATTTGGTTACACATATCAAAGACTTGAGAAAGTTGGTGGCTGGGTCCCAACTCTGTGGGAACCACAAGTGGACCATTAGCAGCGGTAACCTTAAATAATATAATAAAAACCTGGAACCTGTCACTGTGCCTCCTCTTTTCCTGTTTTTTAAATAACTCTCCTAGTTCCCTTCCTGATACAATGCGTGTGTTAAACCTTAAATGAACTACAGTGTTAATTTATTATTGTTATTCTTATTATTACGAGATTAATTTATATGCTTATTAATTACGCATGAGATCAGAGTGCTAATTCTTAGTGTGGATTATAAATGATTTTGAGGCTGCCATGCTACCATGTTTATGAAAAGAACATAATAGTTGTTATTTGGGTAAAATCGCTGATGTACAAAAATCATAAATACACTAAACACACTCAAGTCAGAATCCTAGAGAGGAATGTTTTTCCAGTTAACACTTGTTAGGAGGCCTGACATTCACAAAACATCTCTATTGTAGAAGTGCTGATTCAGGATCAGTGTTGCGCTTCATGTGTTTTAACCATTGTATTCATTATCAGCTTAAAAGCAAAACTGATCCTAGATCAGCATCTGCTTTGATACGCTTCATGAATACAGGCCCAGAGGGAATGCAAGGCTGGAGTGAAGCTGAAAGTCAAGTGTATTTCAAAGAGTGCTGGTCAAAAGACAGAGGGTTTCACATTAGTATTGAATGCATGCCTTGGATGGGTATTTCCTTGTGACTCCATAAATGTGAAATTTACTTGGGAGTAAAAATGATATATTATTAATCTGCAGCTGTGAAATGGTTTTTGTGGAAATTAATTTATTTAAATTTTTTTGGTTGTGCTTGAAAGAAAATTTCATTCCCCACCTTTTTTTGCTCATTACCAGTTTTATAATGTTCCCTGATCCAGTTCCCTGTTATTAAAGTGTCAGAAATGCATAACTGTGAGTACATGGATAATACTCCAGTTTATTTGTGACAGATTTCCCAAGCAATATTTTGTCATCCATAATATACTGTTGCATGATTCTCGAAATGGGCAGTTTTGGAGCAGAAAAGTGCTGGAGAACAATGTCGCTAATGTATTTTATCAGAAAATGACATCTGAATTGTATTTGCGCTGTCTGCTGGGGAGATGCACACTTACATATTTCAATCCTCCAAATTTCATTTCTTTTTGCTGTTTTATCTCAGGCGTTTCTTATGTATTAACAGTTCAGATATCTCCTTATATCTCTCATTTGTTCTACAGTACAGTATCAGCTATTTGCATTTAATGCATGTACTGCACTGTTTTGTTTACCCCTGGCATCAAAGCCAAAGAGACATGTTTTTTTTTCTAAGCAGGAAAAAGAAAACATGCACTCTTGTTAAAATGTTTTGTAATTTGACTAAGATTCCAAAATTCCATTTCAAACAAGCTAATTAGGTTCTGGTTTGCATTCAGCCATGTTTCCCATCAAACAAAGGGTTCTCATATCCGCAAATAATCCTAATTACTCTCATTATTTCAGTGTATTATGTTGTTTCAAGACCTTTTTTATTTGCCGGCTTAGGAGCAGAGTTTAACAAGGCCTACCTTCTCAAAGGCAAGTAATTGGCCAAAACATAAGCCAATCAGACCTCTTTGGAATGCTTCCTTGTACTGTTGATCGAGCTCATGAAATTTCTATGTGAAACACACTGAGAGTGCTCCTTTAACACTGTGCTTGTTTTGACTTCCTACCAAGCATGGAATTAATAGCAAGGCAGAGCTTCAGTGTGGAATATTATTCTGTCAGCATATTAATGTAGTCATGGTAGGTCAAGCACATATGCCAAGACACATATCGCTATTAATAGCTCTCTAATTTTACAGTTAACATCTGGGTCATGTGTTTTTTTTTCACACCAGTTATTGAGATGAGATAGAGCAGACTCCTTTCATATATATATATATGAACAGCCATACCACTCTTGTGAAAATGAAATGCAAATTTGCATTATACAAAATTTGGTGAAATATAAAATCCAGAACATAATTATAACTATAAATGCCCCAAATACATCTCTTACAGTACATAACATATGTCTGTGCCCAGTTGGAACTGGAGAAATCATTAAAAAAGAATTAAAGACATCCACTGAGATTATGCTAATAAGTACTTCATGAACTTTAAATTTTATATTTTACATATTTTTTTCTTTCTACATATATGGTAAGAACTGCATTTGGTGTAGGCTGTCTGTATATATGTTTCTCTAGCAGCATAAATATCACTGTATGTGGGTACTGTGGTCTTGCAGATATTTCCATAATGTGAACATTAAATAGAGAAGTGTGTAAATATTATATTTTGGCATTGATATTTGTTAAATGGGTTAAGCACTATGGCAACCACATAACCATATCTTAGATTATGAGATTTTAACCTACTGATGTAGAGAGAAAATAAATTACCGTTATATAATTACGAAAATGAAATATAACAACTGAGGTCACTGTATTCACATTTCTTCTTTGTTTTTATTTGTTAATGTGTGTTTTTTCTTTGTATTCATTTATTTTTTATTTATTGTTTTCTTTGAAAACATAGTTCTTTTCATCCTTAAAGGCTTGGTGTCTTCAAAGAGCTGGGGTTTGAACCGTATGACTCAGACCACAACACTGATTCTTTTTTGTTTTTCTTCTGCGCTGTAGTACACACTGTCCCTCTGATTCTTAATGGTTGACTGTGGAGTATGTATATTAGAAATAAATAATAATAAAAAAATGACAGAAATTCATACTGTTTTGCTACCGTTTGGCACAGATTTTCATGGTAGACAGTCAATGCACTGAAGCGTGGATCTGTGTCCACAGACCCTCCCCTTGTCTGTTTTATATGTCTGTTCTGTTTCAGCCAGAGCTCAGTGCTTCCTCCTGCTGAGATCCATGTTGGCGGAGTTAACAACATCTGAGCATCTTTTACCTTCCACAACTCCTTATCCTTCTTAATTTGTGTTCCTATGACAACCGGCATGATTATCAAACGGGCATGTTGCTAAGGAACATTGAATGCTCAATGAAATATTTTACTGGCCCATCGAGTTCTATCGAAAAGTTGAAAGCAAGAAATAATGATAATAACAATGATTGACTTGTGTTTGTGCAGTGTTCACCCAGGGATCGCAGAGTGCTGCACAGTTGTTGGGGAGTGTAGTGAGGGGGAGGGCTCCGCTGCTCTCCTCTCATCCAGCCCACGGCAGACATTTTGTTTTAAAACATCCAGTAACATACAGTTTTTATTTCGGTCTTGTAAAACCAGCGGTCATTATGTAACCAATTCAGGAAGCCTGTGGCTAAGGGCTGTGTGGTGACTGCTGAGAGATCCTAAGTCAGTGCAAGCAGAGCGGCCCACCTGATATCTCTGTCCTTAGAAGGCCTTGCAACTGCCCCACCAGCAGTGCTCCTCGGACACATGTGAGGTTCATGTGCAGTAGCTCCAATTAGACACTGACTCCAAAAAACCGAGGTGTGAGCTTCAGTGCTTACAGAAAAATGTTGCAAGACTTTATTTTTTGTATCTCTGTTGCTGAGTCTCGCTTGATATTATGACATCAAGTGGAATTTTGCTGTAAAATAAACTTTGCTTTTAACCAGGAAATCAAAATTTTATTGGAATGGTTTAAAAAGGGAATGCTTAAGCAATGTGGAGTCAGCAAAAAGCAGAGGTGTTGGGGGTTACTGCCGATGCCAAGCCATGCTCGTTCAGCGAATTCAAAGCAAGCAGGACATGCAATTGTGAAAATATCTCTCTGTACCGTGCGGATGCGAGTGCTTAACCCAGAAGCCTCTCCCCCCAGATAGGCGCTGTATGCGGCGTGTGGCGCTACAGTGTGAAATCCAGGGCCCATCTAATGAGCATGTCGTTTGTAATGCCTTAATGTGTTTACATACCGGGGGGATTACCGAGCGGCCTGAAAGTCGCCCCTATGGTTTTTGAAAGGGTCCCTGGAGTTATCTTCAGCGATTAGCTGCTTTGAATATTCTTGTGTGCATTGTCAAGTGGGAGCCACTCAGCTGTGGATCAATAGCAGCATTAGAATGATGAGCTACTGGGGAATTTTTTTTTTTTTTTGCAGATGTAAGCTCCTCTATCTCTTTTTTTTCCTTCTTTTTTTCCGCTGTTAAACCGGGGACTCCGATTAAATTCTCTGCACCCTCCTGTTTTACATATCAATGTGCTCCTTGTAAGGAGAAACAAAAAGGAGAAACAGGAAGGAAGTGTGTGCTGGAACCTAGCTGGAGAAGCTCTCTCTGATCCTTAGGCCTACCGCTATCAATACCCGGACTACACTGGGATTACGATCCATGCTGTTGTGCAGGGCATCTTGATTGCATGTAATACACATAAAATAAAAGAGAAAAACAAACAAAAAAAAGCAAGAGAAGCTTGTGAGGGAGGGAGGGAGGGTGAGTAATGTCCCTTAGCCTGACTCTATCAGTTTACCTTACAGGCCCTTTACCGAAGCTACGATGCTGTATGCTTTACCTGAACCCTAGTGAATTTGGTTCTACACCTTGAAGGAACTCTCAGCCTGATTGCCTTTCCTCCACGCTTTCACTTTTTAGCTCTCTCCATAAGATGCGTGTACAGGGAAACTGAAAAAATATGTATTGCATGCAAATGTGTATACTAGATTGCAGTTTTGGACTCAGCATTTTCCCACTGAGAGCTGTGCCAATAATGTTATATGTTATGATCATGCATGCCCAGGGGATGACATTAATGAAAAAAATATCTCAAATGGTGAATCATATCAGTTACTAGCAAGCTGCTTTATTTGAACTAAAATTGCCAATGTAGTATCAGAGTCTTAATTTCAAGAGGATATAATAAGCAGTCCGACAGTGACTGTTGCTGGTTAGCATTCAGTTCACTGTAACCTGAGACAAAACATTTCACATAAATGGAGGTGAAGTTAAAAATAAATAAAAAAGCTTGAGATTTTAAAGTGAGTCTGAAAAGCTCCAAACTACATCTCCCATTAGCCCATGCATGGCTGGGCGACAAAGTCAAGTCTTATACAGTGATGTGAACAAATGATAGCTATCCCATCTTCGACCAGCCATTGTGATAAGAACACCAAATCTCTTTGTACAAATAAATGGAAATGACTCGCAGAAGGACAGCCTTATTATATGGAATATATTGGTACACTCTTGCTGGAAATTAATTAATGATTAAATTTGCTTGACTGCATACTTCTGTGCGGTCGGTGTACGATCCAAGGAAATATAACCGTTATTTGCATTATTTAGCTTTAAAGACTAAATTGCGTTATCGACCCACGGTTCCTTGCACTTGCAATGAGGGTGTCCGCCATGTGCCAGTCAGTCAATAAACAGCATTATGTCCGGGAAGCTATTCCCTTTTTGGAAGAGTAATGCACTGCCTTCTGTACATGACTAGAATCAAGGCTTAGCTGGTGCCCTCTACGAGTTAATGACCTAATTATGAGATATTTATAGAAGTCCTTTAAAGATTTTCTTGTTCCTATAATCATTAAAAAAAGGTTTTACTTTCTTGCTTAGATTGATAGGGAATGGCGTTGTTTTCTAAAAATACTACATGAAATTATTAAAATTAACCTTTCTAACATATAGTATATTTGTTGCTCTCCACTGTAGAAAATGTACAGAAATACATATGGAGAGAGAGTTTAACAGATGGAAACTCCCTCTATCCAGCCCCCCAACCCCCACCCCACACCCCCCCCATGCTTCAACATCATGTCTGTGACTTAAGCCAATATGGTGCCATTTGAAACACACTGAAAACAAATCTGCAAACATTTCTTTTTACTTATATTTTCTAATCATGGCTTTTTTATAACATGTTTTTTCATCAGCAATGTTCTTTACTGAACCTGAATATTTTTAATTTGCAACAGCAATCATTCCTTGCCAACTATAAAAAGTGTTCCTGATTAAAAAAAGAAACATATATACAGTATATATGTCTTCTGTTGCTCAGAGATTAAAGAAAGGAAAAAAAAACTGAGAGAAGCATTTAATCATCCACAACGGTTGTGCAAATAAGCACCGGCCGGATGAAAATGCTCACCACCTGTATGTTATTTTTCTAACCAATTAACCATCTCAATCGACCCTCAATATTCCTCTATTCTAAAACAGACATCCGGTCTGAAGGCACACGACATCTGAAAGTGAAGCCGCCATTCTGTGAGTCCCCTCAGCCTGCATTCGCCGGCGAGAGCCACAAACGCTGCCGCATCCAGCCTGGGCCCCTGAAAAGAAGAAGGAAAAAAAAAACATTCACTTCAGCCCAGTCGCTGGGTCTGTGTAAACGTCTGGAAATGTCAGATTCCCTCTCCGCCCGCCCCTTCTAAATCTGAGGCTAATTAAAGCTGCAACTGCTCTAGCGCCGTAACCCCCCTGTCACTAATCCTCCAGTACTTTAGCCGCTGCCTGACGCCTCAGACTGCCATCACATCCACAACATGGAAACCCACATTGTTTTTTGAGTGGGAACTGGCAATTAGCTCCTTTTGTGGTTGAGAAAAAGGTCACTATCTGTGAGTAAATGTAAGGAGGGAAAAAAAAGGCACACAATCTAACACATGATGACCTTTCGTTTTAACTGATGCGCGAGAGAGAGAGAAGTGAAATCCACAGCGTAGCACTACGCAGGAAATTAATAATCATAGACAGCACTTGCATATCACAGCAGCAAGTGCTGCCATTTCGTTTGCCAGCTTGGAACAAATACAGTTAATCCGCCATGTTGTTGACTCGTGCTCGGTTGACTTGTAGTGGTGTTGTACGCGTGTATTAATTTAAAGTGTAATTTAATACAGCTCCGCACCATTATTGGGGCAATGGAGAGGATCGTTATGAGCCCTTACATCTCATTGTGTTTATCTCAGGATTTTTATTATCAATAAAACAAAGCGAACACTAATGACAATATCTCTTCCTCTATATTTTTGAAATGACCTCATTATGTTCACTTTGAGATTATGTGATAGAACATCTCTTCATTTCCAGGAAAGGAGCTGATTCAGTGAACATGCGACCCTCATGTCATACTTCACTGAATGTTGAGTAGTGCTTGACGATACACAATGTGTATTCCCTGAGTTGAAACAAATAAGGATGCTGCTTATACCTCATTCTCATATTTCAAAATGTATGTATTTTTGTCCACTTTTATGTTGACATTTTAATTTATTGCCTTATTTGGAGAGTGTAGTGTGTTTCAGATCCTCAATAATGTCTACCAGTGAAATTCATATTATGGATTATATGCAGATAATTTCATTGAATCTAATGTAATTTAATTAAAAATAATGTGAACTATGCATAAATTATGAATATATTTGCAGTCTATAATTGCTGAAATGAAAGAAGATTCCATAAATTAAAACTGTAGCATGATCTTTATTCACATACTTTTACACATACACATTTTAACAATATGTCTTTTTTTCCCCTGAATTTTCCCCTTTTTTTCCAACTGAATGTTCAGCCGAACTGGTTGGCCTCACTGCAGCACCTGCCCTGACACCTTTGGGAGGAGAAGTCAAGCACATGACTCCTCCGATTCATGTGACGACACTCTTGCTTCTTTTCACGCTGCGGCTGCACCACTAACTGCACACTGCCTATGACGTCGGAGGAAGACGTAGTCAGTGTACAGTCGGTTTGTGCCACTGCAGGCACCCGAGCATGACAAGGAGGGTGCTATTGTGATGAGACCAATGGGGTGATTAGGCCGGCTTACCCTGTATTGAACCCTGGTGAGTCTGGCCAATTACTGCCTCGCCAAATGGGGCCATAGCTGGGAATGGCAAAGCCGGGAATCGAACCTCAGGGCCCGCAGGCAACAATTTATCCTGCGAGCCACCCAGAGGCCCTTAATTAGTTTTTTAACAAAAGATTATAAAAGAGAACAATTTAACAAAGCAACAAACTTTTATCTTTGTCATCTCGGGAGAATAAAATATGAGGTAACATTTCAATGGGCGTCACGTACGAATCAGAATGCTACAGGTATCGTCACATAATTAGCCAAAGTCATTGTCCTAAGCACACATAATAGCATTGAGCATATAGAAACAGGGTTGTCATGCTATATGTGACATAATGATTATCACAGCATACGTCAATGCCTTATGACTGCAGTTATAAGGGAGTGACCCAGTTAGCGCGCTGAGTCGGCCCAGGCTTGACTGAGTCATGGGTCATCCTCGACTCGGGTCCCCGTCCTGGCATCTGGGAGAAGTGCATTTTACTTGGGTCGATTCTGCTCTGAGTTTAGCTGCTGATGTTTTGGCAGGCAGGGTGTGGACCAGTTCTGGCCAAACAATCTGGCCCGGATACTTTTGGTCCGATCATAATTTCATTCGTTGTTTGGTGAATTTTTGCTAATAGTCAACATGTTAAAGTAAACGTTTGCTTAAGACAATCTTTTGTAATGACATTCAATTCTCATTTAAGATATTTTTGTCAGAATAGGATCACAATATGTAAACATTTTACAGACTGTTTCCCACAAATATGTATATATATATTTTTTTTATTCTGTAAACTAGTTAGCTTGGAGTCCTCATTAACAAACCTTAGCTTTATCAAACGTGAGAGGCTCAGTATTTAGCCAGGATAGAAATTGCTACTTTTTCATAGTTAGCAAGCCACCAGCAGCACATTCATGGCCACGGCCAGAGTGTGCAACCCCCAACCCCCAAACCCCCGCATACTTTGTGTCACAGCTAGTTTATGAAAGTCATAATCATTATGTAATGTGAACAATTAACAATTTACTAGTTTCGCTCAGCAACGTTGTCTGCTTCCACTCCCACTAGCGTTGGGCATGGCTGTCACCGTGAGTGAGAGGCATGGCTATAGAGACACCATGTCTGGGTTTTGCTCTGTCTGTTTGAGTTTCAGCTGACAATGTTGTGTTATGCAATATTTCAGACCAAAAGTAGCCCTGCTGTATGGGTGTTAACTGGGGATAATATCATTGTTCTTTCATGACAAAGATCATGGCCATTACTTAGGATGATAATGCTTTGAATAAAGTGTTGCTAATCTAAATAATACATTTAGTATGCAATAAATACATAATGCGAGTCAAAAGTAATAGCTGGAGTGCTTTCATCTTACCCACAGTGCCACTGTCAAGTAGAGAAAAGTGCAGCTGATGAAATAGCTTGATACTGGGTATGGGTGCAAGGTTGTGTCAGAGCAGCACTTGACTTCATCAACTGGCACCTGTGGGACAGGCTGCCATCAAGAGGCACAATGTAGTTTCAGTGTCCAACTACAGCTCCCAACATGCAAATGTGCCACTCTGAATAACACTTTGCTTGGTTGACAAATTTATGTCACCGAATGCAAAATTTCTTTGGCCTGGAAGTAATAAATAATTATATACTCTGTTCTCAAATGTTTTGTAATTGCTTTGGAAATATACCACTTGGAGAGGAAGTACAGCTGCATTGAACTATATTCAACCTCATGTCTCACATCCTTAATGTTTCAATTTTGTTTTTTAAAAAAAAAGAAAGTAAGTGTTTGTTTTCAGCTTTAGTGAGAAACTTTGTTCCGCTGTACTAAAGCCATGAATTAGCATTACCAAGCTTGAGTACATAGTTACGGAGCGCCAGCAGTTCCCTCCATTATTTCTTTTTTTTCGCTGATTGAGAATAAACAATGAGTTTATTTAGCTATTTAACTTAAAGTTTCTTATGAATAGACTGTTTATTACTGACTATGTTGTTACCCTTGATTCTTAATGCAGTCCTCAGCAACCTTAAATGGTGATTTGTCTGAATTTTCTCAGTTTGGCAAGATAATATGCTTAACTTGGTATCTTGAAGACACAATCGTTGAGCAATGACCATTGGACACGTTTTGCCTTAGATGGCTGGCTCATTTTTACTCATCCAGTATTTTCTTGTCATGAAAAATAAAAGTACATCAATCAAGACAAATCTATGGGTTTTCTTGACTTGATATTGATTAACAACTACCTAAACAGCAGTGGGGAGCTGTAAAAATGTGGCTTGTTATTCAGTGCTCTAGGTAGTTATTTCCCCATGTTTCCAGCACAATCTGCTTCCACACCTTTGTAAAACAGTTTTTGCTCTTGATGTTTTCCACTGTTGAAATTCCCAGTGTATTCTTGTCTTGGGGTGTGGTCTAATGATGGAATTGAGTGCCAAACAAATTATATTTATCAATGTCCAGTGAACCAGATGGGTGTTGAGGCACATTGTCTATAATAGAAATGTATCCATGCGTAATTTCATACATTAATGTGCCTACATAATTACTTCCCTTTTATGTCATAATATTGACTAGTGTCTATAAGCTTTTCATAATAAATCCATAATGGTATGATTGGTTGGACACCATTACTGTTTCAGAGATCGGAGGGGGCACAGCAATGTCTTCAGTAGGGCTGAAAAAATGGTCACAAGCTCCTAAAGTCACATGGTCAGAAATGTATATGGGCCCTATTAATGGGTATTAATAAAACGTAATGCTCTCCAGTGCAGTCATGATAAAATGGTCTAATTTTGTGCCAATGCACACGTTTTCCAGTGTATCTGCACTCCACATGATGTGAAGCCCTTTAACTTGTGTCAAAGATTGTTCATCAAGTGTTATTCTCACAATTTCAAGGGGTAACACGACCGTGACATGACCGCTAATAGCCAATGACCCCACAGCACTGTTATCATCTTGTGTCAGGGGTCTGTATCATTCCTACCTCATTGGACAGAGGCGTATTTCCACAACATTTAGTCACAAGAGGCAGCTAAGTTGCTGACAACTAAAAACGGTTCTAGATCATATCTGTCTCAGAATTTTTATGCGAAAAATACCAATTATGTAACTGTCATTTGAGCATTTCTATTTCTAGACAAGAAGACCTGGTCCCCATACTGCCATTTTTAAAAGCTACATATTCATATTGGATCGCAATTATTCTAGCTTGTTTTACATACAGTAGTGCAACCTGTATTTTATAAGGTTTCCATGTGCCTATGTCTAAATAGTAATCAAAGTACTGTTTTATTTATATGTTTGCAGTTTTCTCCTAGATTAAAACATAAAATGACAGTCATACTTGTCAAGCAAGAAACCAGAAACCACATGAAACTGTCAATTCCCACAGACTTCTTTTACGCTGATTTTCTTTCGGCTCCAAAAATCTATGCACAGGAAATATATGAGGGAATATGAATATTATGCTGTGCAAATAATTCACCAAGGTTGCAAACATTGAGACTGGATGTGCACCCCTGGATCTGAAGCTCTCATGGTTTTCTCAGCCATGAGACAGGATTCATCATTGGGTAAAACTATATCTGTGCACGTCCAGCTTTCAAGTGACTTCTGAATGATGGCCACAGACCGTACATTACTGGCATACATAAGAATTATGTCCAGCTTACAGGAACTGCACTCATGGTGAATACATTTTGGTGGGTTCGTAAGGAGGACCATAATACTAACATGACATGATGTATGTCAAATATCCTATGAAAGCAAATCGTTATAAGCTGATTAAAGTGCGCGCGCACACACACTCACACACATGCACTCACACACACAGACACACACGTTTACTCTGGCATGAGTGAATACAATCTTGAAATAGAGCACAGGGTACTGTCCATTAAGATATCTAGCGAGCTGTCTATCATAGTTAATGCTAGCAATAACAAATGCTGTTTGAAGAGCTCTTCAATTTGACACACCAAGGTATTCCCGAATCCTTAATGATTAATGTATTATGTTGATATTATATAGAATACAATATAGGCTTCATTATCCTATATCAGATCCTCTTGAAGTAAATAATGACCCAGATATGATTCCAAGTCCTTAACCCGACAGAAAGGTAACTTTGTAATTTACTGATTACGAAGGACTATGAGTCTCTAAAAATCATGAAATTCAGACCAATCATTTATTAATAATAAGATGTGACAAATATTTCTCTGTAGCCCCATTTAAGGCATTAGGCAATTCATATTAGATAACATGTATTTGATATATTCATGTGTCATTTGATACTGAATCCCAGAATCTAGTATGTCCATGAACATCTATTTCAGTTTTGCTCTGTAATGTGTTCTAAGATATTACCAGGATAGGGAGAGGGACATTCTCATCACCCGCTCATGCTTTTACAAGAATTTGGAAAATTTAGATCGCAGTCACATCTTAGCTGTTAGGCCATTAAAATAACATGAAAGTGATAGTGTAAAAACCATATCTGTAAATGCGGAAGCAAGCTGCCATAATTTTATTTAGAATTAATTTAGAACCAAATTATACAAACAACATTAATAGACTGTTGGGTCGTCAACTCCATTCAGTTTGGCTGAGAGTCATTGGGAGTTTACATCTATCTCCAGGTGACCAAAAATATTGTACTGTATGATCACTTTATGATTAAATTGGCCTTTTAGATTGCAGAATGGCCACAAAATGTAGATTGAACATACACTAGTATGAGGGGCAAAATAGGCTTAGCTAGTGGAGCAGTAAGGAAAAACAAACTGTATCTATTAATGTATTACACATGCAAATGTATATCCTGTTAGTTACTTCAGCCAGCAGGCTTGGTGGTCATTCATATCGCATAGCAGTTCCAGACTATAGCCTACAGCTACCTGATGAATATGCAGTGCCTTGAATTTAGATCTGTCAAGCTAAATTGCACCTAGGGTAACTGCTGGTTGTCATCTAACGAGACAAGGGGAAAAAATTATACAGAACCAAGCCTCCATCTATGGCTAATTACATGCTGAATGGAAAGCAAAAAGGTGTTGTATGAAGCTACTGAGGTACCATTATAGCCTACTTGTTGGAAATATAAGGCACATCCACATAAGCTAAAGCAGTACAGTTTTCAATTTAAATACAATATGAAATGTCAAAACTCTCCTGCAATGCAAGTAAGCAACCCTAATAAACCATTGGAGGCCATCTCTGTATATTCACTTCATTGTGGATATAATTTAATTAATCAGCCAAATCTGTGGTAAAACTTGAGCATCCTTAGTGACAGTCCGATGTGTAAGGGCTGTTGTTTTCTCATTTAATGTTATTTTCACTTTGCCCCACAAACTCACACAGTATCATATTGAGTCTGAATTAGCCAGTTATATAGCTTATATTGTATAGGCCTTGTTGGATCACCCTGGATACAGTGAGATGATAGCCAATGACTTAACACCATATAAAGTATTGGTTTATATTCCCTCCTGTACACATATACCTTTCATGATAACTCTTCATTAGCCTCAGGGGCGCAGATGGTGGTGGGGACGGGGGGAGTGTGTCCCCCCCAGTTTCATAGGGACCCTGATCTGTCCCCCCACTTTTGAGAAAAAAAAAAAAAAAACATTGTATACGCTTAAAAACTGAGACCTTTTGCTCACAAATTGGTCCCCCCCCCACTTCAAAAATCTCCCCTGTGCTGCTGATTAGCCTGCATGTATAACCTAGCCTGTAATAACTACTTAGGTAATTGAGCACTCTCATGAAAGAAACCAGTGGGGTAGATCAAATGATTCTTTCGTACCATTTTACTTTAAGGTCATATATAAACAGTCCGACGGTTGCAAGGTGGTAGCAGTAGGGAGTCTGTGCCATATCATTGACATTATGTAAAAATATTTTATACAAACCTTTAAAGTGAACTATATTTGACTATAAAAAAAAAAAAAAAAAACTGCTGCAAGGCTAGTAGCAAGACAGAGAAAAAAAAACAAATTGTGCGTATTACCTAACCATGACGTTAGAATCAGGACATCCCTGTTAAGTCAGGAGGAAAACATTACTCTGCCTGCAGTGCCACAGTATTTGTTCCTTTCGTCCAAAAACAAACAACAAAACTGACCAATGGATCCTGTCTTTCTTGGTCATATTATAACACATATGTAACATCAGATCTACCATGGAGTATCAAAGCTAAGTTGCTAAGCAACAGTTATCCTGACACACAGAGCGTTATGAAGGAAATAACCACAAGCTCATAATGGCTCATAATGAAACAAACCACCATCTCCATGGGGGACTAATGCACCATTCTTCAGGTGTGTTCATTACTAATAAACCAAGGGTCAGTTCCTTCTTCTTAATTAATCATGGTCTCATTTAGGCACAACAGAAATCTGAAGAGGTTACTCAGGAGATGGAAAATTCTCCAGTGGTTCGTCTGTGGCAAATATAGGCACTGCTAAACTTTTCTGGGCCAACCAAATCCAGACTCAGAAATCAGAGGGCATGAATACATTTGCAGGCAGCTTGGAGCTTTGCGTGGCAATGTGCGTACATTCAATTTACAATCTGATTCAGTCATACAATCAAATTTGATTGTAAATGAGGGTCTATTTCCGGGCTGAGCATCTGCCATCAAGACCAGGGTGCAAGTTATCATGGCACTGGCAGACTTTGGGTAAACAGAGTAATAAGTTGGTAGATGGATTCAGTTTGGTTCATTTTAATTTAAACAACAAATGTAAATAATTTTAAACCCAATTCATGATAACTATTTAAAATAAAAAAAGCTTTGGATTCGCTAACTAATCCTGAAACCTTAAAAGTCTTAAAATCACAGTGACAGGTGTTATCGCTCATCATGTATATCAGCTGTGACTGTGTACATTTTTTAGAGGTGTCATGTTGACGGATTGAACCCCCCATCCTGTCCCTGCCTAGTTTATAGCTCCTCTGACTTTATTTCTGCCCAATGTACAGGAGGCTCTCAGTAGGCTGCAATTCAGCCTTCCCTACTTTGTTTTAAATGTATCTACTTTTTCAGCCTAGGTGTGATTTTTCATTTTTTTGGTTTGTTTCCCTGAGTCATTGTCAATGGCTGACAGTCACAGATCATAAAAGGAATTTCTGTTTCCTCTACCTTTTTGACATTCAAATGTGCTCCAAATAGGTCTCCACTTTTGTTCAAACTGGTAGGCTGAGAAAACTCCCAGAACTGTCTAGGCTTGATGTTTGCAGATGTGGATGTCAAGTGCGTGCTATTGGGATAACATCAGCGCGGCCTGTCAAAGACCTGACTGAGGTGCATCGCACTGCCTTCACTGGGAGATTCAAAGCAAACCTCTGCAGGGTGAAAACATTACTTATCTGACTTATCAGGCTACAATTCAGATAACAGTATAATTAAAAAATCATACTGAAGCAACCAAACATTGTCCTTCTTCTGTCCTTGTTTTTTTTTTTTTTTCTTCATTTTGGTGTTACTTCCATGGTTTAAATTTACCAGGGGCTGCCATATTGGCCGGGGCCTGAGGAGCATGATGGTAAACGGTTGTATGACCAGAAACAACAGCAGCTCAAGAATTAGCTTTCACCGATCTCCTAAGGGTATAAAATGATCAAAGAGATGTCTGGATTCAAATTTCTTGACAGCATCACTATCTAAATGTGCGTACTCCTGTTAATAGCTTTCTTCATTTCGATCATTCTCCTTGGGATAACAGTGGAGGCTAATGTTCAGGTCACTCCTATTTTCTGGCCATTTTTGTTCATTTTAAAATGAACAAAACCCACATAAAAGTTTTTTATTCAAATGTTATTAATTAAAGTCTGATAAAAGAAATAAATAGCATTGGTTCAAAAAGTAGACGTTTCTGTAAACCAAAGACAGTAGGACAGAAGTGACTGTTCATGCAGGCAATTACTCCGATTGATTGAAAACAGCGAAGAATTAATTTATCTAAGTCAGACTCAAGCACTGCATTACATACAAGCTGATCTTCCTCAGACAGTTCTAATGGCCACTCATACTGAATGTGCTTTTAATAGACCGAAGAATCTCACCGCCCAAGCTTTTGGAAAAGATCACATTCAGCATAATCATAAGTCTTTATCTGCATACAGTCCAAGTCTTTATTTGCACATCATGGTCTTAAAATGATAGAGCAAGAATGAAAAATGTTATCTTTTGTTAAACAACCCTGACCCATGGAAGCACATAGTGACATGGGCATGTTTGTGGTGCCAAGTGGGTCATTAGCACTCCTTGCCCCTGGGACGGTTCAGTAAGAATACTGTATTACTCGGAATGCCCACACCTTTATTTAGCTTTATGTATGTTTTCTGTCTTTGTGGCTTCCTCTAGTCTTGGGAGCATCTGCCAGTTATAACAAAGTGCAGACGTAGGAGCAGATGTGGGTAAGATGAGGGATGCACATTCTCTTCTCAAAACACAAATCATATTTCAGAGACTGTATGCACTCAGTATTACTCTGGTTCTTTGTCGGGATTAAATATGAATTGCAGCTTGGTTTGATTTCACCTTTCATAGTAGAAAAGTCCACCAATCACGATGGATATTGGAAACAACCAATAGAACAATTCCAATTGTGGATGGTGGACAGTTTCTGGCAATACTTCCGAGCTCTCATATTAGCTCTCCTCCTAGCCCTCCTAATAGGTAAACTGGGTACTCCAATCTGAAGAAGCTCCTTTCATTAAGAGCCATGACCATGGCAATACGGTTTCAATAGACATTAAGTAGCATCAAAATCTCCCCTTCATAGCTGGAGTTTCCTGTAGTTAAGAATGGTGGGAGTAGACCATCTTCTTAATCCTATATCCATCGTTTTTGTCAGGAAGTGGTATCCACCAATCCCTGTGTCCACCAGTAAGTTGATGTCCCAGCTGTCTTATCCTTGATTCCTTGATACAAGCATACTGTGGTTAGATAGAGCATAATTTTCGGTATTAAGCTTAAATAATAGTGTATGATGTCATAATACAAGATCTTTGATCCTTAAACCAAGTTTTTTCTAATGTGTTCCCCATCATGATGTGTTTTTGAATGAAGCCGTTGATTGCGAGGCTCTTATACCACACAGCAGCTCAGGCGGGCTGGACATCCTTTTTTCCTTTTTGTCACCAGAAAAGCATCTGAATCTTATTTTTTTCTTTTTCTTTTTTTTTTTTTTTTTTTGTCAAGAGGCTCTAGCATAAGACAGCCTTCGTAGGGCTTTTACAAAAGGCTTGTGCTTTTCAAAAGAATGCATCTCCTTTTGTGCTTCAGTGTCATTGGATTGCCTGTCTCCTTTGGAATTTGGGTTTTTTTCCTCCTTTGACATTGCAGTGACTGTTTTGTTAAACATGCCAATCTCTTTGATTTAATATTGCACTGCGCTGTTTGTCAAGCCTAGGAGCTTAAACAGCGAGTGCCTTAGAGAGCGTTTTGTGTACACTGCACATTCCCCATTCACTGGCTTTGGCTGAAATCTCCTGCATGTAGACGTCTTCACTATAACATACTCAAGGTATTAAAGCATCATGCGTAGACTGTCTATTTGCAAATGATAATGATAATATACTGACGCATTCATACCATGAGGTGGTGAATAGTGGTTCATCATAAAGACATATGCAACTCAAGTTTGAGTGCAGTAAAGAGAAAGTAAGTGCAAGCGTATGATTGTATGCATATGACTGTATGGCACATTTCAACAGTTGCAGGACAGGCACATGATCTTCATGTTCCATTAAAATTTGTACTTTGACTATGTAGCTAACATAAATGGGTTCCAGACTGTTATATATGTTCCCAGTGGCTGAGTGTTTGTTTGAGGCCACTGTCAAAGCCTATAATGTCACACATATATTAGGGGACACCCAGAGTACACAGTATACGAGAAAGGTGTACCTGAAACATCACATCATTTTTTTGTGATTCACATTGAGCCTCTTATGTTTTTTCATGTCTTTCTCCTTGGGAAAACTACGGCACGACTCCTAGCTTCCTGTGACAGTCACGCCTACAGGTTTGGCTGGAGATGGAGCTGCTAACTTGGCAGCACAGAGCTGTTTGTAATGAATTGTATGTAATGTCTCCTTATTGTCTCTACTCCAGGGAAGAGGTTTCACAAATTGAATAATAATTAGAATATTTGTTCACAAAATAAATAAGTCAATAAATAAATACATGAATCATAAAAAATTTTTTTTTGGGGGACGAGCTGGGATATACAAACATGGCTTATACAAAGCATGGCGTGTTAGCAGGAAACTGAATCGCTTTTAACGGTGTATAATCGATATTGTACTTGTTTTAAGTAGAACCGAATGAGGTTGAAGCCAAAAATTCTTTAACTACTCGGCACTGTAAAGCTTCATTTTAATATCCAGTGTAACGTTATTATGACATGAGGGGGGAACCCATATATTGTACAGCAGAACAGAAAGGGACAGTGATGGGAAAAGGTTAGAGAACAGAGGTAATTAATACTGCAAAGGCTATTGTCTAACTCCTTAGTGATGATGTTGGCACTAACATTATAGCCTAATTAATTTCCTTCAGTGAGTCACAACTTTGCTTAACAAGACCAGCGAAGGTGGCAGGATGTCGCAGTCCGTCCAGTGGTTGTCAGGTCTTTCCTTTTTTAAAATTTTACATTTCACGTTAGATCAATTTGCATAATTCTGAGTCTGCAGCATTGTATTATGAGAAGCTTTGAAAAGCAATAGAATAAATCTCACTGTACCAGATCAACATATTTACATTATAAGATATCTTTGCACAATCTCTTCATATGTTCCAGCTTCAGACACTTTACTTGATTTGAGTTCAAGGGAATAGATAAAGATTTTTTTTTCCAGTCGATTTTATCTTGCATTTAATAAACAACACTTTCCTATAAGATAAAAAAAAACATGTAAATCCAGTAAGCACTATTTCTGATGTAATCTTTTTTTTTCCCAAATTGAGTCCTCAAATTAAACTAGATAGGAAAATGACAGAGAAGGTAATTTGCCAATTGGGAAATGCATACAATGTCTGTCTCTCTCTCTGTGCAAAGCGTATGCATGAATATCAATAATTTCAAAGGAATTATTATTTTATTCAAAGTGTAGTGATTCTGAAATGTATATTCATATATGGTCTGATATTATGGAGCTAAAACATCCCAGCATCAGCTAATTTGTCAACATATCAACTCAGTAAATAACCCTTACTGAAGATCTAAGCCTCGACATGGTACATTTTCTCAGTTTTCCATAAGTCTAGATGTTAACTAAATCCATTTAAAAATCAAACATATAAAAAAAAACTGTGTTATTGCCTTTTTGTCAGAATTTCACAGCGCAGTTTGTTAGGCTGTACACAGCACGTCAAGATATCAGAACAGAGTTATTTATATATATGTGTGTGTGTTTGTGTGTACATATATTTCATATTTTAATATGTTGTGTGCAGCCTTTCAAACGTTTCTCAGGCAGCTCAACATTACTCTCATGTTCACCACTCAGTCCCTCTCAACTTCACTTACAGATTTTACAGGAGTAATTTGATTCTAATTTTAGTTTACTGGGTGGGGTGGGGGATCCACGTATCTCAGAGTCACCTTTTGCTTGGTGACCTAGATTTGCACCTGGAATACTTGTCAACTTCAAAATAAAAATTCAGCACGGCCCTGTGGGACCTCCACCAGTCAGCGCTGCTCGGGTCAGGGCCGCATGCAGGCTAAAGTCAAACTAAAGCCAGAGAGAGATGCAGCTCGGCACCCCACCCACCAGTGCCTCATGTCTTTACTTTTGATAAGTATGCACTATTGATAAAAAAGGATTTATTTCCTTGTAATAATGGGGTAACTGTTTTTGGTACTATATAGAACCATTGATGAACTATTTTGTACAAAACAACCATGAAAGGTTTCAATAACTATGAAGCCATTTATGGTTGTCTGGCAACAAGTAGTTCATTCAATAGAAGCAGATAGTTTCTTAACCATTGTGTACAATACCAAGAAGGAGTTAATGATCAAATATTACATGTTCATTAACACATGATCAACAGTTATCAATAATTTGGAGCCTTAGAGCTAAAGACAAATAGTAGTATACATTGTTTTTCAGCAGTTACCTGAATGTACATGTTTGTTTAAGGCCTGTACCTCTGACAGTTAACAGGAATTATTTTAATTGTTGGTGACTGTAAAATGGCAGATGCATATTTAAGGAGGCAATGGTTACAGTTAAATAGTATTTTGACATCACTGAGATAATATGAGCCAGCACCAGTCCCAAGACTGTGCATCATCAAATATACAGCATTGATTATATGTTCAAGGCACTCAAATTTCTGGCAACGTTTAGAAAAAGCGGCCAGTTTTTCAATGGAAATACAGCTTCAGTGTAAACATGTTATTCTTGTCAAGTTCGCTAAAGCTCCCCCTTTCCCAAGAATGCAATCCTGAACAGTGTTGAGGTTGTGGATTCCTGATGCATGTTTAAATCATGTACCTACTGCCCCAAAGCTTTTCTGAAATATAATGTCTCTAGCCCCTGTGCTATCATTCCAGAACTTGCTGATATTATCAATGGGGATCTGTCATAGTTCTCGTTCCAGAACTCCTGAGTGCCTGGATTTTCTTTGGTGTTTGTCTCACAAGCAAACAGTATCGTGAAATGCCGTAAGCAAAACTGCCATAATTCTTGTGTTACTGCAGGAGTTTGATTTGTTCAGTTCAAAAAAAAAATGTATCAGTTTCATTCGCATGGAATTCTGTAAAGGGAAAATGAACCTGTGTTATAATGAATTGCGCTTGTTCACTTGATGTAGTGGACGAATGATTGACACACTCATTGTTCATTCTTGAAACAGACATGTTTCCATTGCCACTCTGTCCACCGTTTCTGATCTGTCATATCAAGCGGTTATTTCTATTATTATTGTTATCATTTTTTAATCCGCGTACTGTAGTAGTCAGGCCTGCTGCACGCTGGGCAGGACACTCCAAAATGGCAGGCTGCGAGCGTGGTGGCACTGCAGCAGTGAACAAGACTCTTCATCTGCTCGGGGAGGCTTGTTTTAACATGAAAGGGACTCGTTGCCAGAGAGGAGTAATGCAACCTCCTTGTGCCAAGCTTCTGTCGCAGTGGAAATGATAGCTGATGAGAAGCAAGGGCCACCACCCTTCCAGAACATTCATATCCCCCCCGTTCCGCCGACGGGGCAAGCTCAATCTGTTCTCTATGTACTGAGCGCGGGCCTTTCTCAGACTCCTGCCCCGATTCCTGCTTCTTTTTTTTTTATTAAAAATGCTGGAGAGATTTCACTGCGGCAGGAGACGAAACGGTGAACACAACGCTCACTTGTTCTTGTTGTGTTTGTGTGCGAGTGACTCTACAGAGCTTGTTTGTATAGGTTTATTCCTTTACTGTTTTGTTTTACTTAGTTTTTTTTTTTTTGAAATCATGTCCAGTATTGATTGTTATATTTAGGGGCTGTGGCAGAGTCCTGTCTGTGGTCCTGGTGAAGGGTGAAAAATGAGCATTCCCCCACCTGAATTAAACTGGCTCAATTAATCTGATGTGAAAGGCACGAGGAGGAGGTGGACACTGAGCGGAAAGCACATGCAGGAGGGCAGCCCTGCATTAGGCACTAATAACCCCTCTTAGAGTCAGCAGTGTGTCTTTCTGTTGTACTTTATTACTGGCTGCAAGGCCGAAGAGATGAGAAGATCGATATGTAGGATGGTGTGGGAGTGGGGGGGCACATGCCCTTCCTCTTCATTCCTCCCCCAGTGACTCTCCTGTGGGTCACCGGGATCAGAGTTTGACCCCCCCTCACCCTGACTCACACATGTGACTCCGGCGGACTTCTCATCCACGCGGATCTAGCTGCACATGGGTGTCTCACCGTCCCTCCTGTACCCATGCGTAACAGCGCCGCGTAATATACAAATGTCGTTCTCGCGGGCGGCCCACGCACCCAGCGTTTTTTTTCACCCGTCTCTGCGCATCCAAGGCGGACGGGAACGAATCGCGTGTTCCAGCCTACATTTGGGTCTTGACAAGGTGCGGAAAAGGGTTGTGAATTTGTGATTTATGACTAACATAATTATCATACGAAGCAATTACATTACTCACAGTTCCTGTGTTTGGCAAAGTGTTTTTTCTAGTCTTAATCACAGATCCATGTCCACAGACAGCAATATGAAATTGTGTATAATTTCAAAAAGTGGGGGAAAATAACAACAGTAAGAAATCGTTTGATATATAATATAGATTACCAGTTATCCATGGTTTTCTTATGAAAGCAGCTGAGTGCTTACCTGATTGAAGGCCCAGTCCTGCAGCTTCTGACAGGCAGAAATGAGAGCAGACCTCACAGGAGCCTGCATCCAGAACAGCCCACATGCAGCCCGAGGAAAGCACTGGCCTTCAAATTAAGCCCAACAAATACACAGGGTGATGGAGCCGCCGGAGAGATTCAGCACCGATACACAAAAACACGTATGAAACCAGGCATGGGTGGCTACGCTGCGACGGTAAATATGTGATGAGTGTGTGTCAAAAGAAGATTAAATGTCCTTCAGACGGTGAAACTATCCATCTATGATTAAAGGTCATAAAAAGCTTTCCTTATTAACAAAAAAACTTGTCTGTGGAATGTATTTTGTATTCACAGTCATTAGATTTCCTTTTTTAGGGAAGGAATACTCAAAATCTTCAAAATGTTGGGTTGGCAATATAAAAAAGCTTATGCAACAGTGGTCTGAGACAGGAATATAAAACTCAAGCTGTGGGAGGCCATGACTATGACCCTGGAAACAAGCAGTGTGGATTCTAAAGGCAATTACTGACTTAAATTATGTACTTAAGTGTTAAAAACACATCAAAAACTAGCTTATACAGCTTTCCTCCAGCAATGAAAACAGAGTTAGGTTTTATGACACCAAAAATCTGTGGATATGCAAAATGTTAGCAGTAACACTCTGATTGGAAGATATCATTGTCTTTTTTGTAATGAGAAGCTTTTTTATTGGTTGAAACAAGACAGTGACCAACAACTAACTGTAGACCCACCTATTTCCCATGTCACAATGAACCATCACACACTTCACACAACCTTGACTGGAGTTTGATACCCCAGTCACATCCATTTAATGCTGCATCTGTGAAATCCTTCAGCAGAAACATGTCTGCAGGAACTTTTACATTGCCAAGTGTTTGCAGGCATATTTGCTATGATATGTGTGTGTGTGTGTGTGTGTGTGTGTGCTCGCGCATGTGTGTGTGAAGCTTTAGAAATTGATAGGCACAAGATAGGAGGAGATAGATTCAGGGCTTAGCTCCCCATTTCTGACTTTAGTCCTGAGCCCATTCACTCCTCTGTTATAAGTAAAGTGAAAGGATAGCTGATAGTATCAGACAGTGGTGCCAGGCTCAGGCAGACTGGCTTTCCTGCAAAAGAGTTTAAGTTACAATATAGTCAGTGTGTTCAAATCCTGCACATTGCACTAGCTCCAGTGTCCTCATATGGGACATTGCGTACACATTACAATGTAGGATAATAGGAGAAGGTGGCTCTGAAAAGGGATTCCAAAATATCATATATTATTCTTTTGAAGCCAAAATGGTCATATTGTGTATATTATAACATATTTATGTTTTAGGTTAGACATTAATAGCTTCCACACTGTGAACATGAATGCATTAATTAAGGTGATTTAGTAAGATACAGTGTAATTCATAAGTCATTTTCATAGTTTAGCAGATGATCCTTTTCAGTGCAGCTCACAAAACTGCCTCAAATAAGCTCAGAAAACAAACAGCTATGCAGTAATAACATTTACCTAAAACAATAAGTGTCATAGTAGATGCTAGAAGAAAATGGAGATTAAGTGAATTCCAATCCATATTGAGACAGTAATGCGGAATTAGCTTGTGATATATCATATATGATTATATAACTGCATGAATAATTATACATTATATTATGATGTTTAATTAGTTATGTGTTGTTAACTTATCATGCATAAATGTATGGAAAGGCTCATTTAACATTTTATAAATCATTGTAATTAATATATGTGAGTGTCAATCATTTGAATATTCTTATCTTCATACGCTGTAAATACATGAAAGATCTTTACAGTACTGCGAAATAGAACTTCACAGACAGTCTGACAGAAAATGAATCCATGCAAAAGTGTCGAAAGAAGGGTGTTAGTGAATAGCAGGGGGCAAGAAAGAAAGAATGAGAGAGCAAGAGACAGAATGAGAAGGATGGATGAACAGAGAGAAAGAGGGAGAGTAAGAGAAAGAGTGAGAGGGATAGATGAAAAGAGAAGGAGAGAGTGCTCTAAGCCTTTCTTTCTCTGACAATAACACTGTATTTCTAAAATCCATCCACCATTTTTTATTAGGACTGTCTCAATTTATTCCCCCTCATGTGTCCCCCGGCATCACACCTCCCACACTCTGGCCGTGCCATGGGCGACACCGTCTCCTCCGTCAAAGACAAAATAATGTCTCTCTTTCCTGGGAAAGGAGGGTGTGGGTAATTTTTGGCATCAGAGAGAGAGAGAAAATATAAAATATTGGGTCAGGGCTGCATGTGACATGGGTATGTGATTAAACCACGGCACTTGCAGTATGCTATGTGCGCTAAGGCAGTTCACTCACCCACTGGCCAATAGCAGCATAAAGATAGAGCCCATGATTGAGAATAAGCAGAATGTGACCGAAATGTGTGTGGGTCAAAGAAAGAATGATATCATTTACAATACAGCAGGTGCTACTGTAAACAAACAATACAAGAACATAAGAATGTGTCATGACTCAAGCAGGCAAATTCAGCCAATCTGAGCTCATCATTTCCATAAAATAAAATATAGCCTTTCAGGATCCCAGAGACTCTGCATACAGTAAATATCTATGCAGATTTTTTATATGAATGTATAGTTCTGTGTAAAAATAAATCACAGCAGTACAGCACTTCACCTTTTCTCCTTTGCATTCTGATAACCTCAACAGAACTTGCACCATGAAGGCCAGCTTACTTTAACTAAAAGGAGCTAAATACTTTGGACATGAACACATTATGCAGGAAGGAGCATGCATTAATGTAGCATGCAGCTCCTTTGACTTGTGTTCTGTATGGTGTGCCATACATTTTAGTGAGGCTTGTCCTTTTTTTTTACTGCTTCAGCACAATATCTACCTGCCGATACTGCCTTGTTTTTCATTCATCCAAGATTTATGCAGTTTTCAAAGTTTTTTGTAGTTTTTCCAATACATCAGTCCCGCCATTCCAGTGGTTTATAAAACTGAGTGACTGTCTTTTCATAGTGAGCAGTTGGTACAGTGCCCTCACTGAATTCTCTTTTTTTGTGTATGGGTGATGCTTATTCTAGCACTAAGCAGAGTGTCCCACTTATTTCCATAGTATGTGACATCTTCACATTTAACTATGACACTAGAGAAGGTCTTTAGGATTGCTTTTTATTGACCTGGACAATTTGCTTTTCAAAAGCCCTTTTGACAAATCATCCGAGTTTTCTACCCCGGGGCATTTCTTTGCTAAAGTATAATTTAGTACTCTCAGAATTGTCTTTTTATGTACTTATTGAAGTTTCTTCTGCATTTTAAAAGGCTTGCATAGGGATTTGTTTATACACTGTGGAGATCTTTCATGGAAAGGCATTTTTTGGTTTTTAGAATGTGTGCGAAATCCACACTGAGAAAGAAATACTTCAGATTCATGCCAGCTCTCCTTCACAGTTACACTGTCAAAAAGCTGCTTCCAGTCAGTATTTTAAAGTATTAAATCATATTTTCACAGTGTATTCATATGCACAGTCTATTGACAGCATACTGTCTTCCAATATGACTAGCCCACACTTTTTGTGAGATATTTTTTTTACAGAAATATTAATATTTAAAGAAAATATTCTCAACCAGAACAACAAAAACGGCGAAACTACCACATCAAAATAAAGAGTGACAGGATGTTTGTGGCAATAAACTATAAACAATTCATGAGGACAAACTGTGCAACGCCTGACTACTTCTTGGACGTGATGTAACTTGTGGCACACACACTCACTACTGACCCCACCCTGCCCCCCCACCCCCAACCCCATATTTTCTCGTACCTCTGTAAATTTTGTAAATACATTTGAATAACTCATAAAACTTATATTTTCCAAAATCCTATGAATTTGCAACCATAAAACACATACCCTAAGAGGGACAACCAAGTATTTAAGCTTTAAGCTTGAAGTACCTTCATTTTATCTTCAATGGATTTCATTCATCAAGAAATTGTACACCTATTATTTATTGTGTATAAAACATGGAATTGAAGTTTGAATTGAAGTTGAAAAATGCAATCCATGGCGTGGCCCAGTTGTGTGCATGCCCCATAAGGCCAAGATCTTACAACAGTAACCTGGGTTCAGGGGTTCAGATCCAGCCCAGACCCTTTGGTGCATGTCATCCCTCTCTCTTTCTCTCTCTCTCTCTTTCTCTCTCTCTCTCTCTCTACTGTCACTATCAAATAAAAATGAAAAAATGCCAAAAGATAATCTTCAAATAAAAGTACAATGAATTCAGTGTGGAAAGGATAAAACAAAAGGATTTTCAGTCATCATCAGAAATATTCACTTTTTGTTGTCCGGTAAAAAAAAAAAAAAAACCTCATTTATGTGAAAATGCCTGATAGAAAAGGCCCTTTGTCAGTGAGCACTGATGCAGAGATGAAGCAGGTGAAATGGTTGGTGAAACTCGAGATGCCTGTGGTGGTGAAGAGTGACACATCTTATCGGGAATACAGATAAATTAAAAAGGTCAAAGAAAATTCAAGTTAACGCCACTATTTCAGCCATTTCAAATGTCACTGCCTGTGTCATTCCTCCCTGTGTTCATTGTAAAGCAAAGTTTTTAAACTATGACTTTCATATGAATGATGTTTATAAATCTGCTTTATTTTTTTACAATGCATAATAACAATATGTGCAAGGTACCAAAAGTCATCGTTTGTCATCCATTTACTGCATTAATCTCGATAGTACATGCCTATGATGTACAGCAGATATATATTCATCAAATTGTCACGCTGATAGGTATGGCCCATACCAATAGCTATTGTTAGGTAATGTAATTTGGTGACTCTGAGAAACTTACAAGCTAGGAAACGTTATGCACTTGGTAACCAAGCATTGGCTTTTCAGATTGGGGTCTCAGTCTGCTCCGAACATAGTTTTACACAGCAGATGTATCTCTGCCTGTTGCTTGTGAATGTGCAAGATGTTTTAGTTGGCAAGAATAGTGCAAATACAAAGATCAACTTCAGTAAATGACAGCATGAAAAAGGTGCTGAAAGGGAATTTACACCCCACTACATCCTTGATTGTCATCACAAAAACAAATTGTGCTGTGGGAAAAAAAACAAATATGTGTACTCAGAGATTGAAAATGAACTTTGTACTGAAATAGCACAGAATTATTCTGTGACCAGTGAGAATAATAATTGCCATTAAGTGCAGTCTGAGGACTGCAGAATACGACCTGAATATTATAAAACCAAATTTCAAAGGTAAAAATAAACATGATTCATTTACACAATTTGCATAAACTCTCTTTCTGTAATATTTATATTTAGAACTCAGAGGCCTCAATGATAAGTAAAATTACATAATTATTTCAATAGAAAATAGGTCTTTTTTTACTTTTTTTTTAGTTAACCATATGGCATGATTTGATTTCTTTGCCTTCTCAGTCCTAGGAAACAGTTTTACAGGTATATGAAAATGGAACTTAAGGATTTAAAGATAAAATAATCAAGTCAAACAAACCAAGGAGTAAGATTTACAAAAACTTGGTTTTAACCTTTTTTTTTTAGATTGAACCCTCAAGGTTTTGCCTTCTGAGTGTTTACCCTTGAATGCCCGAGCACTGTGCCGCAGTCTGTGCAGTGCCAAATGGAAGCAGTGCTAACAAAGGGCCTGTGTTTGCGATAGTCCGGCCACTCCAGTAGTCCTTCACTGCGAGAGTATGCGCTGTGTTCCGTGCCAGATTCCGAATGGTGCTGTTGGCGTGGGGGTTGGGAGGGTGGGGGGGGGGGGGTGCAGAGGGGGTTGGAGTGCTGGGTCAGCCTGCCAGGTTCTCACACCTGTGTTTGCCGTCTGTCTCCGTCTAGATCACCTGTGCCGCGAGTGAGCACGAGAGTGTGCTTTCAAAGGCCTGTCTGTGTGGCAATGGAATCTGTAAGCAGGTATTTATGGCAATGGAACCAGCGTTTATAGGGGAGAGGAAGTCACCGACAGGCTTCGGGAGGCATTTTGGGCACCAGTGGGCGGCGCGTGCCACGGAGTGATAACCGCACCCCTAGGAACATTAATATCACGATTCCGAGGGTTCGGCAAGGGAGACGGCACCGGATGATGATACATTATAAATCATTTACAAAGTCATTTTTGGAATGCAATATCCTCGACTAAACCCTAGCTTTTCTTTGCTCCGTCTTTCGAAAAAAAAAAAAAAAAAAACTCTGTCACATTACTGCCAAAGGGCTTGAGATCCCGAAGCCTCAAAAAATTGAAAATTGATCAGGCGGCGAGGCCAAGGTGGCCTGCTTCTCTCACCTGGGAAGCCCGCTTTCGATTTGCCCTGTGATTAGCATTTGCAGTGCTGTCATATTCCCGCCCTTAATAATGTGTAACATTTGTGAATTTCATCTTTAAAAGAAAAACTGACAAGAGAAAGCTCATTGTAAATGCATTACTTCACATATTTGAATCTCTATGGAGGGGAAAAACAATCAATACGCTCGAATTGAGAAGCTAACTGTGGGTATATATTAATATATGCCTGGTGGAATATACTGGACATGGTGTCTGTATCTCTGTGACTGAATATGAAGTGCTTCAGGTATCTTTAAATTGCTTTATTCATCTATATAGGTTAAATAAAACTGCCACTCTCAAAACAACAACATTCTGTAGTTTGCAGACTATGCAGATATTAGGCTATCCATATGTTAGTTACTGTACACATGAACAGCCCTGAATGTATGTGTAAATACATTGATATAATAGATGGATAGCTGGCATTAGAGATGGGTGAATGTGCTACTATGTCATGGTATTGAAATTATTCTAAAATCATGTCAGTACTGTCTACATGCATAGCTTCCTGGACCTTTTACCAGTTTTTTTTTCTTTCTGCAAGCCAGTGATTGTGTAGATTGATAGCAATCCTGAAAAAACTGTCATATTTATGTGTTGTGTTTTATGTTGCTGGAGAAAAGGGACTCTCCAAGTCAATAAAAATATGAGTGTGAAAAAAGATGGAGAGTGAGCCGGTTGGCAGTTTTTGGGGGTGATAATTAATTTACCTGTCTCCTCCTTTTGCAGCACAGGATAAGCGACCTGGCAGAAGGATTGGACTGTGAAAGAAGAAGAGACAAGACTTCGGCCCAATCAAGTTTTTTTCTTTCCTGTTTGGCTACTCCCCCCCTCCTCCCTTTCTGCCGTTGCAGCAGCCGATGACAGGATTAAGGAAGGCCGGACTCCATGAGTGAGATCGTTCGGAATTAGCAGAGGGGCCCTGGTGTGTGCTGGTGTCTAACAGCGGCAGTCATTCTTACGGACCATGTGGTTCGCACCGAGGAGAAACCGTCTGCTTGCACACCTCCGGGACTGCGGTGGAGCCAGGACGGGCACCAGCTGTGGTGCCGTCCTGTGGATAATGAGTTTCTGCTGGCGCCTCACAGTGGTCGGAGGGCAGAACTACCACCCAACAGTGAACACACAATATGGGAAGCTTAGGGGCATCAGGGTTCCCCTGCCCAGCGAGATCCTGGGGCCCGTAGATCAATACCTGGGGGTCCCCTACGCCGCCTCGCCAGTGGGGGAGAAACGTTTCATGCCGCCTGAGCCCCCTTCTTCCTGGTCGGGAATCAAGAACGCCACCCATTTTGCACCTGTCTGCCCTCAGAACATTCACAACGCCGTGCCAGAAATAATGATGCCCATATGGTTCACCTTTAACCTGGATATAGTCGCCACGTACATACAGGATCAGAACGAGGATTGTTTGTATTTAAACATCTATGTTCCAACTGAGGATGGTGAGTCTGTTGGGAACACTGGATAAAGCCACCAAAAAACCCTCTCCTCCTTCCTACTCCTGCAGTCTGACTTCCTGTCACCTTGGTATTGTGTTTGAAGCATGAGCCGTTGTTTGATGCATGCCGCGTCTGTGTCTGTGTCTCATGTTGGTCTCTCCCATCTTGACTTGATCTTCTCATGAGATTTATTTTTTTCCCATTTTTCTTTCATCAACTATCCCTATTCATGCCACTGTTATGGGTTCCTCTTTTGTTTAATTACAGAAAAAAAAGCAATTTAGTTGAGCACAAAAATGACAAATCGAAAAACACAGAAATATCAGACATAAAAAAAACACAAATTGGACTTGATGGCCTTGTTGCATCTTCTTCTTCGTACTGTCTGGAATGTTCTGGGGGTTACAGTTAGCCTGCTCAGAGTAGGGTGCTTTTTTAGGGTTGGTGAAATATTCTGTCTGGTTCATGGGAGGCCTGTGGCATTAGTCTACACAATGTAAGACCCTTTACTGTCCTGTCCATGCAGTTTAGAGAACCTAAAAGACCTCAATCAAACATTCAGGAAAAGGGAAAATATTTAAAAACCGCTTTTGCATTCAGCATTTCAAGAGGTATTGATATCCCTCAAAAAGTGCCACCAGGACATCAAAATTATCATCATTTTATTATTCCCACTTTCATGGCCACAGATATCACTAAATTTACCTAAACCACTCCAAGAGAAAGAGTCCCCTTTTGACAGCCAATATCCAAATTGAGAACATGTATGCTTCCCATTCAATCTTGCGTCAGACTGGTTTACAAAATGTGTTGAATATGTCACATCTACACACATGTACTGTATGTCTTCATGATAGTAACTATAATTTGTTTCCCTGACAACATGCATTTAGTAGAAGCTAATAGAAACTAGAGGAAAGAATCCTGAATTGAAGCAGACATTAATGAATTGTTATTTTGCCGTTTCCTAGGCCCTCTGCTGCTGTCATTGCCTACGGTCACCTGTGCCAAAATTGCAGGTGTTTCATTAGATTTGACAATGTGCGAAGTCAGCCATTGATGTCACCTAGTCCTAGAATGATTGAGTGAAATCAGAGTGTTAAAAGTAGCATCTGGTGAGTCTTCATCATGGAATGACCCAGTAGCATATGTTGCTTTTAATGCGCAAAGTGACATAAACCCTTAAACACGGAAGCGCTTTTGAAATTATATGCTTCATGATACAAAAACAGTAAAATTAGGAAAAAAGTGCATATCTCATAAAAATATCACAACATACTCATCGATGTGCATTCTTAAACATAATGTGGTTTTACACACATCAGCAAAGTCCTGGATTTTCCTTGTGTTGCAGTTAGTATGGCTATTTTGAATCCAATCTGTACATGGTGGTAATGGGTCTTACATAGAAGTGCATGTGAAATCGGGCTTCTTGTGTCCCAAGGTGCAGAAAATGTTCTTTGTCACCCTTACTTTGGAATATTTCTGCAACCGACACCCCCGTTACTCTCTTGACAGGTGTTTTGTTGTTTTTGTTGACTGAGGTTGACGGGACGGGGCGGGGCAGGGTGGGGTGGGGGTGTTGGGGAAGTTTGGGGGGTTGGGGGTTCAGTTAAGTTGTTTGCATGTGTCGTCTGTCCTTTCCAGAGCATCCTGTTATTTTGTAGTCTTTTATTCGTTTTACAGTCAAAAGAATATCCAAGGAATGTGCCAGAAAACCCAACAAGAAAATATGTAGAAAAGGAGGTATGTAAGCAAGCCGGAGCGAAACAGAGAGGAGAGAGCGACTGGTACGTCCTCTCAAAGAACGGCAAGATAACCCCATCAATCAACTCTGAAATTAAAGGGCTGAGTGGGAAGAGCAGGCCCGCACAGTTCAGATGAATTGGTCCTATCTATGTGTGTGTGTGTGTGTGTGTGTGTGTGAGAGAGAGAAAGTGTGTGTTTGTGAGTGTGTGTCTGTCTGCCTGTCTGTGTGTGTGAGTGTGTGTGTGTGTGTGTTCATATGTTTGTGTTTGAGCATCTCTGTGTCTATCTGTGTGTGTATGTATGTGTGTGTTTGAGCATCTCTGTGTGCCTGTTTGTGAGAAACTGAAATACTTTTTGTTCTCATTCCCCTTATCAAACATAATATTTAATTCTTTTTCAATTTGAAAAGAATCAAAATGCTTAATTATTTCAAAATAATTCCCATACTTCTTACAGTAACCTTTTGGAAACAAAGCATGGTAGCCAATTATGAAAATTCCTCTTTGCATAATTTTTATCTGGTGTGAATATATCACTGTCCGATTTACAAAACACTTAAAATGGTTTCCTTTTCAATCTGGTAGCACCAAAGAAAAATTCCACATTTTCACTTCTAAGAGTCAGGAGTGTGTAGATTGCATATTCATTGCACATGTGATTTAGTCTCATACACATTCATAATTAAACGTCAAGAAGATATTTCATACATTTTTACAGAAAAAAAAATCTTGACAGCCATTCATGTACAAACAAAATTTTAAATGGCGAGAATTCTTAAGGGTTTATAACACCATTCATACAACCAAAAGAGAACAGATAAAATAGAACATTTGAGTGAAAAGACTGCAAACAAATGGGCAATGGCAATGTATGGCAATGTAAAAAATTGGGATAAGTATCTTAAGAATGTCTGGAATTTTAGTTCTGTGTCCAATATTACTGGTTTAAGGATATACGTACCTCTAACCATAGCTCAGTATCTACACTTCCAAGTTCCCTTCAAAGTTCTGTGGATGTCTGCCGCTCTTTAGTCTGCTAAAGTGGCTCGCAGCACTCTCCAAAGTTGTGCATATTAACATGCGCTTTGCTCGCACATTTCACATCTGTGCTGCTCAAAGCAAAGCACTCGAACACAATTAGTGGCTTCCCCTTGCAGGCCTCGAGCTCTTGTTATCAGCCTGCTAACGGAATATCCCATCAGTGGCGTAAGTCCTCTCATATTCGAGGAGAGGATTGCTGATCCGAGAAATAGATGAAAGTTGGATTAACAAACCAGAAGGCAGGTCTCAGAGGATAGGTGGCATTTCAAATCAGAACATAAACTCTGTGATCCTCTAAACACTAAACTTTGTCCAGTTTTTAGTTCGAAATAGAAATTTTCAAACATATTTGTAGTATGGCTTTCATTGAGGGAGTGGAAAGAATATTCAAACAGAACAGATTTGAACAAATCATTTGATTAATTTAATTCATTCATGTTAGCTAGCTAGCACTATCCAGTTAGTCAGGCTACTGCTCTTGCTAAGATAATGAAGTGTCTAAGAATGACTTTGTTGACCTGCTCATCTAGGGAGCCAACTATGGCTTAGAACGAGGGTAGCCATTCCAGATATGTCCATTAAGTCAGATAACAACATGCCATGCCATGTCTCTAAAGAGACTATACAATTAGTATAAAAAAATATGAGTGGAAAAAAAATCATAGTCTTATTGTAGGTATGTCTTTTTACCATACATAGTCATGCCACATCAGTCACAGTGACATTTTCAGAGGCCACTTATACTAATGACATAGATGAAATTTTCCTATATTATATCTGTGCAGGGTGTAGTTTTCCTAGTCATATTCATGAGTAATAGCTCTTATTCTCATTGAGAAGTACTGATACATCGAAATAGACACAAAATCCCAAGTGGACGTGTTTGCATTCATGTGTGCTATTCTAGGAAAAACTGAGAGTAATAACGTTTATTTTAAAAAGCCTGTGCTATGAGCACATAAGCTTACACATAAAATTACTGTGGGTTAAATAGCTGTAAAATGTATTGTTTATGCTATATCATAATGTCATATTGCCTTTGACACGTCTTCAGGATTACATAACCTGTTGTTTAGTAATTGTTTTCTTTGTATAAGGTCATTTTAGTTGCTTCTCTGACAGGTTGATCATGGCTCATGTTGTATGAGAATAGTGTCTTTACTGGGAAAGCATAAAGTCAACAACATCAACCTCTGAAATGGTTAAACTTTAAACTCTGTCATTGGAAGAATGAGTTCCCACATTCACTCTCCCTGGGTACAGTGATTCGCACATTCTGGATTTTGTAAACCAATTTTCGTCTGAGACAGACTGCCCCTGAAGGCAGTTTTGCCTTTGACTCAATTCCAATTGTGGGACTTGCAAGATGGTGAAATTCTCCCTTAGATACCACCCCGCAGTGGGCATGCTAAACATTTTTTACGCTTGCATCAATTCAGAGAATAAACAACAGCAGTGTCACAATGTGACATTAGCGATGCATGTTTGTCTACCATGCTTAGTCCCTGAGGTTGAACATATACCATCTTGTCTGAGTATCTGCTGTGTCTTTGTGAGTGTGAGTGCTCCTTTTTAAATGTCCATTGTTATATTTTTCCATGTAAAAGCCTTTGCACATATATAAGAGAATGGTATTAGAACAGAGTCTTAAAAAAATAATAACATTAATGTTATTTTCAACTGTTTTTTTTTTTTTTGTTTTGTTTCTTCAAATAGCAGTATTCTTTATTTGCAATACCCCCTATAAACATATGAAGCATAAAGATCTGCCAGGGCTATGCTAAGCTACTTGGTGGAGAAACATTTTCGAAAAAAAAAAATATGTTATTCTTTACACATTTACCCGCAGATTGTGTCTGTACAATGGGCATTCTCAAGTAGGCTCCATGGTTTGGAAACCATGGTCTCCACAATGCACTCTGTTAAGAGGATTGGGGCCTTCACTTCCTCTGACATTATGAGAATGATAATGGTTTGTGGTGACAAAGATGTGTCTGGTTTGCCCGTGAGGGTGATTTTGTTAAGCGTTTCAGCTGGTTAGTATTCTGTACTTCCAGTATCCCCATATGGGGGCTGTTGTAATTTTTCAGCAGACCAGGGAGTTTTTTTTTTTTTTTTTTCTGGAAGGTTCCAGATAGATAACCAATTCATCAGATGTACTGTAAGTCATTCTCATTCTGATGGTGTCATTAGTTGTGAAGCAGTAGCTCAAGGTCTTAGAGGTTAGGGTTCTGTGGAGAACTGGGATTTGAGTGCTACAGAAACATTGAATACGTGAACTGGTTCTCCCCCCAGTTTCAGATGGCGTCACAAGTAAAGGGAGGTTTTGATGTAAGCAACCACAGAGGATCAGATCCCGGTCTCTGAACAATGTGTCCTATGACAGATGATTCTCCTTATAAGGCCGTATTCACGGCCCCATTTTGGTGAAAAAAAATAGCTATACTTTTTGAAAAATTTCCCCCATGTGTTTGGCTTACGCTAACATTTGTCAAATTCAATGCACATTGAAATTGAAATCCCCACAAATAACCCCCTCAGAAGATTAGTGCATTGCTCTATCTGGGTCAGGTACTGGAGAAATGTCATTTTGTTCCAGTATTTCTGATTATGTGCTGTCTCCTAGGTATAGGCCTATTGTGTTCTAGAGCTATTTCTTTTTCAACGACTTCAGGTTCCATTCAATCAAAATGCACTTTTAAATCAATGATGAGCCTAGTACAGCATCACTGCTTGTCATAACTTGAACAATCATAGCGACTTGTTAATCTCTCAGAGATGTATGTTCCTAGCCCATAAATCACAGACTGAGGATATATCCAGCAAAATTGTCTGACCTGACCATTGAGACAACAGGGAATAGACATCTCAGAGAGTTTGTTTTATTATTTTTGATGCATATTTTTTGCATATTTCTTTGTTGGAGTGGACAGTGAAATTGAACAGATAAAGAGGAAAAGAATGTGCGGTTAGTAATGGTGGCTAGACAGAATGTGCAGATGCGTTTATTTACGCTCTGTCTAATTATGAAAACCGTGTCGAATGTGCTTTGTCACATGCTGTTGATACATTTGGAAAATGGTATTGCTTCAAATGAATACTCTGGAACACAATAATAGAAACCAAACAGCACATAATTGCATCAGGTATTTTTTTTGTGTGTGTGGACTCCTCTTGCCAGTAAATTGCATCCTTTGTCTATGCATTGACATTTTTATTGGAAAATAACATGGTAGATGGGTCTGGGAATTCACAAGCAGCAAATCCATTTATTCAATTGTTTGTAGTTCCTGGTATTCCTGCTTTACTACTGGTAAAGACTGGACATATTTCTGTACACATTTCCCCAGTTGCTTTTTTTTTCTTTTTCATAAATCAATCAAACTAGCTTAGTTATTTTTTTTTCTTTTACATCTTACATAAAAAAAAAAAAAAAAACTATTCAAGCAACAAATGTTAACCGGCAAAATCTTACAGGAAGAATTTAATTAGCACTATAATAGCAGTAAAAGGGGGTAGGTATGCAGCTGCAATATTCATGAAAAAAGGTGAAGTGAGACACATAAAAGTCAGTAGTCAGTGCCCTTTTCGTAAATCACTGTAAAGATGGTTTGACTAATTTTTCATCTGAGCTCCATAACCTTGAAATGATATTTGTTTTCACTTCATAGTGCTCTATGTTGGAATGTTCTGTATGGAAATTTTAATACGTGAATTTCATCAATGAGAATTATACATCTTAGGGACATTGTGGTCTTAGAAGTAATGCCAAACCGTACATGTGGCGACATCAGTTATTGTACTGTATATGAAATGCAAATTCATGCTGTCTGCAGTAGCTTCATTAGCTATTATTAACATCACTTTTGCTATTCATTTGAATATCAGATACACAGTAGGAAATATAGGGTTTAATATCTCACAGACCGAGTACTGTAATGACAGATAATATAATGTAAAGCATTTTCGTAATTGCTTTAACGTGATACAATTTCTGAATAAGGAAAATGAAATGAAAAAAAGATCCATAATTCATAACCAAAGTAGCTACATATTGAAAAGTTTGTCCTGTTATAGTAAAACTGACTCAGTACCAGTTCAGTTTGAAAAACATAAAATATGTATGAAAGAACAGAGCATTGACCCCTGGAGTATTTCATTTCTATAACTATTTCAAGAACCTTTATTGGTGATACCTTGAGAATTTAACTGTGCATTGATTCTGAGAGTGTTCATTCAGTCTTCACCAAACTGAGACAAAGTTTAGGTGGGCATGAACCATCAGGAATACTATCCCATGAGATAGCCTATAAGATTTTAACATAAGCATATTTTTGAGTGTGAAACAAGAACAGTGATTGTGTCCTATAAGACAGATGTAGGATTTTTGAGACATTGAAAAATGTATTCTTTAAATAACAGTGCGAGAACTGGACTAGATTCAGGGTAGCAGTGAGAAGGCATTAGCTAACGGTTGTTCCCCTGTCACTGTTACATCAACAACATCATTCCTTTTATGGAACCAAAAGAACCAGCCCTCATTGAGTAGTTTATTTAATATTTTCAGTATATAGCACAGAGACTAAGCCTTGGATTTGTCCTTCATATTGGCTCACAGTTGAATTCAAGTGTTCATTTTTATCTCCCTGGACACAGTTCAGACAGTACAGGAATCATGAGCAATGACATGCAATGCTCTTGTAGAGGAAAAAAAAGAACATAGTTCTGTTATTCAGTTGTAAGTAAAAGTTAAGGACAAATGTCAATTTAATTGCAGCCTAAGACTGAAACTCAGTCAAAAGCACTTAACATCTTTCAGGGAATATACATTTCAACCATAATAAACTTTACATGACAACACACGATTCTTTGAGTTATAATTTATTGCACAGAAGCAAGTATGTCCTTTGGAATGTTTTCTCCACATTCAGACTGAAAAGTATATGACCTTTTAAAGGCTAATATATTTTATGATTGAATTGCATATGCTTTTGCAGAGACTAAGATAGGTTGACTGGGTCTTGGCCATAGTATTTGTTTCCTCTACAGGTGGTATTCAACATTTGTCTTTACCTTACTTTTTACAATTACTTCTGTTTAAATCTTTTCAAATGTAACGCTTCCTTGGACAAGTTCCATATCAGGGGGACATACAAGGGGAAAAAACACCAATCACAAAGCAAACATATAACTGAATACACAAATTATAGTATTAATTAAAGTATTAACAATTAACTGGTTAAACTTGGTTAAACTGGTTAAACAATTAACTGGTGACGATTGTTGACTAGTGAGTCCTGCGACGGCTAGTTTTCTGAATCTGAAAACGATCACGGGTGAGTGACTGGAGTGGAGATGTAGTTGCCTAGTCACATGACCGGGTATCTAGCAATAGCAATAAATAAAGTTAACTACAGTTTTCAAATGTAATTCTATTAATAAGGATATAAACAGATAAAAGGCGTCACATTTTACATAAGCACATCGTTTGGATTATGGTCTAACTGTAGATTACTTTTCTCCCACGGTTCGGTGCTCTGGCCGTCACTAAGTGTAAGGAGTTGTATCATGTGCAGCCAGTGGTCCTGTGTATTAGGATTATGGAACACTTTTCCTGGTTCCTCTCTACCTGAGCACCAGAGAGTGCCCAGGGTGGCCTCCTGACTTACTCAGCTTAGCTGCTCTTCTGGCTACTGGAGACAAAATCTGTAAAGGACATTGGAAAGCAAAACACAGTAATTCCAGTGCAATAGGGTAGAGCTTAGTTTCCTTACAAGTCAAGGCATGCTGGTGGAGCCCGATAAGTGCTTGTTCTTTTTCAACACAGCTACATGAGTATCAGGGCCAGAGGCCTGTCCTTCCCTCTAATCCTGCTCTCTGACTTAAGGCCAACCATTCTTGTCAGAATACCACTTAGTAATGAATTTTTTTTCTTTTCTTTCCCCACAAAATAGTGGTGGTTCCTTTACAACTAGTATAACTTTTCCTTTATGATTTATTATGCGATTTGGTTTAATGGCAGTAAAAATCTCCCACCCTCAGATCCCATGCATCTAGTGTTTGTCAGAATACAGCATGGCCGTTAGCTCTCCCCTTCATCAGGGTGTTGCAAACAAAGTCTCTGTTGTGATTGACTCATCTGGATAAAAGTAAAAATACCTGATCCCTTTTCTGCTGCTTGATCACATTAATTATTACAAAACAACTGATAAAACAATAAGTTTAATCAGGTGAATAATCTGTGCTGATAAATAACTTGTAAAATCTTTTTAAAGCACAGTGTTGAATAATGCAAAGCCAAATGAGTTTTTTTTTTTTTTGTGTTTTAGTCCAATAATTGTGGTAGCTGCATGGAAAACGTCTACATTAGAACTTTGCTCGGAGCCCTCACACAGCAGGGAGCTCAGTGAGAGCTGCAGACATGACCCAGCCACCGTGAGGACACATTCATGCAGGGGGGCAATCGGGATGTTTTTGTGTAGGAGGGCAATCAGTAAAGTTCCAACTGGGCACCCGCCTTCCGTAGCTGTACCCTGAAACATACCCCCGTCCCTAATGATTGCGAAGCCCTTACTGGTGGCTCTTGGTTTTTTTTTTTTTCTGGATAACTGGTAAAATTTATTATTGATGTTTACAGTTTTTCTTCTCAGTGTTTTGATGCCTGACATCTTTTACTGAAGCAAAATATTCTTAAAAATGCACAAATTGATGGTTTATGAAAAATAAGGCCCACCATTTTTAGAGGCTTGATTGCTGCATTCTGCACTTTTTTGTGACCTTTTAAGTAACATGTAATCATTAGTCTTTATGAGGTAACTAACTGCACTATTTAAATGGTATTATCTGCTGGTATGCTACTTAGTGCCTTGCTATGTTTAATCACTATATTTTACCATATAAAATGGATTTTGTTCCCTGATAAAGGCACTGCAGATGGTTTTGGCTATCCTTAAATACATCTCCCTGCTTTTTACCCATGGACCTGAATCATTGTGCAGTAAACCTTATTATTGTTTATGGAGAGCCAGCTGCAGCCAGGCACAGTGCCAAACACCGGTACATGTGGGATCAAAAATACGAATATTTCCAGCACCTAACGGTGCATAAAGACGTGCAACTACTGCATGAAGCTCACTGTCTCCAGTTCTCTCTGAAACGTTTTAAGGTCACAAAGTTAATATTGGCTGCACCTGTTTCATTTCATTGCAATTTTTTTTTTTATTCTTTGATTTTCACATTGACTCCCCAGAGCTGCAGGTCCTGCAAATATGGAAAACAATGCAGTGAGCTCAAAGGAAATATATGTAGTTCCCTATATGAAGTTGAAGGGATAAAATAAAATGAAGTCAATGTGCATATACCTGTGTGGATCAAGTGCAGAGTTATCTGTGCATCTGCCATTCTTTTGCTCTGAAAGGCAAGTTTCTGAATGCCTATATACCAGCTTAGCTCAATACATAATGTATTACAGATTCATTACCAGGCATATTTTTCTAGTCATTCATAAAACAAGATAAAGGAAGAAAATATTTTATATAAATCACTCCTAAATTTGATAGAACAATGTATACTCACTAAAATGTTCCAGTTTGGCATGATAGAAACTTAACTTCCACATTTTGGACTGATTATTGTTTAATTGTTCAATTATTAGTCAAGTTTACTGAAAAAAAAACATTGCTGCAGTCTCCCTCTCCCTTGTGTTGTTTATTCTGTCACACCATATGTCACAGAATTGCTAAGATCAAATTCTGTCCTAGAGGCAAAAAACAAAACAACCAAGAAAATGACCTGATAATAATAGTTATATCCATCAAGTTCAGGAAGTGTAAATATGGAATGAGGACAACACATTTCAAACTTTTTATTCTTGGCTGGTAGGGCAATGTTTTCTATTAGACCTCAATAAAGGGAAAACACCTTAAGTCTGTTCTTGGCTTTTTCTTTTGAGGAAACAAATGAAAATCATATTTTAAAAAAACATCCTGTAAATACTTGTAATTGTGGGATTTGTTTTTGGCTGGAAGTTCTCTTTTTAGATTACTTCCCTTTCAGGTGCTACACAGTCCCTTCATTTTGCATGCACTCTGTTTCCTGATCAGCTGTTTGAATCGGGAGTGTCACCATTTTGATTTATTTCTAATAATCTTTTCATGAATTTATGTCTGCAGTATGTACCTCTGTAATTAGCATAGTATGTATTTATTTGCTGTTCTTTATATTCTCATGCAGCATATTTACAGTTTATTTCAGCAGTGATGGCGATCTCAAAGAATTGTTAGTCTAGTTAGACTGAATTGTCAAATAAGCTCTGAAATGCGCAGTGTGGTTTTGGTCCCATCTCCCCACATCAGCGGGTAACTGAAATATTCCGTATTATCAGCTTTCGGGCTCCCACTGACAGTGGTCACAGATCCAGAGTGGATTTTCAAATACACATTGCAAATGCTTAGCCATAAAATTCTAATCTAAAACATGTTTAAGTACGACATTATCCATCTCATTTGAATATTGATTATTCCCATTGACCACCAGTTGTATTCACGGCTTTCGCGTTTGTCCTCCTCCCGCCTACCATGCACTGCCACTTCGCTCCATCACCATACTGTTTTTAATTCCCAGTTCACTTCCTCCAGCTCATATCACTGGCCCTGAGATAGGCATTTAAATGAGCTAACCCCTCTCATCTCATTCACTCTGCTTGGATAGCATCTGGTGTCAGAATTCTTTATCATCCTTTGTGTTGTTTGGGAGGAGAGAGTTGATTTTCGCTCCCCTTCATTTGTAATTTACCTTTGCTATTCAGGTGGGTCAGTTAATTTGATGGATTCATTTTTCATATTTAACTGCGCCGACCACAGAAATTGAAAACTCCACAGTTGAAACATATAATCCTGTATGAATAGGAATTCATTTTTGGTCTGCAATGAAATCGTGTAGCTGTTGTGATTTAAATTCGGAGCTTAATTTGCAATGCTTCTATAAGATCTATAAAGCATTGTTTACAATCTAATCTGAAAGAGTTTATTTTGGGTAACATGCCGTGGCAAATCACATTTTATTATCTATTTACATTTGCAGAGGCCCAAAACCAAGATGACATGTAAAGGAGTCTACATTACACAACACCTATGCACACAACTGGATATTTACTTCACCTTAAATCACTTCAAATTAGCTTAACTAAGTGGAGTACCAAAGGGACAGGCATATGGAACTTAGACCTGAAACCGTATGTTTGATAGTCAAATCCCCTCAATCTAATCATAGTAATCGATATTCAAAATACCAAACATCCGGTAGTGTCATTTCAGGGCACTCAGGATTGTATAGCATTTAACATACATAAAGGATGTCAGTTGAGCATGTTGAAAAGAGTTATCCTCAAACATTCTGTAAGGTGAACACAAACAGACGACGAGAAAAAGAAAGGCAGGAGGGATGATCATGGGATATCCCCAGCTTATTTTAATTCTTCAAGGCAGATCCCATTTTTTGCAGTTTCAGGGAAAAGAGAATCACATCTGTGATTTGCTGAATTAAATTGGGTGGGAGTGGGCGATTAAGTATGACAGTGCTGATAATCTCATACAGCTCTCAGGGCGTGAAATATCCGCGCACCGCCATGAAATCTAACCACGTTATTGTGCTCTTCAATCAATAGAGATTGTGTCCATGGGACATTTCTGCAGCGAGGGGATGATAGAATAAGATATTTTTAAAAGTACAGGTAAAGTACAAGTATTTTTTTTTTTTTTTTTTTTGAAGTGGTGCTCATGAAACTTAAAATATATGGGCCCCGTTTTGATATGCCATATCTGTGGAATGAGGTGCCAATGCGGGAGGATAATGTGATCATTTGTGTTTTAGAGTATTCTGGAGAGGGTGAAATGAGGGCTGGATTGGTCATTCAGTGGGTGAGGATTGGCAGAAATGCATGGAGCAGTAGCGTTTGCAGTGGTTGAATGGCCTGAACAGCGCTCCCTCCAAAGCTAGTCTCAGCTCCGCCGTCAGTGCTGCGACAGTAACAGTTACATCTAAAGCAACAAAATCATGCATAAATTCATTATAGCAAAATGCATAATCAATTTAATAATCTTTTTTTTTCTTTATTTTGTCCTTCTATATATCCTTAATCGTCTTTAATCCTGCGGTGCTTGTTGGATAAATATGCAAAGTACATTGCAAGCATACAATTTAAAATAGAAAACATTGAACAAGGTATAATTAAGAATGAAATGTTTGTGATGTGTGTGTGTGTGTGAGGTGGCTAAATATGGTAGAAAATATATACATTTTCTCCATATCAGATTTATTATTGATACATCTCATTTCATTACCATTGATCTCTAATGCAAACTGTCTAAAACACACCCCTTATTTATGTGAAATTCACTTGTCTGTTTTCACATTATTGTGCTCATGATGATGTGTGCCTGGCCTTGTTTATTCACCTTTCAGTCATTTCTCAGTCAGCTCCCAATAAGGAGCTTGAATATGAACATGAAATAAACATTTCAACAATTAAAGCTTATATCTCAAAGACAATATCATAAAGCTTTATCAGGAGAAATGCAGTTATCATGTGTTAAAACATACAATCCTACATAACACTTGAGTGAAGAATGCATGCATATACAAAAATAGATACATATCTTTTACATTTCTATTGAGAAAATATAAAGAATTATTAGAGCATGTCTTTACTAAAAGACTATTTAAAAATATATTAAAAAAAAGATCTCTACTCGCCCATGTGTCCTCAAAATAAGGGACATGAAATCTTGTGTTCCCACACAAGATGTGACTTGTATGTGGAACAAAGCAGCCATGTTTTTTTAAGGGAATCACCGTGCTTGTGCCAGAGCCAGGAAAAGCACTTCTTAGTCCTGGTTCCTGTTGGCGCTGCTTAAGCAGTGTGGGAATCACTTAAGCAGACTCTGTCCAGCCCTGGCTGGGGTTGGGACAGTGTAGAACCGCGGGCGATTGGAGAACCGGCACGCCAAGCTGCCACGGCCAAGCCGCGAACAAGCTGTACAAGTATCAAGTGGGTAGGGAACAAGAAAAGGTCCCCTGCATTTCATATGGAGCAGCTCCACACAATGTGTTAGATAACACTTGTGACAGCGCAACACAGCCAGTGGCACCCTATGCAAAATCCTACTGATCCAAAACAGAAAATATGTGACAGAGAAAACCCAAGCAACAAAACATGTATCCTTCATTTTACAGGGTGATACACATTGTGATCTAAAAAAAAAAAAAAAAAAACTCTCACCTTTCTGGCCAAGAAGGCAGCATGAAATGTACAAATGCCATGCCATATGGAGTAACATAGACATTTGGCTGCAGGGAGGGGGGGTCCTTTTGGCCTTAATGACAAAGGGCCGAATCCAGTCCTGAGTTACGCTCCACTTAAGTCCACTTTTCACATAATTTTATGCCTTTCCGTGTGTGAAATAACTTGGGTCAGGATTTTTCCCAGGATTTTCATTGTTAGGGCCCCTAATAAATGAATATTATACGCCTGTTTATCTGTAAGTTTTACACTGAGAGGGACAAATAAAAGCTGTACATGTGAGGGTCAAGTGGTCGAGGCATACGCTTGGTGTTTCACAGCGCTAGATAATGTGTCAGTTGAGGGTAAAGGATAAACCAGACAGACTGAAAGATCTGCCATCATTATGTATCCTTATGTTCCTTATTGTGATACAGATCAATGTGTGAGGACTATTGCAGCCCTATGTGAAGCATATCTTTTTTTCTTGTGTAAAAGTTGCTTTTTATGTTTTATTCCCTGTCCTTGACAGAGTTTGTGCGCAACTCTGAGGATTAACAATCTGAGAACTGAACGAGTCACCAGGAGATCGTAAACTTAGGGAATGAAGTGCTTAACTTCCCTTTTTTCACTAAAAATTCAACTTTCAACCAAATTTTGGAAATTGCAGTTATTTAATTCACCCTGGATAAGGCCGCCTGGGTACATAATTTTACATAACATCGGTCCTCAGAGAGAGGAAAAAAAAAACGGATAAGATCTCCTCCAGGATAGTTGAGTGGCGTGTTAAGACTCTGTTGTCTTTTGATTACATTTAGACTTCTAAAGATTGCCAATTATTCAGCAGTTTTGTCTCGTACTCAAGTCAGCTTTGGTTAAAAAGTGTTTTTCTCCCTCTGAGAGATCTGTTGTATGTTTTCCAAAGAAATCTCCAGTTATTACTTACTGAAGCTGTTGGTTCCGCCAGTCTCCTTCCGCCTGTGATTCTGATTCTGTATGAGACTGGAAGGTGGGACTCTCACTTTATGATGCTGCCATTTTTATTTTCTTGCCAGCATGTTTTCTTGTCCATTCCCATTTCCTTATTCAAATCTTGCTTTTGATGAAGCAAAAAATGGATAGGAGGAGGCCCTGTTTTCAGGGATTCACTGCTGCTCCTTCACTAAGAAAGAGCTGTTCTTTTTTCAGCCTCAAAATTGGCTGCAAGATTTTTTTATACTTGGGCAGCTGAGCCTCTGTGAGTTTTGGCTGTCCTTTACCAAAGGATTACAGTCTCCTTAACCTTTTTTGTGGTATTTTCAATCATTCTTTCCAACGTGTCCTCTCTAAGCTGTTTGTTAACCTCTGTGGAACATGGATGGATGGGAATTTATTGGAATAGCTGTGTTTTCAATGTCAGAGAAAGTGAAGGCAATAGAAACATTCGGCCTGTAAGGAATTTGGAGCTGAGGAACAATGCAAGAATTTTTGAGTTGAATGTTCTGTCAATAGCTGAACATTTTTATGGGTATATTCCTCTTAACCCTTTGACCTGGCTGATATTTATCTTTGTCATCTTAATGCCAGTCTTTTTGCCCCCTAGAAACAAACACACTTTATATTCAGGCAGTGCCCGGCTCCTCGGGTGGATAGCTCCAGTGGATCCATGGCATTTAAAATGCAGTCTTTCTGAGTGTCTGTGGGAATTTTAATAGCTTGAAGGGTCCATAACCACAATGCAACTTGTTTGATGGCTGCACCTTTATACCCAAATCCTCATAATCCAAATTCCCAAATCCCCCTCCACCCCACTACACTGCCCCCCCACCAACTCCCCGCTTGAGTATGTATACACATCACCTTAGATCAAGGAGGTGGACTGCAGCTTCTTCCTCCTCTCTGCAGTTGACACGAGAGACATGTCATCCTCTTTTTACCACCAGAGAGGAGTCAAAGGTCAAAAGAGCCTTAGCACCAGGGACCATTTTAAGCCAATTTTTTAAAAAAGCCTAAATAAATAATTTTAGGCTGAGAAATGTGAATACTGTAAGTCACAAACAAGCACATCTAAAGGCAAGAGAGACTTGCACACAAAAGCGCTCGCAATTTGACGGCCCTTTTGATACTTGCTACTTCTCATGAATGTAAATGTTTCAAATCCCTTACGTAACAAGGATTCTTTTCGGGCTCAAAGTGTTCCTTTCAAACTGATAGGTTAAATAAGGCTATTGTATTTGTTCCCTTGTCAGGAAACAGCCATAAAAGGTGTTGTACGAGAATACAGTAAAAAGTTTTAGACACCAGATAATCTTTTATTATCTTATATTCTGGCAGGAGTTGCTGCCTCTGAAAATGCATTTTGTCATGTAGAATTTGATATTATTTGAAACTGTCAGTGGCTTTCGGTGATTCAAAGCTTTAGTGGGTATTGTGTGTGAGCAGTTTCGATTAAAACAACAACATGGACTACAGATCCAGATTCAAATTAATGTGAAATGACAGTGCACCTCAGCACAAATTAGCAATATGCTAGCTGGGTAGGCTCTGCCTCCAGCAGTTCTTTTGTTTGTGATACCTAAATACTTACCGCGACTATCATGTGACTATTTGAATTGGCATATCACATTTTTACCCTTCCCACACTAGCTTATGTCACGTCAACACTGGAACTGAATCTATTGTTGCTGTGCATGGGATAAGGACCCAATGAAGTGAAGGTGAAGTATGTTAGGGAACTTGTTTTGCCATTAAAAGGTTGCAGATTTAAATCCATAATTGGAAACATTTGTTATACTCGTGTTACTTGACTCAAAAAGATTTATTCAGAAAATATTAGCTATTAAATTTCTATTATTTATGAGTCCCTGTATGTAGATGTCTGCTAAGCACCCTTAATAAAAATTAAATTATAATAAAATAATACAATTAAAAATAAAATCCATGAAAAGCATTCGGATTACCATAATGGTGATGAAACTTACATGAAGGAAGGAGCTCAAATGAAAAATGTGTCACCATGATAAATTGAAGCCTTTTTTCAGTTGTAGATGAACTCCCTGTTTTGTGTGTTGTACAACATACAGGTATTGTCAGTGCACTGAGTGGTTTTGAAAGCCTTACTTAGGTTTTGAGAAAGAAAATCATTTAAAATATTCAAAATATTTGTGAATATGCTTAAAAGATTTTTTTTTTTCAGTTTGAGTTTTTAATGTCTGACAAAGGTAATTTTAAGATGACTTAATGTCTTCATATTTGCATATTGAATTATTTATTATCTTAAGATGATTCCTCAGAAATCAATTGTGAAAATGTGTTCAGCAGAACCTGTTATTGCATCTTCTGTTATCTTATTGTCTTATTGTAAGCTTATCATAACACGTTTGATTGAATTGTGAACGAACAAAAAAATTGGTCATCTTCCTCCAATGGCTTAAACTGTTTTAATAAGTCATCGGTATCTTTCATTTGAAGCGCTATCTTTCTGAAATGCACTGCTTTGGTTTTTGCCTGCAGTATGGCATTACGATTCTGTTACAGAATATTTAAATTCCTCTCAGCCCAAAGAGCTGGTTATCTAATGGGACCTTTTACAAATAGAGCATATTTATTGCAGTTAACATGGCCTATGTAAACAATCACGAGCACTGTGCTTAACGTTCAAATGAAAGATGCCAGTACAGCATTTTATCTGTATAATATCTACACACTGTGAAACTGTATTTTTACTGTTTTGTTAGCTGGCATGACTATGACTATGCAGTTTTCAACAAAAAAAAATCTATTTTTGTCAGATATTTTGGTATGCACCTATGTGTATTCTTGTATAAAGGGACAGATTCAATCAATCACATTTAGTTTCGTAATGGCATGTGTGATTTAATCAAAACTAATTCATGCAACCATAACGTTTCAGTGGAAAGAACAAATTCCAAAGTTTTTGCTTGTCTCCAAGAACACATAAGATAAAATACATTTATGTTGTAACATAAAGTCTGTTTTGATTGAATTGCATATGCCCTCAAACAGATTAACTGCATTTGACTGAATCTAGCCTGAAGTGTTTTCTGAGTACATCTGTAGGAGAGGAATAGTGTTCTGAAAAAAAAAAAAACAGAATGGCCTACTGTGACAGCTTTGTCAGTGTTGTGGTGCAATTTCATTTTGAGGCTGCAATTCCTTTGCTGTTGTTTGGGATTTCTTCTCTCCCCCTCTTTGTGTTGTCAGTCATGCTATTTTGAATTTTCTTGTGTTCTTTTGTGTCTTCCCCTCTTCCAATTGTAGGGGCCCATGCCAAAAAACAGGGCGAGGATTTGTCCGATAACGATGGTGATGAAGATGAAGGTATTTTTTTACGGTGGTCCAAAAATGATGCATGACGTTACTTTAAACATTTGTATTTGTTTTATTTATTCACTTTTTCCTGCTCAAACTGTACTCTTAAATGTCTGGTCATTTTTACTCCAAGATTTTGAAGGCACTGCATCCTTTGCATTTGTTTAATGTTGCTATGTATTGGATAAATGTAGCCATCATATACATTTGTGAGTGTGACTGCCATCTGATAGCACCTCATTTGTGTGCATCTTGTTTGTAAAAAGAGCAAAGTTGTTCTCCTTGAAGTAAAATAGCGCACAGGAAGCTGCAGTTGTATAGAGTAAGCAGTCAGCAGTCTCGGCCTTGTTTTTCTACCGGAGAGATACAGCAATGCCAAGCTGACTGTGCCTTTGGGGAGGTCAGCTACTGCATCAAAGTCTGGTTGTTTAACATGAGTGAAATCTGCAAGTATCACAAAACTCATCAGATACTGTACAAGCACTCTTATAGTTTCCAAGAGACTTATGTATGGGGAGAGATCTGTAGGGGAAATGGCTGCTCTTGATTAATGGGCATGTACTAGTGTTTCACAAGGAAGGGAGACTTGGCAGTAAACTTCTGACAACCTCCTAAGCTCCTGAATGTGTTCAAAACTGCAGTAAATTAGCTCCCATACCCCTAAGCAGCAGGCATGGAGTTATTTATTTCTTTATAGCTGAAGCTGTGCAATATTGATCATGCACAATGGGATCACATCTTCTCGGGTAAGAGGATGCCGAACACAGGAGATTACAGGAGGAAAGGGCTTTTTCTCAAATTAGGCAAGGAAAGAGCCAATGGCTCTGCAAACTGTGCATCATATGCCCTCTGAGCAAGTGCAATCTTTCACAAATTTTATCATTTTTATTTTGTTTTGGAACATTTGGCAATTCAAGGTATCAAATATTGCAGATGACAGTATTCTCAGTGAGCGGTACCTCATAACTCTCTGAGATGTATTTAGAGAGAAATATGATCGAAAGGATATTTTATTATGTTTAACAAGGCATGGCTAATAGTCAGTTTTGATTATTTTAAGCCATGTTCTCCATATGTATGTATACTTACGAAATCCATACACACAGCAAAAAATCTACCACTATCAGTTTGAATATTTAATTATTCATACCTGCAGTTTAGAAATAAATAATGATTGTGGTATGAAGAGAGAATGAAAAAATATACAAAATCTTTTTAAAAAAACTCAAATATATGAATGTGCTTACTGATAATTTGCTCTTTGGCCCATTGATTGTTGCAATGATCACAACAAACACAGTGGCTATTTTTGTTGAAATTTAATGGATTTTTTTTTTTTTAATTTAAAATGTAAACCTTATATTCATATCTTCATATGTATGCGATACATTTATGCAAGTGATGTATAGTATATATATATATTTACAATATTACTTAAACCAGTAAACATAAAAGTTGGAAATTTGATCATTTACAGCTAAATTACCTTTTATCCATGATTCATCACAGTGGGGTAAAAACAATACATTTTCCACACTGAAAAATGTTCACTATTAATTTAACTCCATAAGACCAAAATGTATTCTCCCAGAGGTCAAATGACACTGAGTATTTTACTGTAGACTTGTGTTGGCCAATAATTGGTTGTTCATTAATCTTTATCCTTGGCCGTACTTATATTTTTGTCTGTATACTTTCTACAAACTTCCACTCCAGCACAGCTTTTGTGCTTTTTGTGATCATACCAGAGTAACTTGTTTCAGTTCTAATCTTTTGACAAGCGACAAAACCAAAAATCACTATAGCACTGTCAATAGAGCGTATGAGAGGCCATGAAGGTCTTTCCAGAGGTCTTGACTTGCTGTGTGTGTTGTCCAACCCTACGGCAGAAGATCAGCTGCTGTGTTCTACTACAACACACAGCCTCTCTGAAATAGCTGCTGTAAAGCAGTGTCTTTACTCTGAATCAGGGGTGTAAATCTCACAGGAGATCAGGTCGTGTTAAAGATGAAAAACAGGGAGAGGTGAGGGTATGACTTCCCATGTGGGCTGACATATTGAACCAGAATATCACAGGAACAGAAATCCCTGAGGGGGCAAAGTTGGGGAGTGAGCTCCTCTGATCACAAGATGAACAATGATATGGCTGAAGCCCTTGCTGTTAGCATGCAGGGTGAGCGGTCATTTCTCATTCATCGGTTTATTTTTTAGCTATCCACAACCTTTGTGATCACAGTGCCCTGTTAAATGAACACTTTTGCAACATTAAATAGTTATATCAAAGTCTGGTTTCTGGGTTAGGAAGTGGTTGTGCTGCTCAGAAATTACCACTGCATCAATGCATGAGCCAAAGCCTAAAACATTAATGATCCAAGTGATCACTGTTTAATGCTTACCATTTTATTGATTATTTTGCATGTACTGGTTATGATACTACCCCTGCCAATCCACAAATTCACACACACACACACACACACACACACACACACACACACACACACACACACACACACACACACACACACACACACACACACACATTCATACTCTCACAGGCATGCCTGCTTACAAAGACTCACTCTCTCTCATGCACAACAAACACACATACACGTGCGTACACACACACACACGCGCGCGCACACACACACTTTAAACAGCACACATGTGCAAATGCACACCCACCCCAAGGGGAAAAAACAGCATGAGTCCAACCTTCTCAGTTGAATGTAAGTCCCATTCCATTTTAATAGCTTCATCCCCTGCTGGGTTTAAAACTAAATGAATTGTCAGTTAAGTACTAGGAAAGAGTGTGAATTGCCTGTTTTCCCTCCTGTTCTGGACAAGGTGTTCCGATTGTTGATAAGAAGCTCCTTTTTAAGCCACTCAACCTGTGGAGTCCAGGCAATGGAGTCTTTGGTTCAGCAGTGCAGGGACATAGCTTTAATGTGGATTGGATAGATCCCTGTCCACATACACCAGACACACACACACACCAATCTTCTTACCACTGGTGTATTCTCTGTGATGATGCCCTCCATTCGCTGTGAGGTGTCTGCACCCCATGCTGGAGTGTGTGCAGTTTCCCTGCTTCTTTCTAAAATGGCTGCTCTCATTTCCAGTCCAGACACTCATAGCCATTTCACTATTTCAGAGGCCCCACTTTGTCATGCATAGTCTGAGATAGAAGAGTTCTGCTTTGTCACTGAGACCATGGAGCCAACTGCTACTTTATTTCATGCACTGAGGATTTATACATACACACACACACACACACACATGCACACTGTTTATCAAAGGTTAGTTGAGGACATGAGAATCTAGTGAAAAGCCTCAAATCTTTCATAAATTGGCCAGAAGCATGCTTCTGTCAGAAGCAAGCTCAAACTCTGGTCACATCCAAAATACATAATTGAAATAAAACAGCATGTCTACTACCCCAGATACCAGATACAACATGTAAATGGAATTGTTCATCGTAAACACAAAGCCGCAGTTCAGACAAGAGCTCTGGTCAGAGATGGCTCTGAACATATCTTGCGTTTGGTCAGGCGCTAACCAGAGCCTGCCAAGACCAACAACAACCAGCGGTGGCTCACATTCTCTGGGAAAAACCTGGGTGGATAGTAACCAACGGTCCGAGGAAATATCAGACACCTTTGAAATACTGAGAAAAGGCCTAATCTGGCAATAAAAGTTGGGCCAGTATCTAACAGCACAGCAAGACAGGTGCATCCACTCAACAATCACACACGCAAACCACAAACCCGATGAACAATGTGTGTCCATGTTCTGCTTATTCTCCAACACCGTTTAGCCTTTCAGTTCAGCCGCCGTGTGGAAAGCACCGATAACCATTCACTTCCTAAGTAATGTTCTTTCATGATACCTGCTGGCATCTTAATGCAGTAATATTCAGTACCCTTTTGTCAGCCATCTGATGGTGTACTTGATAACGAAAGGTATTCTAGTTTCAATGGTGCTGTGGTTTCCCATAGTGTTTCATTTAAATAATTTCCATATAAGTTCTGAACTATTCCCAAGTAATAAATATATGTGACTTATTATATGCATATGGTGGGGATTTGTGGAACTTGTGGTTTCAGAGATCAGAATATATATTCTGAATGAGTAATGGCCTTACTGTTGTATTACTCAAATGTAAGACATTTATGCACTTATTTATTTATTATTTAATTATCACTGAAGCACACATTACAGTTGTGTTTTTATTTTGTATATTGCAGTTATGCTACCGACAGCTGTGAAATACTTCTACAAGAAACTAAATGTACATCTGAATTAGTGGAAAGAGTTTTTGTAGTAAAATTTATAAGAGCCATGTCAGTGCAGAAAGACCTACGGGGGAAGTTGTCTTGGTCTTTTACTGTGATGGGGCGCTTATATCGTAAGAATAAGCTGGCTGGGAGGATTTGTTTACCCACTTTTGATGTCACAAACCTTGACATTCCCACTATAGAACCAACTGACATTTTTTCTCTTTGAATGTTCTGCTCCTTCAACAACAGAGCAACAAAAAGAAGAAATGGGGTTTTTATGTTGTGGAAAAGGCCAGATTGTATAAACCAAGATTAAATTATATAATAGTGTAAAATAAGAGAACCATGTCAAAATCTATAGCCTAAAATGCATAACATTTTCCTTGTTCATATATTTGACTGACATTGTCCTTCCCTGCCTTCATTGCCCTCACCCTAGTCTGTAATTCAGATTTCTATTCCTTAATTCAGATCTATAAACGTATAACCTTCCTTCAGGACTCCTCCTGCTCATTTTTTCCCCAAGTCATTTCACTTTGCTCTCATTCCCTTTATTTCCTTTCTCATAAACCTGTCCCATATTTCAGGTCCTTCACCTTGCCCACATCGCTCACCTTTTATTTTTTCCCCCTTACTATCTCTCCCACTAACCTGAATTTAATATTGGGAATCACTCATTTTTTTTTATTTTACTTTTTTTCTTCAAATGTTCCCCTCTTTCAAATCTCAATTGAACTATGTTATCAGCCCTGTGCGATGCAAAACTTCCCCACAGACCTAGGAGAAAGCCGCCACATTTGTGTCTCCTCTGATTCACATGCCAGCTAGCCTCTGATATTTTTCACACTGCAGGTGTCAGTCACATGAACCCTGTGCCATAAGATGAACACAAAGTCAAACCGTGTTCAGCACATTATCTTGCAAGCTCCCAGCTAGCCAGGAGGGGTCACTAGAGAGCAGCAAGACTGATGGGTTTTACCCTTTATTTTTCCCTGGTGTGGATGAGCCCATTGTTTCCTCTTTGTTTTGGAACTCCAGCCATAGTCGGTAACAGCACAGCTGGGAGCCCAACTCCCAGTCCTGGGATGCAGAGTCTTCACAGTCCCTCTTATCTTTCCCGCCTTGATTCATTGCTGATCACCCCCTTAAAGGGAGCTCAGCGCGCCTTGGGAAGTCCTTTTTCATGGAGGCCCAACAATTCCAAAGTTATCTCGCCTGTGAGTGCAAGTGTGAATGAGTTGTTTACATTGAACCATATTTTTGCTGCTTGTATTAACCAATCACTCTCGAGTCAAAGATTGACTTTTTTCTCTTATAAGAAAGAAAATGTGAATCCCCTTTCCATGAGATTCCTCTCCATCCAAATAAGTAAAGTGGAGTAATATTCTATGTATACAGCTTTGATTGTTGTGTTTTGCCAGACATACAGCACATGGTGAAGTCTTGAGAGCATTTCATAGCCCAGGTAAAACTCTTTAAAGGTGACATTGTTGGCACATCTGTTAAGGAATCCCATTAGATTCTCGACTTGGCAGTTAATAAAGTCTTCATCTTCAGCCAAGATGCACACGCATGCCTCAGCTCTGCATAGTATTTCCTCTAAAATTCTCTCATACTCTCCAAAATATGGACAGGAGGTCATGGAATGAAAAACAAATTTAATATTGATTAGAATTATTCTGTGTATCCGAGAAACACCAAAAGCAGTTTGGAGCTGATCCATTTGATAACAGACAGTAGCTTAACTGATCAAAGATCAAAATCAATCAAACTGGCGAGCTGTCTAGCTATCTACTCCTGGCTTCTTCCGTGACCTCTGTTTACTCAGATGTTATTCAAAGGATGCTCACTTTCTCCCTTTTCATGTGTGGGTTCAATGTGGGGGTCCCATATCAGTCTTCATTGTTTTCATATGCCTCAATTATTTTCAGTTCAGCTTCTCAGGGGTCTTTCTCTCTGTACCCCCGTTGTTCCTTTCAAAGCAGAGAACATATCTCATGAAGTGCCTTTCACCACAGTAAATGGTCGTGTAAAAGGATCTCAAGCAAACATTGCCGAGTCCAGCTTCCAGTTATGAAAAGCTCATGGTGTGTTATGCAGTGTGCACCTGTCACCACCGAGCTGCAGGGAGAAATAAGCACAGTTCCATTTTGAACAATGTAAAGAGCTTGTGACTCAGACACTAATGCTAAAGGGAGGCCCTTAGCTACTGTACATCTGAATTTTCATTTTAAATGCAGGACAGCCATAAACATGGGCTTCAGTAAATTAAAATTTGCAAAAAATACATTGCATGCATAAATGTAATCTCAGTAAGAACTAAGTTGCTGTGGAGTAAATTATATGCGTGGGTTTCAATTGGCAAACAAAGTACCCTGTAATAAGTGAGTTTTAACCAAAGTATTATTTATCCAGTGGTATTCATCCTCAAATAAATAAATGTGCGAGGAAAAGAGAACCGTGCAAAATGTAAACAGTGAACATCTTCTTTTCATAAGAAAAGAAACAATCCAGCAAAGACAAAGGCCAGGATTCAAAAGAACGTAGTCTCTTTGAGCGCATATGCAATTCAGAGCAGACTTTACATTACAACTTAAGGATTTTATATTTTATTGGAAACAAGCAAACATTTCCCTTGGATTGTTTTTTTTTTCCATTCTAAAATGGAAGAGCATATGTCCTTAAAAAGATAAAAGTCCCTTTTGACTGTGGAGTGCTTAAAAAGACTAAGTGTGTCTGACTGACTCCCGGGGAGAATCTCGTCTTGTATAAGTCTATAGTAAAATTACATCAGCTGGGGAAACAAATCAGGCATGGAATTAAATCACTAATAATTCGTAGTAAAGTAATAATCTGGATGTACAAAAAGGAAATAAAGAAATGGCATGATGCCAATAGGTGCAGGATAGATTTTACAAGGTTCCAGAGCTGGTGTCCCATTCCAGCGTCATAAAGCTGGCCGGAGCTCACCTTGGGGCGTGGCAGCTGTCAGTCAGTGTGAGTCAGGCGTCAGACAGCATGGCTAGAGCGGGCCATGGGGATGGATGGCAGACAAAACGCTGTGTAATGGTCTGCCTCTCAGCCAGACGGAAACGCCAAATGACCGTCCTAAATATCCTCCTTTGGCCAGATTTCTCGACAATCTCTCTATCTATCTTCCAGCAGTCACGGCGGCCATAGTTGAGGGTATATCTATACCTCCAAAGGCTTCACATCGACAGAAATATTGGCTCTGAGTTATCAACAGATTTTTTTTTTTTTTTTTGGTTAGCAGCACTGCATAATTTGCACAGACATTTATGAATTAATTGGAATGCTTAATTAAGCTCATTTCCACAATCTCCTCCTTATTGCACATACATGCCAGGTTTCTATATGCAGATCTGGTGAAATAATAAAAAAAAACTCTCCCATGAAAATGAAAATCTCAACAAAGATTTAGTGGTTTAGACATATGGGGAGTTTGAACCAACTTTATTAGATGTTTAGCTAGGAGACATTGACACTATTTTGGCTGTAAGAAAATTATCTGCGTGTGTAACAAGAAACTCAAAATGACAGAAATGGACATGCATGTTTTGACCTGATAAATGGGATAAATGATGATAGAGAACATTATTATTAATCTGCAGCAAAAGCAGAGTCACAAATCATCAGAAAATCTACACTTTCCTGGCTATGCCTTTGCCAGTGCAATAGGAACCCCGTTTTACTTGTTTTAGTATTTTAATGTTTACTCTACTGGTTTAACAGTCGCAAAGGGACCACAGTTCTGTAATGAGTCCTGCCCCTTAATGTCCAGCTATTTCTCTGGCTGGCCAGTGCAGAGGGTGCTCTTGTAAAGCACTGCCAATGCAAATACTAACCCAGTACAGGGAAGCCTTGGCTATGGCCCGCTCACTATGCCTGAAACACCCTCTTCATTTCAGCCTGCCTGCAAAGCAGATTGAGCTACTTCCAAATGGCATTTGCATAGAGCATTCAGAAACTTTGAAAAATATGACTTATTTAACTTCCACATTCTTGAGAAAAGGGGTTATGTTCACAAACAGAATAGGCATATTAATGTATTAATGCAGACTAATGTGAGGTAGAACAGTTAAACTGTCTGGAGAGATGGCATTCATCCTCTGAATCATTTGAACATTCTGTCCAGAACTGAATTTTTATTTTTAAAGCATTATTTAAAAAAAATAATGAATTTACATGAGCAACCTTTGTATTTTGGAGAGTTGTTTTATTCCCTTGTACCCAAAAACCAGGGAATGTACGATATTAGTCAGTTTATCTCTATAAGTTGGAAACAGACATTGATTGAAATCATACAAAACCATTTTCTGTTGCATTCCAACATTCTGAATAAGATTCTGTTAGGAAATTCTGTATTAATTTCACCTTGAATAAATATGGAATATAATGAACAGATGAAGCCTTTTGAGACCCAGTGCAAATACGGAGAGAAAATGTTTGCACGCTCTCACTTTTTACGAGAGTGTTTGTTTTAAGATCTACAGGGGCTATGTGTCTGGGTGCTGTGCGTGTGTCTATCATCTTACAATCTACTTAGCAATGCGCTGGCACCAAGCCTCTTTAGAAATTTCATCTTCTGCTAATTATTCTGAGCCGAGTGCTACTTCAGCTTCCGCTAATGTCAGAAGCTCTCTGGGCTCCCATTGTACTGTGGCTGTGAAGGCCATGTCACTTTGCCTTCACATACCCACAATACCGAGACAGACAGAAGATTTTAAATACTGCACAGAAAACAAGTAATAATTATGGATGGACAGTATTAGAGAAAGCATAGGTATGATTTCCAAATATGGTGGATGGTGGAGGTAGGGTTCATTTCTATTGCATGGTGGTTGTAAGTGTAACTAACATTTTTGTGTGGTGTTTGGGGGCCAGCTGGCCTCTATTAAGTTATTTCTGAGGAGGAATGTGTGTTTTGCAGGGGGTTTGGTGATGGGGTAGGGTAAATGAAACTCCCTTAAAATTTGTCAACCCCCCCCACCCCATCGATCTTCATGAACTCTATCGCAGTTGATACTCGATTTTCTTGGTCTTGCTTGTATCCTGCCAGGCTTTCGCCCCACCGCAAAGAAGCGGCTGTGTGGCTCTGTAGTAGACGATGACTCAGAGATCTTTGACTGCTAATCAGAGAAAGCGCCTCTCCCCCCCGCTCTGGCTGTCTGCGCTGTGTCAGAGAGCTCTGCTTCACCTGCTCGGGGGCTGGAATTCATTCCACTCCTTGTCCCTCCCAGGGGATCGGTCCGCTGTGGGCCTGCGGTTGCAGCCGCTCGATAGGCCTCAGGTTTTTGAATCAACAAGAGAGAGTGATTCACATGTGCTCGTTCACATCTGCATTCTCTCTGATGTGAGTGGAAAGGGGGTAATTATGCCCCTCCAAGTCAATTTGTACTGGGCCGTTTGAGGCTTTATTATTTAGACGCTTTAAAGGTAAGCTCCCACATCTGGTGCAGTTGATCCAGGAATGAATTCTTTACACTTCCCGCCTTCCAGAGTGGGTAAAGAAAGCTATTAAGTGTCGTATGGCTACACACCGTGCATCATCATTTCTTCAGCATTCTGAGAAAAAAACACTCTAAGTGCAGTCAATGCACATTCCACAATATACAGTACCAGGGGCGTAGCGAGAAATTCTGGGCAGGCTCTGAGGGCCCATCTACTCTGTATAAAAAAGAATTTCCCAGATTTTCGCGGGCCCCTTCAAATCCTTGGGCCCTGTATACTTAGTACCCTTTTCCACCTGGTGCTACGCCCCTGTGCAGTACCCCAGGACGTAATGCGAGCCACATGTTTACTCTCCAAGGGGAGCATGCCATCCTCCATGTTGTGAGTGCACATGGTGCACCTTAAGTGCAGGCACTGCACTACGCTAAGAGTCCGTCTCCATGGAGCCCAGGCATCCATGGCTCCCTGGAAGGAGGCAGTCTGTTTCACCCCTCACTTTGCAGCTGTCCCCCTGTCCCCAGGAACACAGCTTCAAAGAGCAAATCGCACCACCTGTCTGTGCTGTTATCACCGTCATATTTCATGCACAAACACGGGTGGCCAACACTGGGAAGGAGTCACCTTCTTCAAAGGTTGCTCCTCCTGAAGTGTGCGAAGTTTGAGACGTAAAACCGGAAGATCCATAGACAGAATGAGAATGAGAATAAAGCTTTGAACCCACAACAGAAATGTTCAGTTTAGTCCTGTAAGTAATCTCCTAGAAACAGAGAAATATTATAATATGGTACTATCATACAGAAGAGAAGCACAATTAATTTTTTTTTTTTTTTGCATTTGCCATCTGAAAAAGGCTCGCTTTCTTTTAGTCACTTTGGTAATGTTCAGTCACAACTTCTTTCATACTGTATATGCTTGAAATAGAGGTTTTGAAATTATGTTATTATATTTTATGCCTCTGAATCCTGTGGGGCTGTATTAATCATAATTCAACCATCTTGTTAAAAAGGACCGCATATACATAGTCATTAAAACACGATCTGAAATAGTAATGAAGTAGAGCAGGAAACAGAACTTAAAATTATATGATTTAGCATTTTTGTAAAATATGACTATGAATGTATGTAATTAGAGAATGTTTCAAAATCAATACTTCATTGGATTTGTAATGAAAATGTGGACAGTGCTAAATAATAAATGCTGAGTTATTAATTATTCAGTTAACTCGCTTTTTGGTAACTGCAAGGTCTAAACTTAATTTATGCTGTGGAATTTAAGATTCATACTTCGACATGGATTCATAAATGACACTATAAAGCACATTTTCTTATTGCCACTTTTAGCCACTGATGATAACGAATTTGTGGAAAGAAAATTGCATCAGTCTTCCTCCTTTTCCCTTATGACGTAAGCAGTTATATGTGTGCTGCGCACAACGCTGATCCACACTCTTTAAGGACTGCTGTTACGCAATGAAATGCCCTGGAGGCAGGAGATTGGTTTGTACAGAGTATGTGTGAAGTACACATAAAGCAAAGATGTTTATCATTTCGAGTGGGGTTATATTACCATTTTATGGCATGAATTAGCTGCAATGAATGCAGACATTAATGCAGTATTTATTCCAAGGTCCATAAATTTCCAATCATGTTCAATTAAATTAAATATCTAATTTAAAAAAAAATTATATATATTATTTTTGTTTGGTTTACATTTTCATTTACTCAAAATTCATATGTGTTGGTAGAATTCCTACACAATCCTACACATCTGCTTTCTGGGTTTTCCATATCTCCTTTGCATTTCTTTTGCAGCTCTTTTTTATTTGACCTTTCATGCAAATAGAGATGAAACAAAGGTCTTTCATATCCTAAGATAATGACCAGGGTGAGTCTTCACCTCATTTTACTGTTTCGCTATAAAGGGAGTGTTCCCATGATTTTTTCTGCTTAGATAGAGGCAAGCATACCCATTCTAGGCATACCAACACCACTTCCATACATGTGTTTTCCCCAGGGGTCTTCAACCTCTTAATTTCATTTCCAATCCATGTACTAACCAAACCTAACCAAAACTGAGTTTTCAACTTTCTACCACACACACACACACACACACACACACACACACACACACACACACACACACACACACACACACACACACACACACACACACACACACACACACACACACACAAGAAACAAAAACAAAGCCAGATAATTTCATTACAGTATACAATATACAAGTGTAAACATTGACAAAAAGGAGGAGTATAAATTAAAATTAAAACAAAAAAACAATTAAAAAACAAAAAAAGAGTAGTCTTACAAGAGACCAGTTATATACAAAAGACAAATGACATCCTTAAATCTTAAAACTTAAATCAGGCTCTGGTTAATCTGGGGGAACCCTAGAAACAGAGCTTCAGCCAGAGAAGTGTCAGTGTAGTTCAGATATGGAAGCAAAGCTTTTGATAATCACAGAGCACATGAAACAAGTTTAGTTGTTATGACATAGTAGGAAGATCAATGATAATTTCTCAATACCAAAGAAAGGATTTGGAGAAGGAAATGTACGTGAGCTGTGCTGCTCTGTGGAAAGAGAGATGACCCAATAGACTTGTGAAAACTGTAGAATTCACAAGTGTTAATACAGTAATGATCCTTCCTATGGATGTAAAAATATCTTAACAATGATGGAAAAATGCATTCCCTCTGCCCTGTAATGGAAGCCAAATACATTTACAATCCTACTAATTGAACTAAACTGAAAAATGGTGACAGGACCAGCCCATGTACAACATTTTCAGCCATATTTTTGTGACTGAAGTGGAATGGATAATCTCTGTTGAACAGGAGTGTGAGTTATGTAGCTCTGTTGGAACACAAGAATAGATGTAGCTTTCTGTGGCGACCCGGGCACAGGAAATGGAGAAAAGAAGGGGGAAAAAGAAAAAAAAAGCAACAAGGGACTTGTTGTAATAAGTGGTTGAAACAGAAGTGTGGCAGATTTACAGAATCATATTTCATCCTACAGTAAGGTGTCATACAGGAATCTCAGCAGAAAAGACTGGCAGCATAGCAAGGGATAAAAAACTGCACACACTACAGCGTTCTAACCATGAGAAATGCATAGGGGATCACAAATGAATATGTATTTGAATCACGTATTGAGATTTGCGGCTCTCTGATTCCTACATGCTGCGATTCATTATGTGATTTTGGGTCCATGAAGCTGCAAACCCTTCCACCTGCACTGCTGTCCCACTGTGCTGTGCTTTACTTCCTGGAATATTTTGGGGATGAGCAGGTTGCCGGCTGCCTGAGACCGGAAGAGTGCAGCAGGATTATATGGAATAAAAAGCTTAGATGGAGCTAGCCTATTCAGTGTTTTGTAGGAGCAGAGCTGCATTTGGTAGTGTGTTCTCTATTTCACTGGGAGTCGGTGAAGATAGCCCGAGACAGGTATTACCTAGGGGGTATTGTATGAAGCAGGATTAATGACTTGGCCGGCTAACTTCTGTAAATATTGTGAAACAATAATACATATGGCTTTCTGGCTTTCTGGTTTCATGAAACAAATCTTGCATCTAGTCGGGCTTAGTTCCATGGCAACACATCCGGGACCCTCAACGTGAAATAAAACAGACTAACTCCCAAGCTATCATTGGCTGAGGATTAGAACTGACCTACCTTCCAATGAAATCAGATCTTCTCAGTACTGAAGAAAAAGATGTCACTCTGATAGATACCACACTATCACTGGAGCCATAAGAGAGTCGAAGATGCTTATAATTAAAATTTAATTTCATTAAATTTAAGTAAAGTGCCCTGGGAATAAGGTAACCAATATTTTCAGATGTTTCTGCTGGATGACTACTCCAGTTGATTTTATTCCTTTCTAAAGGTCATTTACCTTCCCTTTAAACCAATTCGTACCTGTTGATAATGGGTATCTTACATACCACTCACAGTCACATTGATTACTCAAGCTGGTTTCAGTTGACTGTATCATAGCAATCTTAAACAGATCTCTGGAAACACAATGAGACTGTCTTGAGTTATTGGCATAGCTTAGGCCAGATGACCTGAATTAGTTAAACTAATTTCATGAAATACCCCTCTGATCTTTTGATATCAGTGTTTCTGCTGCTGCTGCTGCTGTTGTCTTTAGTCAAACCTCTAGCATGCAGTTCTGGACTAGAGTGTGGATGAAGTGCAGATCCACCCAGCGTTTATTTATTTATTTATTCATTTATTTATTTATATGAATTCCATTCCTTATTGTCCCTAGGTACAGGAAGTAAATTGGCATATAACAAATAACTTGTCATTTGAAACCATGGGAAACTGGTGGAAAAGCATGGAGAAGATGGTGAATTCTTAATCACCATCTTAATCTGAAAAATAAGTAAAGACTTAAATCTTGCCTGTCTCTGTCAAAGAGAGGAATTTGGTAAAGCTTGTGTCATTAATGTTAATAAAGAATTAATAATAGGCATTATGCATCCTTAATATACACATTCTTTGCTTGTAATCCTAAACCAATAAATATTCATTGTTTTGATATTAAAGAAAGGGCCAGGGCTTCTCCATTGTGTAATTCCACTCAAGATTACTATCAGTAATTAGTAATTAGCACTGTTGCTGTGTTGCACACATACCAGTGTCGGGCCTCCTGATTGGGCCATTTAGTGAAAAGGTTCCCCTTGAGCCCAGACTGGGGCCTGCAGTGTCGGGTTCAAGCCTCAGCAACTGCCTTTAGCCACAGTAACTGGGAATCAGCAGCCACAGAGATGACTGACCTCATCGCACCAGGGTTTGAGCTGGCCACTGTTCCGCTATATTAGTTTTTAACTGTAGAAGTTAACATGCTGAAAATGAAAATAAACTGGGGAGATCTATTCCCATATCAATAGTGCATGTTGTATCTTTGTCTGTTCTTTTTTTTTTTAATCCAGCCACTATGGACCTTGCTAACATTTATTATTATTGACTTGCAAGTAACAATGCGTTTAAAGTGATGACTAATGCAGGTATTGGTAACTTATGAATATACCATATTATAACGATTACTTTGACCCTGTGGAGCAAGTAGTGACATTGAGATATGGGAGGTAAATCAATGTTTTTATAGGGCTGAGAGTGGACAGAAGCAGTGAAATTGTACCCTAAGCAGACTGAATTTCATTGATTCAGATATCATAAAAGGCTCTTTGTAGGTAAACGCCTATTGTAAGTGAGACACAGATACAGTTTACAGCTGCTCTGTTCCCATGTGCATGCATGTACTACATGTTCTGCTTCCAAAAGTGTGTAGAGTGGGTCCCCAGAGTGTGATACTCTCTCCTGATGAAACGTTTGGACGATGCTGTCCGCCATGTAGTTAGCAGCAGCCACTGATGTCACCAAATGCACTTCAGATGAAAGCGAAGAAGACAGGAAGCAGCGTGCGTCTCTTGGGGGGGTGGGGTGCTCAGCGCTCCTTCTGTGTCCGTGGCGATGCGGGTTGACACTGAACACGCTTTCGCCCGACCGTCGACAATGCTTTTGTCCGATCGGGTGGCACTCGCCTCCTCCTCCTCCTTCATCGTCCGGTTTTTTTGCACGGACTAGCAGGGGTGACACCATGCAAGTGTGCCTCCGCGCACGCAAGATTTATGACTGGTTTGCTAAGAGCCTGACGTGCCCTCACCACTAAACCTTGCTGACAGCTGCTCAGTCCAGCTCGCACCTGAGACGTATGAGTTATTTCACGATGAAACACTCCAATCAGAAGGGGGCCGCTGTGATGGGAATGCAAAGTGACCCCAGTTTTTATTAAGATGAACTGTGATTCATGACCATTGGCTGACAGCTCAACACTGATCCCATGCACTCAGTATGCATGCGTGTGTCTTCACATGTCTCTGTGTATACATATATATAAGTATATGCATTCATTCTTCTCATCTGGAAGTATGTGAACGATAATGCTCATGAGAGTTTAGCACCTCCACAATGATCTGGTAGAATTGATTGCATGGTAGAGTGGGTATGTCATGAATGAATGCATGGGTCCCCATACAAATGCGCCATAAGTCACCCTCTCACATCAACTGTCAGCTCTCATTTGCATGAGTGTATCTGTTGTTGCTGTTTACTTTGCCATGTTTTATTCCTCTTCACCTTTGTCCTGTTTACATGCTGCTGCACTGAATGAAATTATGTGATGTTCTGTAAGATGATGTGCCATTGAGAAAGATGTGTTTAAAAAAATGTTTTAATCTTTAAACCCTATCTGTTTCTTTCCCAGTGCAAAATCAGCAGGATTTCTTTTTTTTGAAAAATGTTAAGGTGTATGATGTATGTCAACCACCCAACCCCTACATACCACCCCAAACCCACCCCCCACCCCCCACTCCCCAGTGGGTGATGAGGCAGGTAGAGTTATAAACCACCTGTGGTGCAAATGCGGTTACTTGTGTCACTAACCTGCTCCTAATATGACCGTAGAGGAGATTAAGGAAAGACAGCTTTTGGGACCATAAACACCGACTCCAGTACTTCCCTGAGAAGAGCTGAGACTGTTGTCATAGTAACCCACCACCAGAATCAACAAAAGAGGCAGCTGATAACGTTGACCATGACATGACTAATCTGTGTTCTTATTTCTCTTTCCTTCTCTTCCTTTTCATTTCTGTTTTTTTTTTTTCCATTTGGATCCATTTGTTTTCATGTGTCAAGGTTCTTGGTTGCAGGAAGTATTTGGTTTTCATTTCTTTCTTTCCCCCCTCTTCATGCATTTCCACTCTGTGTCGTGCCTTAGTGTAAAAGATCAGTGTTTTGCAGAGAAATGTCTGATCATGTCTTATCTTAGCCCACTCAGATACCAGATAAAATGGCTAAAAATACACAGAATAAAAACAAGTAACGTGAGGGATGCAACAGGTGTTAGCAGCCATATTTGTCATTGCTTTTTTGACATAATCAAAACCCTACATACACATGTTCCCAATTAATTTCATTTTCTGAATGCGCATGCATATTAGGGCTCTTATTTGTTGGGAAAGACAACCCGCCACAGCAGACAAAGCCCCTCTGATGCTCGTTTTATGAAACACTTCCGCATAAATATGCTCCCGGCCCATGCAAATGGGGAGGGGGAGGGGGAGGGGGTGGGAGGGAATGTGCAAACAGGAGCACAGCTTGCAGATGGACACAGGCTCGTCGTCCAGGCTGTTGTTTGTGATTAGCTGTTTGTTCTCGAGGATTTAGAATTTCGGTCCCCCGGTAACCATGGCAACCCGAACACAATATGGGTTTTTGAATCAGAGCCCGGTAGCTATCTCTCTCTCTCAAGGCTCAGTAATACAGAGCCACCGTGCCCAAGAGGGGGGGATGAGGGGGAAAGAGAGGGAGTCAGGGACTGTTGTTTGAGAGAGAAGTGTTGTTTCTTAGTACTCACCACCAGACCTCTGTCTCAGGGGCAGTTTCTGAAACAGGGTCCTTATCCCCCTTACGCATTTTTTTTTTTACTATTTTATCTTGAAAAACTGAAGTACCACCTAAGGGGGAAAAACCCTCTACTCAAAGAATAATTCTAAAATGGCCTGTAATGTAAAATGGTTCCCTCCTTTCATTTGCGGTACCCTTGTAACCACAAAGGTATGGCAGAAACTGAATTTTCATAGATTAAGACATATTCTGCTGAACATTCGGTAATTCTGCTGTCTTGGTTCTTCGTCTCTATTTTACAGGCCTATTTACAGTAATTTGACAAGCAGCCTATAAGGATGAACCCAAGCTCTTACACAAACATTTTTTTGTTTCGTTCTGTTGTCACTTGGATACATACATCTGCCCCGAAATTCTTCAGCGAGAGAGCTTGCTGAGCTATCTTCTGAAATACACAACCAGCTGAAGACTGCAATTCTTCTTATAGCAGTTCATCGATCAACACTTAATGAGTTCTCCAACCTCTCAAAGTATATACCATTCATAGGGAGAAAAAAAAAACAAAGCAAAATGACTTTTCCCAACAGTGTATTGTGATGGCAGAGTTGCTGGTATCTGGGAGGGCCTGTCCCACTTTGTCACGCTGCATTGTGTTAAGCCAAGCATCTGCTGAAAGATTGGTAGTGAACGTGTCAATGGTGACCACTCTTGCAGACATCCGAGACACTGGGGCCAAGCCCGTGATGGTCTACATACATGGAGGGTCCTACATGGAGGGCACGGGGAACGTGATCGACGGGAGCGTGCTGGCCAGCTATGGGAACGTCATCGTCATCACCATCAACTACAGGGTTGGCGTCCTGGGTAAGTGTCATATACCTCTCCCCCCGGCCCCCTTCACACCCCCACACCCCCCCCCAAAAAAATCCTTCACATTTCATAGAAGTTGGTGCACATCTCCTTTAGTAGAACCGCGGCGTGACACAAGGGAGGGAAATGAAGTGTGACGAGTGAATTGTAACACGCATAGTGTTGAGATTTCCCATGAGGCTCTGCTTCCCGTGCATGTACAGTGGTGGGGATTGTGTTCCGCCGCTCTCTGCATATGCCTCAGATATTACAGTGCTGTGGGTAGGATACAGTAACTAAACAGGAGATGTGTGAAAGGGGCTTTTATTGCTCTCTGATGTGTTCATTTAGACCGTGCTATGTCAATGGCATCCAATACACCAATCAATGAGTCGGTTAAGCTCAATCAACAGAGGGTAATCCATCCGAATGAGCGCTCAGTCAGGCAAACAACACCACCACAGAATAATCGATTTTAAAATACAAATGCTAACACAAATTCATTAATGATTAATACTATTTGCACAAATACAAAATGGGAGGTTTGATTACATGTATGCCTGGCCTCCATGGAAAAACCATGAAGTTTGTCTCCCGTGATTTGTTAAACATCATGATGACCTCTTCAGTTTGATGTGGGCAACTTAAAAACTTAAAAACATTGACTTTCTAAAAAGTATGTTAGTTTTTAGGCTCACTGGAAAAGGTTACTTGATGATGATTGAGTACATTAATTGATTCAAAGGTTCAATGGTCACATGTTTGTTTTCAGCAACATGTTGTGTCCTTTACAATAATTTCATGGTAGCACACCTGTTGTACCTACAACACCCTGATTGTGAAGAGTGACACGTGTAAGTTACCTGATTCAGTTATTAAAATGTGATGCCTTTATTAAACACAGCAGTCCACTGAATTATTATCACAAGAATATTTTCTGATTTTTATTTAATTGTTATTTTGTTCATATGATCTTTAAATAGTGTGTAGTATTGCTGTGATCAGGATCTGAAAATAAAACACTGGGTCAGAGAGAGAGTGTATCTGTGTGTGAGAGGGAGAGACAGAGAGTGTGTGAGAGAGAGGAGGAAACTGAGATGAGAGAGGGAGTGAGGACAAGAGCTCTACTCACTGCAGAATCTTTTCACAGAATACCATGGAAACTGTCCCTGCAGATTAAAATGGAGTCCAGCATATCTTTGCAAGTGCCACTGCATCTCCACTGTCTAAATTAATCAATCATGCTCTTCACGTTCAATTATGACAATTGTTTCCCTGTGTTCCCCTGAAGGCTGTAAACGTCCACACAAGTTGTTAAATAAATGAAAAATGATTTGTGTGTGTGTGACATTATGTCACCAGATTTCAAACCTGATGCCCCATGACCATAAAGTAAATGCCCTAACACTTAACCCAATAGTCATTTCTTCCCAAAAGTCATGGGCTCTTTATGTTAAATGGGACTAGGTGGAGTTTAATTGCTGTAGGTGTTTCAGGGACAGCGTGGGTTTCATTTCAGTGTGATTAATGACAAGCCCAGTGTTCCTGATGGACAGGGAAAAAGGAGAAGAGAAAGGATTAACTGTGTATCTGCATATAGAATGTGTTTGGGCGTATCAGATTTCAAAGTAGGATGTGGGTGAACAGTGACTTTTAAGAAGGCAGTTAAAATTTAGGTCAACAAAAATTTCTACCTCAGAGGGTGGTTTGGACATATGTATATAGCCCAGAGCTAGACAGCCGTGTGCTGTAAAAGGTTCCTTTTTCAGTCAACGTCACACACAGACTCTTAATTACACATTTGAATTCACTGTTCTGTCAAATTAATTCAGGTGATGAGGGCATTGAACATACAGTCACCTCTATTAATTTGCAGTGATAATTTAAGTATATATTGATAGTGTATGTTCGAGCCGCAGTATTTTATGCGATTTCTCCACACAGCAAGTGGAGCACTGCCATTGATTTCAGCTCTCTGCCTTTTTTCTCTTTTTTTTGTTTGAAACTTGCACTTGCACTTGTGAATAGAGTCTATTGTACGGAGATCCCATTGCCGGAGAACAGACTGTGAGCATTGAATGACACTGTCGGTCCCCTCAGACAGATCAGCATTGCTGCAGGACATTCCATCTCATTTGAAAGAGAGCGCTGGCACACAGCGTACATGAGATGCAGCTCCGGAGCATTGTGATACAGAAAAGTGGGGAAGTGCTCAGAGAGTGACTGGAAGACCGGCGGGTCAAAGCATGCCATGAGGCAAGGATGTTTTTCCCCTGAGCAAAGTACTTAGCCTGAATCCCTAATGTGGATGTGCAGATGTGTGAATGTAAGATATTTCAGGTTCACTGAACACAATTGTTGCTACCGCAGCAATTATTATTATTATTACTACTACTACTACTACTATTACTAATAATAATAATATAAAGACGCATAAAAATAATAGTTAATAATGAAATGGTAAAATTTCCTCTTTTACTTTACATTAACTCAGACCAGTTCATTCTACAGGAACAAAGTACTAAATCAGAGAAATGGCGTCCTTAGTGATAGGTCTGTTATGTGGTATCATGCCATAACAAACTAGTCGTGCAATTACAATACAAAACATAGCTAAGTGGGTAGCCATTATTTCAGTATATCCTATGAATACCCTGTATTTGCATGGTCCAGATCTAGTTTTATTCCAGCAAACACTGAAACATGAGCCTGAATAAAGGCAGTTGTCATCCTGACATTAGACACCCACTCTGTATTTTGAGACTCCCGAATGGGTACAGAGACACGCTGGATGTGGCCTTACAGTGAACAGGCACTTCGGATGAGTGGTCCCCGTGACAGAAACGTCTATGAAGCTGCCGAGTTTCCTCCTTTCGGCCCTCAAAACAGCCTCCATTTAAATGCCTTCTAGGCCATACAGAACAAACCAATTAACAGCGAACCCACTCTTGCCAGCCCCTTCTCTCTCCCCTACAGAAACAAAGCCCCTGCAACCCAGTGACAGGTCCACTGCTCGCTGGGACTGTCACCTAATTGTAATTTATACAGTGTCCTTTCTCCTCAAAGCAAATATAATTAGTTAGATACTCTATCTTTCGCTGCTTTGTCCTTATACACAGATAGACAGCTTCCTTTACAGGAATGTGCTCCAAGGATAGCAAAATAAATTAATTAACATAATTCCATTACTGTCAAGTTACAGAAGAAAGGAATGCATTGTTGTATAATAATGTCCCTTGCCATGGTGCAATTTTAATGCTTTCCCTTCGGGCCTGTCTTATTTCACTTCTAAGGTGGAAAATGGAGGGTGCCCAAACAAGCCCAAATGTAGAATATATAAAAATGAGACACACTGGCAGTGAAAAATGAGAAGGAAAAAAAAATCATCCCACATACACAGATTTGCGCGCTTATACTGTGGAGGCTTTTTTTATCGTAGTTGCAGAATGGGTTTGAAGCACTTTCCAAAGTTAGAGTGGGCATTAAATAAAATGGGAAAGGTGTAAAATAAAAAAAAAATGGAAAAAAATGAAAGCAATGGAATCTCATGATGGCATCACTTGTAGCTTTATCTGCTAGTGTAGAAGCAAGGGTTTTCAGAGCAGAGAATTGGGGTTATGAGCTGGCCACCGCAGCTGCCCATCTCACTACCCACAGAGAATATTCTGGTCCAAACCACAGCCGATGCATGTGAGTGGTGCCCTGGGAAACTGCTGGGAGATCTGCACTGCTGCAAACATTCAATGGCGCGGCATGCCAAGGGAGCGAAGCCATCATTAAAATTAAACAGCAATCTGCAAGCCAGAAACAAAAGCTTCTTTATAGTGTGTGGTGTCATTCACAGTACCATAAACCAGCCTCCCATAGCTGAGCTAATACCTTTTGGGCAATTCATTATTTTTGTCCATGTGCTTATTATGAAAGTCTGTTGAACAGCCATTTTTATGGAAAAAGTTTTAAATTACATAACTTTGCCTGGGTGAGAACCCTCTGAAGTAGTTGCCTTATTATAGTGATAAAATCTTAAGGGCTACGTAATGTAAGGTGAATTGAACTAAACAGAGAAAAGATACCTAGGGGTCAGATATATATGTGTGGGTGCAGCAATTCTGTATTCCAGTATTAACAACAACTAAACAGCGTGCTGTGAAAAGAGGCACACTTTTCATCCCATATATTCAATTACCCATTCACCGCGCAGTTTACAACTGTACTCCTTACTGTACATAAGACTCACTGATATGAATATAGGATTGTTCTGCTGAACTCACAAACCAAGGAAGGTTTTATCGGTTGCACTAAGGATTTATAAAATGTGCCATGGAAAAGATGGAAACATTTGCCATTCATGCCACTCTGATAGTCCTGTGGACATGTGTAAAAAAAAAAAAAAAAAACAACCATTTCAGTCCTGGAAAACCTGTTTTGATAGCAAAAACGCAAAGACGTGAGGCTAATTGCCTCCTCGCCTCCGAATTCTAGACACGTACACAACTGCTTAAACTCAGCGGCGCACTAATGCTGTCAACGAGAGGCAGTGAAATATCTCTGTATGTGAGGGCCACTGGAAATTTAAAGTAGTTCATACTGGAACTCTGCAGCCCCCCCACCCCCCCCCACCCCCACCCCCTTGATCAGATATAATTGTCGTTGCTTTGCATGTACAAAACTGAATGCAGGTTTTGTTGATTGCTTTCCTCTCATTGCAGACAATAGAGGCCTGCTCCTGCCTGTGTTTCCCTGTAGGGTCTTGCATGAGCCACTTAATTGGAATACAGTCAGCTGCAGGACAACTGATTTATATTCAAAAGCAAAAGAAACAATTTCCAGCGGAATAAAGGGAAAGTAAATAAATAAATAAATAAAAACAATAGTAATGAAAAAGTGCAGTCTTTTAATTAGCCAGCTTAAAAGGATGAGGAGGAATAATTGAGGTTGAGAGAATTAGGCTAGATAATTAATATAGAGCGAAAACAGACAAGGCAACTCCAATGATGCTCACTGACACTAATACAGGTCTCCATTTTCCCTGGGCAATCTTAATAATGCATTAATAATAAAACAAAAACGGCAGAATATGCAGCTATTGAAATATGCAAGGCCTTATTCAACTTTGTTAATGGTAATAATGAATTATAGAGATGTTTACTTTTCTCTCTCCATAAAAAAGAGAGTGTTCTGAGCAAACAAGGTTAGAGACGATTGATTCAAAAACAGGGAGGGCACACAGTACTCTGAAATCTTTTTTTTTCTTCTTTTTTTCTCTCTCTCTCGAAAGTTAAAGCATCTTTGCACTTTGCACTTCTTGCGTGCAGCTGGAACGGACTGAAAGACAGCTTGCGTCAAACCAACAGGCTAAAACCATTACAACACAACCCTTTCAGTGGAGAACACAATTAAACCCCAATTAAAGAAATTCCTTGGATGTCTCTCCTGAATTGGGCATGCTGTGTGTGTATCTTCATCTGACAGTTTCATTCCAACAGTAACAGTAATTATTGCTTCAAAGTCTGGGCTCCCGCTCTCCCGGGGCTCCATTTGGAAACTTTCACAAACGAACTTGGGCAATCTCTCCGTATTCAGATGAATGAGAATTCATTACAGGTTTGATATGTAATTAGAAATGGAGAAAGACCAGAACGACTCTTGCTCAGAAAAAAAAAAATGAGAGAGAGAGAGATTCAGAGGTAAAGAGAGAAAAGAGAGAAGAGAGAGAGTAGAGTGATTATAAAGGTCATGTGACTTCCTGCTCCATAATGTGTGACCGGTTGGGTCAGTGACCTGAGAAGCTGGGTTTGTTTTTGAAACGCCAATCTTGTTTACCCCCGGCCCATCGATCTATGCTTGCGCGAAACGGGCGAGCGTGGGGCTAGGCTACTGTGCCTCTTTAATGATGTGTAATGAGTCGCTGGCAGAGGGGTGTATCTTGTATCACTGCTCTTTACAAATATAATTACTCATTCACTCTCTGGAGCACGTCAATTTCCTGGTCCTATGGGGAAGACTTAATTACTGCTTCCAACTGCATTAAAAATTAACAAAGCCTGCCTCTCTCGCCAAAAACCAAGGTGAGGCTTTTCATATCAGCCAGCTGTTATCTAGTAAAACCAGCGATGGTCCTGAGGAAGTGGAGGAGGGATAAAATAGGCAATTAGGCCCTAGTGTCAGCCCCACAATTTCAGACTGCTGCTAAAAATCATGTTTCAGTAGCAGCTTCCGTCAGTTGAGTTTCACTGATTTTTTTTTCTGTCTCGTTGCAAGGGAACATATTTAGATGGTGGTGGGGTGTAGGCTGCTTCCCAGCTCGGTAGAAGGCATCATATGTGGCAGAATCCCAAACCTTGTTACCTTGTACACCCCCGCTAATCCTTTCTGGCTGTCATTTTAGGGGGCATCTTAAGCACTGCGCTTCTGGAACGAAGCGGAGGGAGAGCATTGTCTGACATCTATCGCAGCCCCTGGACTGGAGTCTCCATGCCCATCCACTTTGTGGAAGGGGTTTGATGCTAATATCTGCAGTCACCAGCTCTCTCCCTCATGTGCACTGAGCCGGGGGGCGAAACAATAGGAAATATTAGCATTTGTCGGCCAACATGACTGAACTAGCCACGAACCTGGGTGTCGGCCATGATAACTCGACCCCCTCCCTCCCCAACGTTTGGGCAGCACAAGGCAGGAACGAGGCGAGAGAACAGAAGAAAAGGGTTAAAGGAGAGGCGGAATCATCCGCAGGCTGGGTCTCTCTCTCTGTGTCCCGTTGCCATGCAGGAACTGGAGCCAGGGATTTTTCTTGGCTCCACTGGCATTTGGGATGAATTCATCCAAATTAAGCAGTGGAGAAGAAAAACATTTATTCATCCCATTAATGTCAGTGAGCAAATGATTGAAATAATGAAATAATGTTTTGTTTTTGTTTGTGTGTCTTTTTTTCCCATTTCATTTGTCGACTGCTCCTCTGTGCCTTGAGAATGCCTCAGCATTGTGCAAAATCTCATTGAGGAATTGAGGAAAAGTCGCCAGAGTGTTGGTTAGGTGCTGGCCAGAGCCACAGTCACAGGATTCAGGGCCTTCAAACGCCTTATTATTGCTGTGGGCGTGAGAAGATGGATTGGGTACCCAAGCCATATTATAAAAGGTCACTTTTAATACAGCACTGAAGTCTGTATTTGACTTTTATCATAATTACATAAGCAGGAGCCAGGCTTTCTGCATATGATGTTTTTTTCTGTCGTCAAAGCTATTATCTTGGACAAATGAACAAATAGAAAACATGACAAAAAAAAGAAACATGTCTGTTGACATTGGTATTATGTGGCAGCTGCGAGATGACGGCACATGCAGGTTAATGTTTCATTTACTGAGGAGCATGTAAGTAAATGTTTACCCATTAACTCATCCTTCATGTGATATGTGAAGTAGGTCCTGCTCATTTGTTTTCACTGCTGATGACCTAGGGGGCAATTACAAACATTACACCTTTTTAACCTATAATATACCTGTATACAGCTGAACATTCACTAAAGCTTTCAAGGTTAAGAAGTTTGCTGAAAGGTGCAATTGCTACAGCTAACCTGGATCTGACCCACGATCCTTTGCTTACTTGCTCAGTACCATAGCTACCACAATTCCATATTGTTTGTTTCTGTCTAAATAATAACAATGTGTTCAATTAGTTTCAACCCCAGGCAGAATATAAAGACTTTCGGTCAGATATGGCATTAATCAGAACTCCAATAGGTTGCCCCCTGCAGGTTGACAGGAAGAACTCCCATTACCTGGCAAAGCTATAATTGAGGGTCAAGTGATTTATTGACATGGGTGCTTTGGAGCCTTTGTAAATGGACACATTTGCTATATAGCAGTTTATGATAAAAAAAGATTTAGATATCATATGTAAAAGTAATTGTTTTACTGCATGAAAGGTGGCAGTAAGGTGTACATTGCAGGGAAGAAAGAAATAAAAAAAGATAGATTAGAAAAGGGCTTGGTTAGTTACAGCCAAATGCTCTTGTCTTGGTTGATGAAAAAATAATGATTATCACAGCAGAGGTTTAATTTACCAATGAGCACAGAACCACAGAACAGCCTCTGAGACATCAAAGGGCCCTGCAATGGCAGACTGGTGGTCCCCTAGGACTTCAAACACAACGCATGTGAAGCGAAATGCTTCACTGGAAGTGGCTATTGGGAGAGTCTGAAAGCGCTGAAATCCTACTAAATCAGAAGTGTCCTTCTATTGTACATTTGTTTTTGAAACATAAGGTCCGTTTTTTTCTTCCCCTGCTTTTCTTTTTTGTTTCTGGTTTCCGCTAACACAACAAACAAGGATTCAAAACAAGTATCTTTTTTTAAATCTTTTGTTGTTTGTTGTTGCTTTGGCATATTCCATTTAGTCTTTATTTATTTTCAATTAGCCATCTCAGGAAAGCATCAGCTCTTCAGTCAGCCCTCCTTTAGGTGATGCAGATAAAAATGAGATGGTACACTTTGCTGTTACCTGTCAGCCAAGCCTCAGAAAATTAATCTCCACACTGTCTGTCTGGCATGCGGCAGTTATGACATGTTGGAAATAACATATCGCACCATTTTTCATGTGCACCACACCTCTTTGGGCTTCTGCCTTCCTTCAGTTGAAGGCCCTCTATCTTTGTGCCTCGCCTAATTTCATCGACAGGTGTTAGTCGTACGTGCTTCTCATGCACTTTGGAAGTTGCCCCTAAAGTGGACACTGTAATAGAATCCTCAGAGAACGCAATATTACCATCGCAGTAAATCATAAATTATTCCATGGAATTCTGAGAAATCCATTCTCACTCGGCCACACAGAAACGGCACGGATTCCACAGTTATCAGCCGCGCCCCGGGGGACTGCAATCGCTTTTATGTGCTGTGACATCATTGGGTAGTAATTCCAGCCTCCTTGGGAGAAGAGGTGTGATGGAGCCACGAAGCTGGGCTACCTAAAATGATCATCTCTCTGGCAGATTGATATCATGTTTACAATTGAATGGTGCAACTGCCGTGCTAGCAGAGATACTGCACTTTAGTTTTGGTTACAATGATCAATTACAGATTTTCCAGAATTGAATGTCCCTGTAAAAACCAGCATTGACAGTTGCTAGATTCAGTCGAACACATGTACCTTCTTGAAGTTTTTAATGTCTTTAGGGGCTAATGATACTATATTTTACAATGGAAAGAATTATTTTCAGTTTTTAATATGTATGTATATATATATATATGTATAATTATTATGTATAAATTATTTAATTACATATATATTTCATTATATAATTTAATGCATACAAATGTTATTTTGATTGAATGTAGCCCCAAGACTTTTTTGTAGAATTATAAATATACAACACTTTTCTGGTTAACTTTTTTTTAAAAAAAACAACTCTCTGCTTGTTTATTTTTTTAAACCTCAGTTGTTATTGTTTATCGTCAATATCTTTAATATTGCAGACTGAAAAGGAAGGTAAATGCAGAGGTTCACAGGATGTTATCACAATCTATTGTGTGTTTGTTGACAGCTTATTGGATGACTGGTTTCATTACATCACGACTGATGGATTGGACCATCCATCAATTATGGTGGGGGCAGGCAATCAATTATGCCTCTAAAAATTAGAACTATCGGCCTAAAAAGATGCTTTTGGAATTGCTCATAGTCAGAAATTTACTAATCATATTCTACTTTGGAATTACAACTGCTGTCATGTAGAAGCTGAAAGACTTTGACTGAAAACAACGTGAGATAAACAGGCACCGGAAACACTGTCAGCAGGCATTCTGTAATCAAGCAGGTTTTCAGTCCAAAGGAGTTGGTGCTTCCTTTAATGTAGCATGGGAGTGAAAGTAACAGTACCAGGCTGTTTTTGTGAAACGGGTACAGCTCATGCTGAATCATACCTTACCTGGTTTAGTCATTAGTTGTTAAATGAAATGGGTATCCATCTGTAAGTTCAGATAAGACTTGCAGTAGTTGTCTAAACCTTGCTGTCTGTGGTAAAATGAAGTTAATGGAGATGAGCCAGACACTGAGAGTTATTTGCGTGTGGATCACAACACTTCAGTTGTGGGTAATTACATAATGGTTAAATCAGGTCCACACACTTTTCCAGCGGTGGGCATAATAACTGTACACCACAGCTTAAGAAAATATCACATTCACAATGAATATGACTACATACCACTTCAGTGTCAACATAATGTCTGTTATTGACAATACAGTCACTTGCACTATAGCAGTCTGATACTGTGGACAGGTTTAGCATTACTTTTAATACAAATCACAGTAAGCTGACACTGTCACAGTAATCTTTCCATAATGAATGTCTGTGGAAGTAAACTGAGTATATTGAGTCCATTTGAGATGTTTTACCAACGCTGAATCATACCAACAGGTCTTGATTCGGTTCAACCCCAATATATTTAATCCTTTGAGGATGAGCTACAATCAATCTAAACTAACTTCAGCCTTCGTAAACGGTGCATGTGAATCTGTCTTAAAGTGAAAAGGACGCATTTCTAAGGGCATGTTTGTGTGCGTCTAATACAGTACTCAAAGAGAGGCATGCTGTAATGCTGATCCTGCCTTTATTTATTCCAGGCTGATGGCATATATAGGGATTTATGAAATATACTTACTTTCCGATGTTATACAACACAAATCTTTATAGTGGTCACAGAATTTATTTAGGGAACAAAGAAAAATAGAAATGGTCGGTTTAATTCATTGTTTAAACTTACAAAAGTGCACTGCGGTTAAACTGAAATGAAGCCAAAATCTCAGTCTAAGGAGAAGTGTCAGCTTCTTATTCAACCTTTCCTAGCCCATAATTCCAAAAGGTTTAGACCAAATCAGCCCACGGGATGATTCAGTCAGCTTGCGTGTTCCTTTATTTAACTACACAGACCGGAAACTGTGATCTTCGGCTGTTTCATAATATGTAAGGTCAAGATTGGCATTGTGTACTGTATTTAGTCAATGGCTGTTTTGACCTGAGCTCTCATTATATTTCCATATTATAGTGGTGCTCTATGCTTGGCAGTGAGTATGGGCATTGATTTATTGTATTCTTCTCTTCCCTGCAATGGCTGCAGGGTGATGAGAACAGCAGACTACACTGGAGACCTCTCTCAAGTTTAAGTTTTTTTGTACTTGTATTTTTACGCTAAATGGACTCTGTGTGTGTCTTTGTGTGCGTGTGTGTGTGTGTGTGTGTGTGTGCGTGTGTGTGTGACTTAATGGATTTTTTTCATATCATTAATTTGCCTTTTTATGTTCTTATATTTTTATTTGTGTATCAGCGAGAGAGAGAGTGAGAGAGGTTGAGCGATATGGGGAGGGAGAAAGATAGGAAGATATAGAGAAAGGGGAGAGACAGAGGGAAAGAAAGAGAGAAAAAGAGGGATGTTGAGATGGAGAGGCTAGGAGAGAGGTGGGGGTGACACGTGTTTGGTGACACTTATGATTTGAGAATTCATCATGGAGGCGAACGTCCCCCACCTCTGCGGCAGAGCTGTGGCACCTGTGAGGGCTGCCTCATTACGCGCTGGGGATTTAGGAACGGCCTGTCTCCCTCTCAGAAGGCCGCTCCCAGGAGCGCCACAACCCACTTCTAAATCCTTCATCCAACCTCCAGAACCACCCCACCCCCTCGAGCGGGGGCCTACCCCGTCCAATTCCTCCTGTCTCATTAAAACTCCAGGCTTCTTTCAGATGGAGCTGTAGCTGTTAGAAATGGAAGCTTTTCAGAGCATCTAGGATGGGTGGAACATCTGGAATAGATTATTCTATCACTGTACACAAGTATTTTCAGTTTAGGTCTTAATGTATACATGTAAACACAAATTTGATATAGTTCTTTGCTCTTTTTCTGTGTGTATGTGTGTTTTTTTTTAATGATGACTAGATGTTCAGGGTTTGTTGTTATGTCTACATGTCCTGATGTGTACTTTCAGAGCAAACTAAAAGCAGGCATGCGCGCTAGCTGCGTAGAGAACCCATCCTCAGTAATACATCTCACAGCACAGTTAAATCCATATTAATTCTACAAGGCAATTTGCAGGCACTGGCTTTCATTTCTGCTAATGGTGTGTAATGGATAATGACATGATGCTGCGTCCTTTCGCTTATGTCTGTGTTTATGTACTGTGCCATTTGGCCTAACGCCGCTGAAACCAAAAGGGTTCAACGCCCTAGTGTCAGGTCAAGTGTATGATTTGTTCCCCTGGCTATTGCGGTCTTGTCCTATAGGCCTGTAAGTTAGACATGTGTTCTGTTTGTTGTGCAATGTGGACAGCTATGCTGATTTTTCTGTCCAATATGAGATTTTCATGGGGGCCCCCTGAATCTTTTTTACATCCTGATTAGTTGAAAACCCAATACGTAAGAATCACAAATGCATTGCATATTGACTACACATTTACTACTGCCGTACGTTTTAGAGTTTACATTTTAGTGTTAAGCACCAGTGCCCTCAAATTGAAAAAAAAATATATACGATCTCCTTTTGAAGCATATTTGTTGTTTTGTCAATATGCACCATAACCCAAGAAATATCAAATCCTAATGAAACTGGGCATATGTTTTTGGATTTGTTATTGTTGGATATCACATTTCCTATGTCTGGAGGTCTCTGTGATGCATAAGCTGGAGGACTGATATTCTGAAGTTTGACTCAATGCATGCAGAAATGCTCCCATTACCGAATGGTCCCAGCTGTTCATATTATATTAATAACATTAATGTTTGAAGCATAAAGACACTCCAAGCATGTCCTAGAACATTCCAAGGCTAAGGAATCTGTTTATAGTGAACTTTTTTTGCCCAATTTGTTTGCTGAATGGGTTTTGTTGAGTATCTCATTCAATGGTACAACAGAGCTACGCCTTAGGGTCTGAATGTGCAACCTATAAGATGGAGTTAACATTGCTTTACTTACAATGAAATTCTTACCTGTGCTGTTTTCACATCAAATAAATATTGACATTCTACCACATATTATGCAAGTGTAAAAAAAAAAAAAAAGATTGGCTTGCTTTTTGAAGGTTGAGTTGATTTTTGCTTTTCTCCAGAAAAAGAAAAACAGAGGATTTGAATTTGTTTGTGAATCGCTTGTATAATGACCCCGCCTACAAGCTTCTCTAGCCCGAGGCAAGCATTTGTATTTTTAAAAGTGCTTTAAACTTTGATTTCATTCCCCCTTATGTTTTCAGCTTTTTGTTTACCGTAGCTTGAAAGATTCATCTGGTGACTTTTTTTTCCCCTGTTTTGGCTCAAAAACTTTCCACAAAGAATGATTTAGACAAAAAAAACAACAACACTGGGGCTTGTTTTTTTCCCTACAGTTTAAATGCTCTGCAGCTAAGTCCTAGAGGACTCTTTAACTTCAGAATAGAAACACGCAGCACAGCGTATATGTGTTCCTTAGAGCAAATGTGTAAGCAGGTAGAGCCGCCTTATCACACAGGAAACACAGCATTTCCCCTGCGAGAAGGAGCAAAGAGCATGATGCGAAAATGTACAAATGCTCCAAACGGCGAAGGGGTAGGGGTACTGCAGATGAGCCCCAATCATTCTGCGCGTCATTCCTCCCGTCTTTGAAGGGGAGGTAGAGGGAGGCGGTGGGGGTACGTCAATCATCGGATGTGGGTGTTTATTTATTTATTTTTGGTCAAAGAAGTATTTTTTTTTCCTTCCTGTCCAAGGAGATTTATATTGGTCTGGCAAGCCAGTCCTGTTGCTTGTCTCACTGAGAGATTGATAATGGTGGAGTCGTACAGAGGGGCCAAGGTCAGCGAACTGCATGTGTGTGGGAGTCTACGGCAACCACAATCCTCTGCCTTAAATGAGGAAGGTGGGAGGAGGGTGGAGAAAGGTGTAAATGGGTGGGGGTGGGGGGAGGACAGGGGGACGGAGGTGCGGGATCAGGGAACGGGGGGGGGGGGCAGTGGGCGTATGGTTGGAGGCAGGAAGTGAGATCCGCTCACATTCTCATCGTTGTCTCTGGGCAAGACCGACCAGAGAGAAAAGGGTGAAACATGAAAAGAGGCTGAGTAGGTGTATTTAATGATGCCGATAGCAGAGTGGTGAAAATTCAGTCTGGGCTTGCTGAAACACTTGTGAGGAACACAGTCACACAGAACTAGCTTTTTAGTTTTGTTATTTTCAAATACAGTATTGCTTTATTGATTATATTATCATTATTATTATTTGAATCTATACAAGTGCTTAAAACTGAGAACTCTGACAGCTATAGGCTAATCATTTACCTACAGTGATAGCAGGAGTAGTGTCGTGATTGTGTGACAGCTGCCATCACCTATAGCAACAGAGGATAGGATGCAAGTAGGAACAGCAGTGAAAGACACCAACGCCTAATAAAAACTGACTGCAAATTACTGTACTAAATGCAAGTTCAGTGAGGAGTATCATCCACAATTACTTAAACAACCACATTTATACCCATAATACCCTAAAGCTAATAATGCAATTCAAGGTAGTCACGTTCCAGTGCACAGAGAAGTGCTGATTCCACGGCGCGGTTCAGAGAGAGGCTCAGTCCGAACGCTCCGTTTTGGGCAGAGCTGCGGGGGTATAGGAGCTGGGAGGCTGCAGGTAAAGGTGAGTTCTCAGCAGGTGATGGATTGCAGAGCGTAAGCGCTGTTGTGGGGACGCTTGGGCCCGCGCTTTCCAGCACTAAGCAGGCAGGGAGAGGACAGAGAGTGCGCCCACGCTGGGAGGACGTAGGGAGAGCTGGCTCATCGCTGCCGGCCTGGCTGTTCCATTTATATTTATTTATCTTTTTTGCACCAGATCTAGAGATCTTTACTGTATCCTAGTCATGTCCACTCAGAAATTGATTGATTTTTTTATCTTTATCTTGAACAGCAGGCATGTATTTGTGTTCATCATACTCAAAGCCCGTCCAAATAACCAGAATGTAATGCACTTTTTACTGTAGACCCTGGATCTGGTGACTTCTGTCCAGAAAATGTGACATTTAAAAGGTAATCTGCCAAAGCCTTTAAAACATCGTGGGATTTCCACTGTGTGACAGGGGTGTTGTTTGACTATTGTTTTATTTATTTTCTTCCTTCTTGATGCTCATTCATACAGCAACACACACAAACAGTCACACACACACACACACACATGCACGTACACATACACTAGCCTTGAAGGATTACAGCATAGGGTCGGAGAGACTGTAGCACAGGAGTTTAATCAGAGCTTGTGTAGGTACAATCCATAAAGTACACGGCAGTGATATGTCTCGGAGCAGGGTAGTCCAAGTGCCGCTGTTTTGAAGCCAATCCATGTTTTACATTTTCCCTGTGCTATTTAAAGAGGAAAAAAGCAGGCCAATACCAGGCAATGATGTGAACGCTGCGAAGAGCTAGAAAAAATAAATAAATGGCATCTACATCCCAATATATCACAGGCCCAAGCCTAAGATTTCAGCTACAACGGTGACAGCAGCAAAAGCTATGAAATGTACGATTTGCTGCCACTGCTTTGTTTAATCTGACTAAGGAAAGAGAGAATCATGGCAGGGCAAGTCAAGATTAATACTTATCCCAGAAAAGTCCTTCTGGCAAGATGGATTGATCATTCATCTTCTCTTTTCCCTGTCCTTATCTGTTTATTGAACACATACCTGCCTGAGCTGTATATTGCTGTCTTGGAAGAAATGCTATCTGCTGGCTGTAATACAATGTTAGCCAGGATAGGAGCTGCTTACCTATATATGAGATTCTAAAGAAATTCAACTCACATTTTGAATTCTTTGTACTCTCTGGTGACCTCGGCTGTGCTTTTGGTATATTGAGGCTCTGAGCAATTTTGCAGGTATGCGATTGCTGGTAAACTCTGCTCCTGGTTTTATTTGTTCTTTGTCATTAGTAGGTGGCTGACCATGTTGAACATGGGAGAATGTTTTAAAAGGCACCTCGACCTTCATGCTGAAGTGACAAAGGAAATGCATTGGAATCTGTTTGTCAGATGCATGAGAATTTGCATATTCAGGCTCGAGAGAGAGCGAGGGGCTGCGCGAGGGTGCTTGGTACGCCCAGCTGAGCACCCAGGGGTCTGTTTCCAAATACTTCTCACATAAATGTGATGTACATGCCTAATGAAACTTGAAGTAAATGATTCCGTTTTATTTAGAGAGCAGAGCTTAAAGGTTACAGATGTTTATTTTGGTTCCATGCATTTTTGTGAATCCTTGCCTACATTTAAGTGTAAATGGCACTAACAATAACCTCCAAAAACCCCTAATGTGTAACCACAGATGAAGCAAGACAGCACAAGGTAGAGACTTGGTTTAGATGTTTTAACCTGACCTCCTACAACTCATGATTGACAGTATCCTTGACAGTAAATATGTTGACATCATGTTGACATGTTTTAAACATGTTGACTGCAATCTCACATGGAATGCGTAGGCGATGTAAAGAGCAGTGCAGTACTATTTCACTACAACAGCAGAGAGGGAAGTCCTTATGCTTTACACAGATTATTCTTGAAATAAAACCACCAAAGACTGTTTAATATCTCTTCATAAGAATGTGCAAATAAAAATGTACTAAATACATTCATTGTAGGCACATGTGTGTGTGTGTGCGTGCGTGTGTGCATGCGTGTGTATGTGTTTTTAATAGGGAATAAAGTTTTCGTGAATTCTCCTCAGTACCTCAACCTTTTCGTTTAAGGATGGTAAAGCATTTCAATAAAAGATGTTGGCTTTAATGGACATTTTCAATTATAAATGGCATCTTCCATGGATGGAGGTGATTGTTGCAGTGCTGATATCTGTTCCAGGTCAGAACATACAGTCCATTTGTGCGGCAGCCTGTGCATTTCTGAACAACTAAGTGGAGACGAGCAGGAGATGTTGGGGTTGGCTGGAACTCCTCAATCTTGAGCTGATGTCATTGGTCACCTCAAACCATGGACCACTGCTGTGGAACATGCCCCCCCCCCCGCCCCCACACACCCCCACCCACGCATCCCCCGGCCCCCCCGCCCCACACACCCCCACACACCCCCACGCCCACACCCCCACCCACGCATCCCCCCTGCATCCCCCCCCCACCCCACACCCTCAGTCCATCAGCACTGAAGTGAGAGGCATGGTGGGGTTACTTCGCACTCCGCACACATGGTGCGTTTTCCGAGGCAGATGTGGAGTGGGTTGTGATTCGGGACTGAGGCATCCTGGGAATCGGAAAAATTCGTGATTAGACAGCAGGATGTCTAGCTGCAGGGGAGGAAGAGGAAGGGAAAGGCTTGGGGATCTCCGTGGCAACCATGGGAGTCCCAGCTGTGTGTGCCAGGGGAGGGGGCCTGAGTGGAGGGGGGAAGGAGGGGCGATGCGTATGTCATGTGAGTAATGTGAGAGGCTTCATCAAGGGAGGACCACAGGCAGCCTCCCCCCCTAAAAAAACACAGTGTAGGTCAGACCCAGGATGGGAGCTGCAGGGCCCAGGGGACCAGCCCATCAGCTGAGGCAGAGGCTGGAGAGGGGGAAGCCAGGATCTGCAACCCAAAGACCTGAGGAGAGCTTTTCAGTGGCTGTCTGAATGTCTTTGAATCATACTCAATCACAATAATAATAATAATAATAATAATAATTATAATCATAGTAATAATCACAATCATAATCACAGTAACAATTGTAAAGCCTAAAAAGGTTTACCAGTATTGGTCATTTTTCTCTGTTGTAGCCTTTTGGCACTGAGTACATCTCATTTTGTGATTTCATATGTCATATAATACTTAGATTTGCCCAAAATGTCTCTTATACTCCTCTGGCTCTCAGCTCTCAAAATGGTGGAGACTACTGCATTAAGCTTGAGCTCGGCTCTGTTGCCATAAGTATTGTCTTGTTTTGAGCCTTCTGTGCACTCACATCTTGTTTAAACACAGTCAATGAAATACATAGGCAATTGTGATGGAGAAGGTAGGAGGATTTTTGAATGGTAGTTTCCATTTTGAACACTTTCTGACAGTATAGTGGACAAGAACAAAGAGAAATTCAATCTTTGTTATTGGTTTTGTGAATTTCAACATCATAAAACTGCATCAGGTTTGACCTACCATATAAAAGCTAAATATACGAACACTGAAAGCACTGTTGCAAATGCTTAGCAGAAGATTACACAACAATGCCTTGCGAGAGTCAGTTGTCTTATCACCTTGTCATGCTGTACAGAAAGAGAGCAGATTTATTTTCTGAAAATATTAGCAGATGAGTTTGGCTGAGCAGCTGGCTGAGTGTGAGAAGTCAGGTGACCTGCTCCATGTTTTTTTTTTTCCTCCTGTATTGAGCATGTGCATTTTAAAGGCTTCTAAGAGGTAGTGCAGATTCTCTTTGAACTGGATTCAATTTTTCAGATGAGTTAGAATGAGGAAACAGAAAACTGTTGAGGCCATGGCAACCTGTTTTTGTGACGTTTGTGTTCATTTATGAGACAGATTGTATGAATCCTTATTTAGGAACTGCATTCAGTCATTATGCAACATGCAATTAAAATGTTATGATTAATAGTGATTACTAAATGACATTTTTAGATAAAACAATTTTATATAATTTTAAAGAATAATTATATAATAATTATTGACATCTTTAGTTTAAACAGGTCCTGTGCATGGTTTTTTTGGTACTGTGTAACTTAAAGTCAGCATCCTTTCAGCCTCCTCCTGCAGGTTTGTAATTAAAATGTCTTACATGAAATTGAGTAGATAGACTACATGAGTCGTACCAATGAAATACAAATGCATTAATGCAAATGTCTGTATCTTCTAATCATGAAAGATTTAAAAATTACATTCCAAAGCAACACACATGGTAGCGCATGTGTTTTGGCAATTGGGTTTTCTTCACTGCCATGCAAAATGTACAGCAATTATGTAACTATAAACAGCTATAAAAACAGATCCACAAATTGTCAAGACAATCAAATTCAAGTACAACCAAACTATGCACATAATTAACATATAGGATGCACATAGATTAAATGGATATATTTTGTTTTCAAATGTGAATAATGTTTGTTTGTTTTTTTATTTATATAAGCATCTATTCATGCATTTATTTATTGATTTGTTTAAATGTTATCACACAATACCCATGGCATCTCCCTAATGCTATTATTTGAATATGTAAGCATCTAGTTAGATTTAGAAGAGAATTTGTATAGAATTGAAACCCAATGAAGACAGATTTAGCATGAAAAGGTAAGTCTCTCACTTCAGTCAGACTAATCAAATGCAGCCAATGGTACCAATCACTTCAACTGGCTAGGATTTCTTACTTCCTCCACGGAGAGATAAGGAGTGTGAATATATATTTTATTTAGATATGGTAATGGATTACTCCTTCAAGTTTCAGTACAGCTTTATTGAGCAGCATATGCTTCTAAAGAGAGTAAGTACATTTGATTGAATTCCAGTTTTATTGTGGTTTGATTGAATAATATATGCCTGTAATGAGATTATGTGAGTTTCCTTGTATCCTAGCCCAAGTGTTGCTCAGTGAGAACACAAATAAACTCGGTGTATGACTAGGGTGAACAGAAAAACAGGAAGGAATGGTCCCTATCTGGGGTGACTTTCATAGCATACACTGTTATATCGCATCCTTGTGTACTGGGCAGCTGGATGTTTATTGTAGCAATTCCGGTTAAGTGCCTTGTTTGGTCCCCCACCTGGGAATCAAAACCTGCAGCTTTAGGGCTGCGAGCCCTGCTCCTTAAATACCAAACCACGCTGCCTCCCACTCCCAGAACACATAGAAATGCTATTGTCTAATTAACCATACCCTTTGAATGGGATGCTTTAATTGTGCTGCTTTTGCAGAGAGCCCTGCTTGCTTTGGAGTGTTTGCTTTCGAACGGCCGTTTTATAATGCCTACGAGGGGCCATGGGCCCGTCCCGCTGGTTTTTTTTTTTTTTTTTGGTTTTCGCCAAAAACCTGGTTCCTCAAGGGGTCTGGAGGAAAAAAAATCTTGAAAAGCGCATCTGTTGCACTTTCCTAATGACCTTGTTGTTCGGATGGAGCGCCGCGCCCATTTCGCTTCATTTATTGTAAAACGGTACCTACCTTTCCCCGGCCGCGGGTTTCACATCACGGTGTGAGACGCACAGAGGAAATGTCATACTGACCTACTTCCAAACAAGCTCCTAGCTCTCATAGCTGGGGAAAAATGCGCGGCTTTATTAGAGCGACGCATTTGGGTTTTTTTTTTTTTTTCTTCCTGAATGACTCATCCTCCCCCATGAAAAGGGATTGAATGCTCACTCTGCCGACGCCCTGTTATAAGGCTCAAGGTTTACGGAGGACTTTGAGGACAGCCTCCCACAAATGTAAATGAGATGAGCCGAGGATTATGGGAAACAGCGGGGCTTGATGTATTGGCCCTGTGCCGCAGGCTTCCTGACCTCATGCCACCTGCCCTTTACTCTCTGCGACCGCATGCTGATTTAGTGACCTTCACACATTAACCCCACTGCGCACGCTTCTGTCATCTGAAGTATATAGATTATGCCCGGGATCCCACAGGAATAAGGAGACTATATAAAGAGCAATTAGCGAGCAATGCTTTATATTCTGCATAAATATACGAAGGAAAAACCCGGAGAACTGGCTACAAATGAAGACAGAACTTTTCTGTTACATTTATGTGGTATATGAGTTTATTTGCGGAAAGAATAAGACCTATACTTACTTTTTGATTACTGTTATAACATGTGTAGGCTAAAAGAAAGTCCTGAAATCTTGTCTGATATAAGGGTATGTTTGGAAATTGGTTTCTTTTAAAAAATAATTTGGTCCAAGTGACCTCTTAATTCTCTGGGCGTCACACTAGCCAAAAAGCAGATATTATCCCCCCATCCTCACTTGTTCACACCCACACCCCCAAGCTCCAAACGCACACTGTCTCACAGTTCAAAACCCTGCCGTCCACCTACACCAAACCTCCTGTTGTCCTCTCCCTTCCTCTCACCTCTTGGTGTTGACGAATGCCATTGTATTACATACGCTAATTGAAAACAGCACAGGAAAAAAAAGAAAAAACTTAAAATACTTGAAGCAGAACAAAAGCTGATGCCCATCTCAGTAATTGCATATGGCTTTGTTAGCGCATGCAGAGCTGAGAGCTGGCCGCTAAATTACATTTCTACACACAAAATAGCAAAGGTTGCGACTTTTTTGTGAGTCAGTTTGAGCTCTCCCATGTCTGGATCTGTTTGAAGAATCTTTAAATATTACATAACACTTTTGTATCTGATGTGTGGAGGCCCTTATCCAACGTAATTGTGTAGTCTTCATTTTACGAGACATAACCCATTTATACAGCCATGTATTTACTGAAAGAATGTAGGTTAAATGCATTGCTCAGCTACAGCAGCAATGTACCACTAGGGAATCCTTCCCTCCAAGTCTAATCCCCAAACTGCTACTGTACTCTGCTCATGTATACCATGTGTACAGCAAAAACAAATTAAATTCAAGCTGATTGAATGAAAATAACTGCACTAATGTTCCCACATTTGCGTCTAAGAGTGCTGAGAAATTACATCACATGGGAGTTCAAAAGTCTTAAATTATTTAAATTATTTCCTAGCCATTCTGTGCACTGTTATGGCACTACGCACAAACCTTATTTCATTTGGCCAAGAGAGTCTGGTTGTGGCAGAGAGTAGTTCTGTGGAAGAAATCCCATGTAGGTGCAGTCAAACCTCCAAAGAGACGTGAAGTTTTTTTGGCAGGCGATTCTAAGATGCTTCTCATGAGATTCAATCTAACCTTACTCACTGTGTAAGTAAAGTAGAAAACTGACAGAAACTGTCCACAGGAAGAGTCCGCAGACATTTTCACACACAATTTAAGATGATCGCAGGGCAAAAAAAAAAAAAAAAAAAAAAAAAAAAAAAAACGGAAACCTTTACCCAAATGAAAAGGTTAATCTGTGTCCTTTTGGCCTTTTCAGGACACCATACACACTGTTCTCATTAGAAGAGTCACACTGTCAGTAATGAGTGGAGGTACTATAATTCCATGTAAAGGTCAGTGTAGATGCATTCATTTGGCGCCCTGTTTAGATACGTTGCATGCATTGGAATTTGGTAAAGCGGTGTGCTCAATTTGAAGTCAGCTTAATTAAAGTCAAGGGTTGAGAATGTCGACTGCTTTTGCTACAGCGCAGAGGTACGGTACATCATGTAAAATGCTTGGGGATTTCCCCAGTCACCTGGCCAAATTCCCAATCACCGTCTGGATTTCCACAGTTTAATTGTTTATGTAAATCCTTGTATTCCCTGCCAAAAGGAATGGTTTGTGAACACTCCGGTGCTGCTGAGTAGCATGTATGTTGGGCTTATGTGGTTGGTATGGTTCACGAGTTCTCATCCCGGTCTGTAGCATCCCCACTCCAAAAGAAATGACAAAATGCAATGTGCTCATTCATAAAAAAGGGAGGAACTTTTTGAAATGCACAGTGTAACCATGCCACTAAATCTCTCTTAGCATGACATAAGCCAGGCTTACAGTGTAAATGTGCTATCTGCCTGAAGGATTTCAGCAGAAGAGCGATAGCTCAATATGTTCTCAACCAAGTCAATTCTTGGCGCTGGCGAACCTACGGTATTATTGACGATGAGCTTTTCCTCCTGCTCATCCATTAGGTCTTTATCACGGCCATTTTCATCATCAGCTCGAGCTGACACTGGTTCACCCCCCCTCCCCCACATTCCTCCCCCAAGGAGGCCTATCGCACGTCCAGTCAGCACTCTTTCACGAAAACTCTCATCTTGGTCCACAGACTCTGATATCCACCTCAATATTTTTAACTGCCTTTCTCGAGTGAGGGAAATGGAATACGGTTAGCAATCTTATCCGATTAAAAAAAAAAAAAAAATCAAAAACCGTTTGCTGACTTTGGCCCTGTGTACTCACAGAGAGACAGATCCAGAGAGAGAGGAGAGACAGGTGTGTGTGTGTGTGTGTGTGTGTGTGTGTGTGACTGTGTGTAGCTGGCTTGGTTCCCTGTAAATCAAGGTCCTCTATCCTGTTTAAATGGTCCATTTTAAGCCTCCCTGTCAGTAAAAAAAAAAATAAAAAAACTGAAAAATTGAAAAGTTAAAATGTGAAATGCAGTGAACCAGGTCACTGGAGTAAAGCTGAAGTGCTCTTACAGAGTAAGACCATGCTTTATCAATGAAGTGTATTACGTTCTGCTTTAGGTCATCCTGCAGTTATGTGAATATGGATGTGGCTTATATGCTTATAAATACATTATATGCCTGTCAGAGGAACCTCAACCCATTCTACACACATTCACACACATTCACACACATGCACACACACACACACACATACACACACACACACACACACACACACACATACACACACACACACACACACACACACACACACACACACACACACACACACACACACACACACACATGCACGGAAATGGTTTGCTGCAGTGGCTATAGTTAGTTAACATAGTACAGTGTAAGTACTTTCGAATACAGAGCTGAGAGATCTCAGCGCAGTTGATTGCTTTTGAAAGAGCATTCAACAATCTCTAACCAATGAATCTCCAAATACAAAGCAATTCCTGAGTAAAAAGCCAGGCTCCACTTTTTGCTGGTTTATCCAGCTGAAGCAATGGCTCTCAGTGCACAGATACACCTTGTAGTCTGGACCGAGACAGTGTTCTGAGTGTGGCTTGAAGACCCTCACAATAATATATAAAGTGCCTCACTTAGGGGGAGGTGCTCAGTCAGTAGGGTGTTCTCCAAGTAAACACATAACTGTGACTCCTCAGGCTGACTTAGCACTTATGGTAGTAGTGGTAGTAGCGTAGCGCTGTGTGGCCCCCCTGTGAGCCATGGGCTGTGCGGCCCAGCTTGTGCGCTGTAGAGTGAAATGAAATGGAAGCTGGCGGGAACATGCTGTGAGGGACAAATGCCCTTGTCTGCCCCCTGCTGAATTGGTGGAGCTTGTATGGACTAAGACTTGGATGTCTCACCTGACCTGCTGCATGCTGTACCCACGATGCAATGGTGCAGTGGTGCAGAGGCTCAGGCATAACAAGTTTGTTAAGTCGTAGTGTATTAAATGGCTGTGTCAGGTTATTCCAAGGAGGATGCTCAGCTATTTAGTATGGTTCACACGAATCGTGTCAGAATTATAAAGAACAATATCCCACCAATACACAGTGCCCTAGTCATAAAAGAGAAAAACATCTCATAAACTCAAATAATAAAATCCAAGCTATAGCTAATCTGTGTGTGCAGTGAGATTCACAGTGGCTTCTTCACACCAGCCCATAAAAAAAAAAAAAAAAAAAAACTGTGATCCCCTTTCCTCTGTAAAAATATATATCAATGATAAAGCCTCAACTACTCTTATCACTAGAATAGTTTAGAGATTATATTTAGGGAACAGATGTATGATTTATTTATTTATTTATTTATTATATTTTTCTTAAATATAACTGCAGAAAATGTTGAAAATTTCATGCTATTTTAAAATATGCCAGTTAGACCCCTAGGGTCTTTTCAGTAGTTGATGGAAGTTATGTTTTTTTCTTTTTTTTTAATGTAGTACAACGATTTGCAATATGGATTTTCTAATTAGTGCCGCTAGGTATTGATTCGGCATTAAATACATTTGAATGTGAGTCTTGTTGCGTTATTACAAACATTAATCTTATTTATTGTACTTAATCTTGTTTCGGTACTGGCCTCTGTCCATTTGTTTAGTGATAGTATTGTTGCCCCTGGAGACGGGAAAGTTGTTTGGGCGTTTTCTATATTTCCCACTTCATAACTGTAACCTGCAGCTTATGAGGCGTTTTACTATAAAATGGTGGGGGTTTTCAGGGCTGGGCTAATTAGGCTCTGAAAGGGTGAGAATGGGTCTTGTTTCCTCTACATTCGAAGATCTCAATATATGTAAATAATTAATATTTGAACAAAAACAAAAATGAAGTCCTTTGGCCTCTTGGCATATAAGGCCATCGGTCTCACATCCTCTCTCTGGAGACTCTGTGCCGCCATTAGAAACGCTCTGTACACCGGCCAGAAAGAGGTAGGAGAACATAAGACAGACATATGACAAAGACATCTCAGTCTTCAGAATGTCCCCATCGTTAGTAATGGAAAGCTATTTAGATTCCAAAATGGAAAAAAAAAGAATTATAAATGCAATTTTTTTTTTTTTTTTTTTGCCTGTCTGGATCAATTGAGCAAACTGGCACGATATCGGACTGTCTCAGAGCTGCAATCATTAGGACAATATTATGGCTTGGGTACGTCGGGAGGGGACTCCTATGGAATTCCAATATCTCAGAGAGGCTATTTGTATTGCTGGCAGTCCTCCAGGGCCCGGCAAGGGCACGCAGCTCAACAACTCAATTTTTAACAATTAGCCCCTGACATGTTCTCCAGAACACAGATATATAGGACTCTTTCAGTATAATCTTTCCAAGACGCAGAGATTAGTTTAGTAACGTTTTCAGAGCCGGGGCGTTTCATGGTGAACACCGGGAGGCATTTAAAGGAAGGAGAGGAGGGCTGGATTCTCAGGGACACATGATTAACTGTAATTACATGTATGGGTTAGGGAGCTGCTGGAATCAATGTACATATCGGCGCTCCTGCAGACTTTCAGATTGATGGTTGTTCTTTGTCTTGTTGTGCAATAAGTGTTTTGAGTGTAATTGAGGCGACAACTGGCGGCGGACTGGAAACTGGCGCTCGGAGCTGATTCCTGATGCAGCAAGGATGTCCATGATACAGAGAGAGAAACGCCAACCTTTTCTCCCTCGCCATATAAAAATAAAACATAATATAATTCATTTAGATATTTGGTTGTGTGCTGGAGGTAATTTCTGAATTTGAAATGGTGATGAAGGAGCACTGCAGCTGAGAATGCATCAGCCAGCGTTAATTTGAACATATCCACTGTGTTTTACTATTTATTTATTAATGTATTTATTAGTATTTTTGTATCCCTGCAACCCTAAAGACATGCAAATGCATACACGTGTTTAACGATTCAGCGGTATCATTACGCTAATGTATTCCTCTTTAGTCGACTCGGTCAGGTTAAACAGACTGGCCTACTCTCAATGGCCCGCAGTTCCCTCGGCTTGCCTCTGCTGACACACACAGACCGATCAAACCTGCCAATGACCTTGGGCAGGCGATGACCAACCTTGCTGCCTCACAGTGGCCCCGTGTTATTAGATTGCTCAGGATTAAAAAAAGATTTTGAAGAAAAAACAACAACACATCTCCATTTTGATCCGTCTCTCTGTTTCGCTCTCACCCTCTCTCTCTCTCTCTCTCTCTCTCTGAATGGAAAAAAAAACAAAGCAAATGATGCCGGCTGGAGGCTTGTGGCCCATGCGTGAAGTCGCAGAGAAAGCGCTGACAGCAGGGACGGGAAAGGGCCCTTTGTATTTATTCACCTGGCAGGGATTTAAAAAGGCAAGGGATTCTCCTCCATGGGAAAAGAGAGCGGGAACTTCCACTCTGGAGATAGACTCTCACGGAAGAAAATAGAACTCGTGAGACAAGCTCTCCCAGCTAAAACAAAAGACCCAATTATGGCACACTAGAGACAAGTGAAAGCCATTTTGTATTAGCACAACAGTCAGAAAATCCATTTTTCAGGTATTTAATGGCCACAACTGTTAATTTTGTTTTGGCAAAACTATAAGCGTTATTGTAGAAATATTGTAATAATTACAACGAACAGACATCTGATTTGAATTTATTTGGGTAAATAAAGGGTATCGAATCAGACATATTTTGCTGGGCTGAAATGGACTCAATAAATACAGCAAAGAGCTGTATCACGGACTGAGTAAACACAGTATGCCACAAAACTAAGCATTAAATAGCATTTCCTGTCAGAATGCCAAACCAAGCAAACCAGAAAGGTACTGCGGATCATCGAAATGGGCCTTTTCCCTGTATCAGCTTTCAGCTCCTGCTGTACTTCGATTTGTTCTGCGTTTGTGACCATGTATTTTAATCAAACAGCAAAACAGTCGGGTAACAGCTAAGTATTTTTTTTTTCATTAGTTTGTTCTCATCTACTTGTCCTCCACACCTTGCAATATGAGTGTTTACAATTCACACATTCCCTCTCGCGGCGCGCTTGTAGGCAGCCTTCGCTTTTATTGAGAGGCGTACGGAAATGTGTCTCACTCAAAGGTCATGTCTTCAGCTGTGTCTGAAAAGCTATTGTCATCCCACATTTCACGGTCATTTTTTGAGTCAGTGATCAGGGAGTTGATGTTTGTGCCAGCTGCACACAGGATTCAGACAGATACTTTTCCAGAATGGTTGACAATATTAAGTCATGCTCTGATACATTGCGTAGATAGGCCCCACTTTTACACTGAGCTCTGGAAGCCGTGCAGTTGCTTTGAGTGACAGGCCCCTGTGAGCCGGGACAGAAGCCAGTGCCATGGTATAAATGCACAAGAGAGGATTAATCACCTGGATGGAGATGTTTTAGAGAGTCACTAACAAAATAAGTCAGCCGTCATGGTAATTCCCTGTGTGGTTCGCTATGATAACCATTAACCTGACGGCACTGGAGAGCCCGCTATACTTACCTTTTCAAGTCACAAGCGGGTGGCCTCTACCCACAGCAGGTCCTGATATACCACCTAAGGGTAGGTAGATGTAAAAAAAAAATCCATGCTGTATCTGCAATACAAATCTCTGTGTCTGCTGTTTGAAGCTCAGCCACACTTGTTAGCCAATGATCAGGGTTATCCCTTACTCTGAATGTTCTGGGATTGCACCCACTATCCTGTAACATATTGGAAATGTTTGGAATTTTGTTCTATCCACAGCCTTTTTTTATTCCTTTCTTTTTTATTGTGATCTCATACTCAACAATGCAATCAAGGTCCTCCCCAGGATTTTACATGACAGAAGGGGCAACCCTCTCAGTGACAATGTTTGCCCTACTTGCGTACCTTTTGGGCACAGGTTGACATTTTAAACAAAAGATCACAAGAACAAAGCCCCAGTCTGCACCAGCACCACTGCACTTGTCACCACAGCTATGTCATATAAGTGAGCGAGGCCATGCAAAGAGGTTCAGGATACCATAGGAAGAAACGAGGGAAAAAGAATCACTTTTTCTTTTGTAACTACTACTGACTCACTTATCACAAATGTAAGTTATGGCTTGATATTTCACTGAAGCCATAAAAATGAAGGGAAATCGCTTGAGGGTGACTTTCCCCAACTGGGAATCGAACCTTTACTCTACAGGTAACAAGTTCTGCCCCTCCGACTTCCTTAACCACTGTGTAGCCGTGTATCCAGGGAAAGCAACCAAATTAAGTGAGTGACGGACTCACTGATCCATATCATGTTGGCTGTCATCTAATAAAGGCAGAATGCCCTTGGAAGGTGGGTTTTAATACCGGGCCGGGCCTTTATCCGTGAGCTCAGCAGAGTGCGGAGAAGAGCCTCGTCAGGACACAGGTCATGTAAGAGCGTGGTGACAATTTCTCCTGACAACGTCCCGTCTCTTTCTGCTTCGTCAGCACGCACTTAAACCGCCGTTGTCGTATTTAATTGTATTACCTGCCGAGAGCCGCAGTTCTTTTATTAATTTATTGGGGGAGGGAGGTAAGAAGGAGGAGGAATTGAAAAGTGCTGGGATGAGCCTCTGCAGAGAGGGAGTGTGTGTGTTTGTGCTCTCAGGAATCTATACACGCTAACTCAAATTAACGCTGGGCAGCGGCTGCCAGCTAGCAAGCCACGGCTGTGCTGTAAGAGAGCCAGTTGCCTGCTTTCCTTCCTCATTAGAGACTTTCTGAAAGGAAATTATCTATGGCTTAGAGAGAGAGATTGGATTGCAGCTCAAGGCTGGATATAGGATTCCCTTTTATGTTCTTTGTGAAGTTAGTATTGAAAGTTCTGGAATAGGGAAATTGCAATCAACGTAAAGCACACACACACACACACACACACACGCACACACAAACGGGCACGTTAATACTTTAGTCCATTATGTAGTACTGATAACAGTTGTATAGTAGTATATTTTCTAAAGAACTACATAATTATTCATATATCCAATAGATAACTGTTTTATTTATGTGACGAGTAAAATTATATTGATATGAACCTTGCTGTCACACAGTGAGAACTTTCACCACTCTTTATGCTGAGCTTTTGGGAAGTTATTAGTTATTTATAAATATTTACACGTTCTAAACTGAAATTCAATCAGTTAGGTTTAATAATATTTGTGTTGTGGTCACCTGTGGCATTTTTCATCTTGAAGATGTTCAAACTATTTTTATTTTACATTTTTTAATGTTGAAGTGCCCTGGAAAGATTGTACAGTATGCATGAATGACAGCAGAAATGCACATTGTTTTGTGGAAGGTTAGATGGCGACATGGAGGTCAGAGCGAGAAGCAGAGGCCATTGTCATCAAGTCATGCAAGCCCCTCCCACCTCCACCTGTGTCTCTCTCTCCCGATCTCTTTGTCTCCCTACCTTTCCTCTCACTCTCCCTCTCTCTTTCACCCACTACCCTTTCTCTTATCCTCCCTCTCGTCCTCTCTTTTTCACTCATATCTCCCTATTCTCCCCTCCCTCTCTTTTCCTACCTTCCTCAATCTCACTCTCTCCCTCTCTGCCTACTCCTTATATCCCTCTCCACCTCCCTCTCTCCCTGTCTCTCTTCCTCGTCTCTCCTTCTCTCCTCTGCCTCTCCCTCTCTGCCTACTCTCTCCCCTCTTTCCTCTCCTTTCTCTCACCATCCTCTCTCTCTCTCCTTCTCTCCTCTCCTCTCTCTTTCTCTCCCACCTCTCCCTCTTTCCTCTCTCTCTCTCTCTCTCTCCCCTGAGCCTGAGCTTTCAGGTGTGTGATGTGCTTGGGCGGTCAGTGTGGAACAAAGCCGCGATGACATTTCGTCCGACGGCGACTCCTGCGGGGGAAGAAACTGTCAGGCAGATCTCTCTGAGACGAACAGGGGGAAGGGAGCCAAGCAAACAGATCCCTGGCACAAGCTCCCATTGCCAGGCAGACGAGCCGAGCTCAGAGAGAGGTCTCTGGGGGATGGCAGGAAGCAGAGATGAAACAGAAAGCGAGATCTAACCTCTTTCTGGGGGGAACAGGGTTTCTTTTAGTGTCGCAGATTAAAAGGCAGCAGCAGAGTGAAATATTAAAACAGGAATCACCTCACCACTGTTTGTTTGCCATAATTCTCAGTGGAAACAGCACTTCAATATCCATCAAGATTGAGGAAAAATAGGGGATATGCTTCTCACTCGTGCCTCCTCCTTTGTAGTTGCACACACAAATGGCTGGTGTGCTTCTGTAAAAGCGCGCTGTTGCACTCTGCAGTCCTTCACAGTGCTGTGCTTTTTTGACTCCCAGCGCAATACAAGAGATATAGTAAGCTAACAGAAGGTGCTTCAAAAGCTTTAGTTTTCGTGTCGTTGCCTTGTTTTTTCCCCGTGTACTGTAGCGCAAGCATGGGCCGGGGTGCGATGACAACTGCAGATCCATTGGCGGAGCCAGGCAGGTGCAAATCCCTAATCTTGATCCGAGATCGTACAAACATGCGGTGGGCTGTGTGTGTGTGTGTGTGTGTGTGTGTGTGTGTGTGTGTGTGTGTGTGTGGTGGGGGTGCTATGTTTGGTGGATATCCCATAATGCCTGTGGGGTTTTGGAAGAGATATTCTCCAATTACCGGCGTTGAAGCAGAAGAAAGACAAAGAGAGC